>CAWUFW010007029.1:750000-1065126 GCA_963921515.1 Calotriton arnoldi
CCAGGATGAAGAAATGTATATACATCTTTAAGAACTTTACAAAGGCTTGATTATTTGCTTCTCCACAGAGTACTTTAAATTGTCTGATCTATTTTAATCGTTTTATTTTATGTGCACACTTTTTCACTGTCAGCCCGAATTTGGGCATGCGGTTTAATCGAGGGGGTAGCGATTAGTGAATAAGAAAAGAACATTAAATCATCTATGAAGGTTAATAGCCCACTGGAGGGCGCGATAAGCTGCATATACTGGACATTATTATAACATACATGTGAACACAGGCCCACAGGAGGGCATGATGTTGTGACTTCAAAATTCTGAAGTAACCAATAGAATAGATGAAATGTTATGAATTTTTCGCACATTTGCTTTAATTATCAACAGTCTCCTATGATTTGATAATAGTATATTACACTCAATCAAAAGCTACATTAATTTTCCCTTTTGTTGCTACTCGCTTAATTTTATGGCTTGTATTGTGGGGTATTTCACATTGGCACCAGAAATACACTATGTTTCCCAGAATCCATTGTTATGGATATATGCATTAAGCACATGAAGGTATTTAAATGCGCTTGACTCTGTAATGGCATACAGCGAGACCGAAACACGTAGGGCCATCGTAAATCATCTAAACAAGATGGAAATAAAATAAGAATTAATGAATGCTCATAAGTGCGACCCATTTTTACTGCGGTAAAACCTGTTGTGATAGTAACGGCAAGGCTCTGCCGATTAAGGGACACGCACCGCCGAAGAGCGCCATACCTTCCAGTGAATGTGAGCCAACAAGCGAATATATATATATATATATCTATATATATCCACATCCACACACGAATGCTCTCATAGAGACCAGGGACCCGTGGAGGGTGGTGTATGCACCGGGAGAGCACCCGGTATAAATATCCCAAAAAGTTCCTTCGCGCCGCGAAATAATGCACTCTCAAGACTTACTCAGATGTCACCAGTTTAGGAGTATATTGTGCTTCCACGCTACGCTTTTCGGCAGTTACGCCTTGCTCACACATTATTTCGCAGCGCGACGCAAAGGAACTTTTTTGTATATATATATATATATATATACGCATACTGCAGCACATGCGGGCAATTACAAACAGTGATCCCTCATATCCACTCGCACGGCATTTTAAAGAAAGGCATGCTAATAATCTTTCAGGATTTTAGTTATTTCTTAATTGATTCCATTTTACCATTAAGAAGGGAGGTGATCGAGAGGCGAAACTCAGACGCCTTGAAACTAGATACATCCTTAATCTTGACACAAAAATCCTAATGGACATAATTCAAGTGAGGATTTCTACACTTGGCTATAGTTAATCTGGGATCAGATTATACTAAATAGTTTCCACTAGAGAGAAAGAAATATATACATATGATATACTGTTTAGAATTCTCTAACTATATTAGGATTTTTTCTCTTATATGCTTTCTCTGCTCTAGGATTCTTTAATCAGCCAGCTGCCTCTAATTTTTAAATGTTTTTACAAAATTGTAATGAATCATTCACTTATGTAATTTTACTTATTGACAATTGTATGAGAGATGGCTTTTGCGATCTTTTATGTAAATTTGTTCAATGTTGAGATTTGTTATTTAGCACTTTATTGACACTTTGCACTTTACACATAGATACTCTTAATTAGGTAGGCAAGATCGGATCCTGAACAATATACTAATATCTACATTGACATTGTATTTAGTAACTAACTACCTCACAAAAACATACAATGAATTTTATTACATTTCATTAGTATATATAAAGCTGTTTTTATTGAGGTTTTACTACAATCATATTTATGTATTTTAAATATTGTGGTTATATTGTATTTTACATCTATACTACTTATTTATTTATGTCAGGTATTTATTAATGTATGTATTTATACATCAATTGCCGTATTTTTAACTAATTTAGTTACTTCAACATAGTATGTTGTTTATGCCTATGCAAGAATCTCATCACGTGTGGAGTAGATCTGTCACTTTAAATATTGCACTGTGGCTCTAAATGCGCATCATGTGATCAAGGCCGAGTTTGGCCGAAACGCGTCATGGCAGCATGGTGGCTCGCTGAAAAATAAAAGGAAAAACTTACACCAGTTTGGGTTCGTCTTCCGTGTTGTTTCCGTTGTGAGGAACATTGAGGCGGAGTGTGGCGATATATATATATATATATATACATATATTTATATGTATATATATATATATATATATATATCTCTTCCTTTTTTGTGATGAAGTCTTTCAAGCTTGTTCTGTTTGTAGTTTATAACTTACTAACTTACTAAAGTAAAAAATAAACTATCAGCATTTACAATGCTTTGGCGCCATCAAGTTGCAAACTGCAGGCATGTGAAAAAAAACAGTGACTTTCAGTTAAAAATATTTCAGCTGATTGGCGCATCCATAGGCTTTTCTCAGTGAAAGTTGGTTTAAGCCGATTTCCAGAAAGCATAATTATATGACCTCTAAACTTTGATCTATGATGTATAATCTATGGTTTTTGACCATAATTATGTTTTTTATATCATGATAGTGTGGCTCTACAGATATACATATAGGGAGTCATAGCTAGGCGTGCTTTTCCATAGATGGAGTGTTTTTTGGTTTTCTAATAATCTTAGCCCAGTTTGATGAATCTTCACAAAACTTTCCCAAAAAATGTTCATCCACCTCAGCTGCTTCCTTGAAAGTTTTGGGGTGATCCATCCAGTGGGGGTCGAGAAAAAAGGGGGGTCCCAAAACGTAAAATCTCCATGCATTTTCCATAGACTTCTTTAAGTCAGGTTTTAGCAAAAACTGCTGAACAGAATTGCACCAAATTCATCAGGAAGCTTGATCCTGGTCTGCAGATTGTGCTTTGTGAGTTGGTGTTAATCTGCTCAGTAGGTCTTGAGATATTAACGGTCAAAAATGAGTGTATATTTTTAGCAGTTTGGCCTGCTTTAAGGCCCGTGAGCCTCCAGCGAGTGCGACAAATCAAAAATGGAGCCCTGTGACTGGTTGAGAGGCCCATTTTCCTGTGAGCCTTTAAGCTCTCACGGGAGCAAGAGGCTCCCACGAGTCTTGCAAGCCCTATGATTGGCTGGCTGATGAAATGTTAGAAATGAAAGGGTCACCATTACAGTTTACTGTGAAAAATAGGAGGTGTTGTGGAAATTAAATAAAAAAGCTATATACTGGGGAAGCAGAAAGGCATGCTGTCCTCCTAGATTTAGAGAGGAGGTGTCTAAGGGATAACTACTATGAAGAAAATAAATGTATATTGTTCTTATGTCATTTTTACGATCTTGAGGGACTCTTGCAGGATTGTAAATAGTAAAAAGGAGTAGATGTGTTCTCAATAGACTCCATTAGTAGGATTGCATATTATGTTTTTTTTTTTAAGAGGAAGTGTGTAAGAAATTAGTACTGTGATGATTAGAAAGTTAAATCTTTTGCTTTATAAAATGTTACGATTTTCTTTTTACATTTTTTACGTTTTTAGACGTTTTTAAACATTTTTAGCGAAAGAGATGTTTTTATAAATTTTGTGCGTACCGCTATCTAGTTATACTAGTAGTACAGTAATAGGTTACATATGTCGTCCAGTCGGAAGAGAGTGGATGTTATATTCCATATAGGTACCCTATATAGGCGCAGGTAACATTGCAACCTTTCACCTATATTCTTCCCTACATTACATACATAACGGTTCTTAGATCTGACCTTTTACCTAGAAATGACACTGCATTCAGAACGCAGGTTTTTCCCTGGTTCGATTCTCATACATTATGCATGAGGCTTCTTGGAAGCACAGCAGGACTAACAGTAGGATTACCATCTCCTGTATAATATCTCTGTATAAAGTTCAGGCCCAACGTCATCCTTTAGGCCGACACAGTAGCACAGCAAGGTAGCACCCCTGGGGAGACCTATGGGTATATATACAGCACATCTTGCTTAGTAAGATAGAGGAGACCGTGACTTCCCGGCTGACACACTGACCAGAGACGCTGAGGTTACTGCATGCAGACACTCCAGCTAGCAGTGGTCTAACATCCCTCGTGGGGTGTCCAACTCGAGACCAGGACGGGGTCCCATATTCTCTAAACTCTCAGGCAATGGGGTGGACTAGATCCTAGAGGGATTCTTGGCATAACACCTACACAGATGCTAGGTACATTTAGGTACATCTAGTTAGGGAGGCATCATAGGAGTACACACTTTTATCATGTGTTTAATGTACTTGTATATATTCATGATTTCTGCAAGATGGTAGAACTATACCATCCTTTTACTTTCGTAGTATTGCTAATCATATATCTCTGCTACTGTCTAATGGTTGTTGCAGCTCATCCATTCTACACTAGAATAACAACTGTTCTTATTGAAAACGCCCAGCCTGTTTATTCTGTGTATCTCTCTGAGACAAACTAAGTGAGCACGAGTGACTGAGCGAAAGTTAGTATATTGTTTCCACGATCCTGGGGGATCAGGGTTGTCATGTTCTGAGGTTGCCAAGAACTATTCTCTCCCTGATAAGAGGAGACTCTAGTGGCACTGTGAGCTAGCTGATACAGACAGGCTAGCGTATCCGGTGGGGGTGCACGGAATCAGTCCGCCACCAAACCCACAGTAGGTTATCCAAACGCGCAGATCCTGTATAGGTTATATAGGAACTACACGACAGTTCTCGCGGGGACATAAAAAGTAGGAAGGAGCAGGTGATGTTTGAATACACTCTGCTATACACACTAGTCGCTGTATGAAGAGGTCTTACTGGAGATGGTGCTTATCAGACTCTACTATTTATGCTCATTGGTTTGAGAAGAGTTGAGAGTAGAGTTAAGGCTCATCCAAACAGCCTACCACGCACAGTTTGAAAGGAGAGCCCAGTCCCTACCCACACCCTAATCAGTGATGTCATCAATTATGTCATTTGAGATGTCATTAGTGATGTTATTCATGGTGTCACAGAACATGTTATGAGTGATGTCATATGTGAGGTCATAAGCAGTGCATGGTGGGGGCGCAAGTTTTAGTTAGCGCTGCTAACTACAACTGGTGAATGTCTGTTTTTTTTAGTTCAAAACGTTATATTCACACTGACAAATTTACCTAACTACAATGCTACTTAAACCTTTGTTTTTTTCAGTGAATATATATACATATATATATTCACAAAAAAAAACAAAGGTTTCAGGGACGTTGTAGGTAGGAATTAGCATTTAAAAAACCTTGGAAATTCACGGACAAAACCACAGGTTACAGGAACTTTATAGTTAGGCTGACATTTCACTTGTACAAAACCTGTGAAATTCAGCTGTTATAGTTAGCTGAGCTAACTATAACTCGCGCCCCTGCAATGCACTGCTGATGATGTCACATTACATCAATCATAACATGGTCAGTGACATCACTAATGACATCACTGATAACATCTCAAATGACATCACTGATGACATCACTGATGACATCACTGATGACATCACTGATGACATCATCCAGTGAGTGTGGGTGTTCTTAGAAGTTTAAGAATGTTATATATATATACGCCTAAGGTGTATTGAAGAATGAGTGGGTGTATGAGTGTCTGAATGGATAATTTAGTGGGTGCATCACTGACTGTATAAGTGAGTGATTAAATGTGTCTTAGTGAATGCATGGGTGAATGACTAAACTGTGTGAATGTCTGTATCACTCTGTCAGTTGGTGTGTAAGTGGCTGTATGTGAATGGAACAATAAAGAAACTTACCAGCATCAATTTTGTGGTCCGTGCTCCACCTCTTGAAAGAAGTCGTCAACTGGCAGGTGGAGTGTTCTCGATATATATATATATATATATATATATATATATATATATATATATATATATATATATATATATACAAACACCCGAAAGCTTGAAGTATGCACTCACAGCTGATGTGAACTCATGCGGTTCAAATAACAACGAAGACCAGCGTTAACATTTCCAGGCTTCTTTATTAGTGCCAACGCGCTTCGAGGCTCCAGCCTCTTCCTCTTGGGCAACTGGTAAGATGCGGCATAGATTTTCCAAGTCTGCATGCTTCCTTTTATGTGTATAGCCCCCAGTGGGCCACGCTTCTTTGCGCTAATTATCGAGGTGCATGCTGGGAATTACAGTCCCTCATGGAAGTTCATTGTCAGCCAGGTCAGTATTTCATCATCAGCTGTGCTGATCGCGGTGTTGGTAAAATTCCATTCCCGCGCAGCCTTTCATAAGAAGCCTGGAAATGTTAACGCTGGTCTTCGTTGTTATTTGAACCGCAAGGTTCACATCAGCTGTGAGTGCATACTTCAAGCTTTCGGGTGTTTGGTTATTATGAATTTGCACGGCCCACTAAAGGTATTTTAATGTGATGAAAGCTGTGTACAAAAGAGATGTGGCATGGGACCCACTGAGGGGAACAATGAACTTCCATGAGGACTGTAATTCCCAGCATGCACCTCGATAATTAAGCGCAAAGAAGCGTGGCCCACTGGGGGCTATACACATAAAAGGAAGCATGCAGACTTGGAAAATCTATGCCGCATCTTACCAGTTGCCCAAGAGGAAGAGGCTGGAGCCTCGAAACGCGTTGGCACTAATAAAGAAGCCTGGAAATGTTAACGCTGGTCTTCGTTGTTATTTGAACCGCAAGGTTCACATCAGCTGTGAGTGCATACTCAGCTTTCGGGTGTTTGGTTATTATGAATTTGCACGGCTGCCCTGTCGTGGAAGAGTGCACCGTTTCGGATTGTTATGAAAGGCTGCGCGGGAATGGAATTTTACTAACACCGCGATCAGCACAGCTGATGATGAAATACTGACCTGGCTGACATGAAAGGGGCCCACTAAAGGTATTTTAATGTGATGAAAGCTGTGTACAAAAGAGATGTGGCATGGGACCCACTGAGGGGAACAATGAACTTCCATGAGGGACTGTAATTCCCAGCATGCACCTCGATAATTAGCGCAAAAGAAGCGTGGCCCACTGGGGGCTATACACATAAAAGGAAGCATGCAGACTTGGAAAATCTATGCCGCATCTTACCAGTTGCCCAAGAGGAAGAGGCTGGAGCCTCGAAACGCGTTGGCACTAATAAAGAAGCCTGGAAATGTTAACGCTGGTCTTCGTTGTTATTTGAACCGACAAGGTTCACATCAGCTGTGAGTGCATACTTCAAGCTTTCGGGTGTTTGGTTATTATATATATATTTATATATATATATATATATATATATATATATATATATATATATATTCCAAAGTGAATTGAATAATTCAGTGGGTGCGTGACTGTGTAAGTGAGTGTATGGGTGAGTGACTAATCTGTATGAATGTCTGTATCAGTCTGTCAGTTGATGTGTAAGTGGCTGTATGGGTTGGTGAGTCAATCAATCAATCAGGGGAATTGTAAGCGCACTACTCACTCTTGAGGGTCTCAAGGCGCTGGGGGGGGTGTGCAGCTCCGATCAGTCGAAGAGCCAGGTCTTGAGTGTTTTCCAGAAGATGTTCAGGAAGGGTGAGCATCTGATGTTGGTTGGGAGCTCGTTCCAGGTTTTGGCCGCGATGTAGGAGAAGGCTCTTATACCTGTTCTGACTCTCCGGTTGCATGGGATTTCGGCGAGGGCGAGGTCGGCGGATCGGAGGTTTCTCTTGGGTACGTGGAAGGTGATTCTCTCATTGAGGTATTGGGTGTCAGGAATCGGACATATGGCGTCTGCCGAAAGTGAATGCAGACTCATACGAGGGAAACGCATCAGGATTCCTCCCTCGGTCGACATGGAAAAAACTACATCTCCCATGAGGTAATGGGTGTTGTGTAGTTTAGGACGGGCCAATCCAGGGCCTTAAAAATGGACAATGCACGTCGGACGGCGTGCGTAATTCTTAGTGCTACTTTGTTTCTCGTGAAGCTTGCGAGTGGTGATTTACCGTGTGGCTGAGTCCCGTTCGAGGTCAGGCTGCGGAGGTCTGAGGAAGCTGTTTTCGTTCCTTTCATGTCCGGGCCTGGTGTCAGAGGAGAGGAGAGCGACGGTGTCTCTGTGACACAGCGGTGAGCTCAATGTTACGGTGGTGACAAGAGAAGCAACCGCTTTCTTGAATTAAGCTGAGCGGCTTATGGGGCATTCGTGCAGTGTTGTTAACTGCAGAGTGGGTGCCATGATTGTTGTCCTGCGCTCAGGAATAACCTATTGGAATACCATATAAAGCTATGAAGTAATAGCTTGGAACTAGAGACATTTCTATTACTGACGTCTGTGGAAAGGCATTATTTCTCTGAACTCTGAATTCTCTAGCGATAAGTCTTGGAGATAAAAAGGCATTTGGATCGTTGGATTTCTCTTAAGTCTTGGAACTTTCTACCATAGTATCCCTTTGCTATTTCATGCACTATTTGCCGGAACTATTTATTTCCTACTTTAGAAAGGACTTCTACATATCTTTTTATGAAATGATTGAGGGGTATGTATGAAACTGAATACCATGCAAACCCTTACATAAATGTTTGGTGATACATGTGTGAAGACTAATGTCTTTGTTTTTGTTTTCTGGCTTTAAGGATAGTGTATAAACAATTGGGCAGTGGCCTTGCGGCATGAGAGAAGTGAGAGAACCACGTACGTACGATTGAGGTATGTGAAGTTTCCGTATTTAGTGAGAATATATGAGAGTAGTTTCTTCCATGTGACTAATCTCGTCTCTCTCTTCTTTCAGGTGCCTCCTTCTTCCCCGCTGTTCCCTTCCTATCCCTTCCCTCGCTTGATCACCCTAAAATTCTGTTTCATACATTAGAATTGGGGGTATCGAGAGGTGGACCCATTTGTGCATCGTTCGGATCCTGAGGAGTTCCTTCTTTCACCCTTGCCTGGTGGAAGCCTTGACATTGGGGTCCTGTGTTATGGAGGCATTTGTAGGCGTGGGTGAGCATCTTGAAGGTAACTCTCTTCTCAACGGGGAGCCAGTGGAGGTCTAGCAGGTGTTGGGTGATGTGTTTGTGTCGGGGGATGCCGAGGACGAGTCAGGCTGCGGTGTTCTGTATGGTCTGGAGCTTGCGGAGCAGAGACTTGTTGATCCCCGCGTAGAGGGCATTTCCGTAGTTCAGTCTGCTGGTTATGAGTTCATGGGTGATGGCCTTCCTTGACTCGGGGGGAGGGGGGATCCATTTGAAGGTCTTTCGGAGGATGCGGAGGTTGTTGAAGCAGCTGGAGGTGACGGCGCTGACCTGTCGGGTCATGGAAAGGGAGGAGTAGAGTACAATGCCGAGGTTCTGGGTGTGGTTTGTGGGGGTGGGAGGGCTGCGGAGGGCGGTGGGCCACCAGGTGTTGTCCCATGCAGAGGGGGAGGGCCTGAGGACGAGGACCTCTGTCTTATCTGAGTTGAGCTTCAGGCAGCTGCCGCTCATCCAAGATGCGACGTCCTTCACTCCTTCCTGAAAGTTGACTCTGGTGGTGATGGGGTCCTTGGTGAGGGAGAGGATGAGCTGGGTGTCGTCGGTGTAGGATATTATGCTGAGTCTGTGCTGTCTGATGATGGTGGCGAGGGGGGCCATGTAGATGTTGAAAAGCGTGGGGCTGAGCGATGATCCTTGGGGTACTCCGCAGTTGATTACCATGGGTTCAGGGAGGAAGGGTGGCAGTCTGATTCTTTGGGTTATGCTGGTGAGGAACGAGCGGATCCAGTCGAGGGTGGTTCCTTGTATGCCGGCGTTGTGGAGTCTGGCAGTGGGAGACGGTGTCAAACGCTGCCGAGAGGTCAAGTAGGATCAGGGCCGCGGTGTGTCCTTGGTCGTGGAGGGTGCAGATGTCATCTGTGGCGGCGAATAGAGCCATCTCGGTGCTGTGGTTGCTGCGGAATCCAGATTGGGAGGGGTCGAGGATGGAATTTTCTTCGATGAATTTTGATAGTTGTGCATTGATGGTCTTCTCTGTGACTTTGGCCGCGAAGGGGAAGAGGGAGATGGGTCGGTAGTTCTTGAGGTCCGTGGGGTCTGCTGAGGGCTTCTTGAGCAGGGGTCTGACTTCTGCGAGTTTCCAGTCGTCGGGAAAGATGCCGGTCTTGAGGGTGGCGTTGATGGTGCGTCGTAGTTCTGGAGCGATGGCGGCTCTGTGGAAGATGTGTGGTGGGCAGGGGTCCATGGGGGCCCCTGAGTGGATGGCTTTCATGATCGAGGTGGTGTCTTCGGTGGTTACTGGGGTCCAGGAGGAGATGGTGGGCTGGCTGGCGTTGCTGGAGTAGGAAGTGGTTTCAGAGTCAGGTGTCTGGTCGTTGAAGTTGTCGTAGAGGCTCTGATTTTCAGATGGAAGTAGGATCCGAGCTTGTTGCAGAGGTCCTGGGAAGGTGTGATGTCTGTGGTTTCGCTGGGGGACTTGGTGAATTCCTGGATGATGCTGAAGAGTTCCTTGGAGTTGCTGGAGTTGGCGAGGATCTTGTTTCGGATGAAGGTCCTTTTGGTGGATCTGATGCGTTGGTGGTATTCTGTCATGGCGTTCTTGTAGGTGGTGCGATCTTCTGACGTTTTGCTGTTCCTCCAGTTCTTCTCGAGATGTCTGCAGGTACGTCTGGATTCTTGGAGGTCAGCGGTGAACCAGGTGGCTTTCCTGGGGCGCTGTCTGTCAGGCTTGCGTAGGGGTGCGAGCTCGCCTGCACAGTTGGAGATCCATCTGTAGAGTTCTTTGGCTGCGAGGTTGGTGTCAGTCGAGGTGATGGGGCGTCGCGGTTGAGGGTGGAGTTGAGCTGCTCCTCAGTGACTTTGCACCAGTTCCTTCATGGTGGGCGCAGTACAGGTTTGGGCGGTGTGGGTTTGTTGACGTGGAAGTGTACGCAGTGGTGCTCCGTCCATGGAGGTTGCGTAGTGTGGCTGAAGTGGATGTTGTTACCTCTTGTGAAGATGGGGTCGAGGGTGTGTCCTGCCTTGTGGGTAGGTGTGGTGACGAGTTGTTTCAGTCCGATGTTGGCGAGGTTGTCCAGGAGGGTGGGGGAGTTGGGGTCGCTGGGGTTGTCGAGGTGGAAGTTCAGGTCTCCGATGAGTATGTAGTCCATGAAGGCGATGACGTGGGGTACGATGAGGTCAGCATTGGTAGTGGCGAACGAAGCGTGGGGCCCAGGGGGGACTGTAGGCGAGGGTGCCGTGAAGTGTCATTCTAGGGCTGGTCTGTATCTGGAAGTGAAGGTGTTCGGTGGTGGAGAAGGAGTCACTCGTGGTGGAGGTGGAGAGTGGGAGGGAGCTCTTGTGTGCGATGGTGAGTCCTCCTCCTGGGTGGTTGGGGCGATCCTTCCTCTGGATCTTGTATCCGTCAGGGATGGCGGTGGCGATGTCAGGGGCGGAGGAGGCATTGGTCCAGGTTTCTGTAAAGAAGGCGACGTCTGGTGAGAGGGTGTCGAGGAGGTCCCAGATCTCTACAGCGTGTCTGTGCAGTGAGCGCACGTTGAGCAGGATGCACCTCAGGGGTTCAGTGGTGTTGGCGTTCGGTGCGGGGGCAGTGGCCATGGGGGTGCAGATGGTGGTGAAGGTAAGACGGCAGTGATGGCAGGAGAACTGCCCGTGGGTGGTGCTCGGCGTGGACCACTGGCAGTTGTTGCTCCTTCTGGGGTTGAGTGCGAGGAGGGCTGCTGAGTTGTAGTGGTGGATGGTCAGTGGGCCAGGGTCCCTGGCGCTGGTCACTACATGAGTGTCTATATGGGTTATTGATTGGTTGTATGAGTACCTATATGGGTGCCTTAGTGTCTGTGTGGGTGGGTGAGGGGGGTGTGTCTCCCTGCATGGATGGGTGTATGGGTTCATGAGTGCGTGTGCAAGGGGCTGTATGGGTGAGTGAGTGTGTGTATGGCTGTGTCAGTGAGTGAATAAATGTCTCAGTGGTATATGGGTGAGTAACTGCATATGTGAGAGGCAGTATATGTGAGTGTTGAAGTATATAAGCGACTGTATGTGTGAGTGAGTGATTGTGAGAGTGGCTGTATGGGTGAGTGTGTGCTTGTGTCAGTGACTGTATAGGAGAGTAAGTATGTGTTAGTATCTGTATGAATAAGTGAGGTGGTGTGTGTATAACAGTACAGGTAAGTGGTAGTATGATTGCCTCTTTGTGTGAGTGACTAGGTGTGTGAGTAGCTCTATGGGTGACTGACAGTGTGTGAGTGTATGTATGGGTGTATGAGTGGATATATCAGTGGCTGTATTGGTGAGTGACTGGGTGTATCAGTGGTTGTATGGGTGAGTGATATACCTTCGTAACCTGCATTGGTTACCAGTAAAAGAAGGTACTACCTGACGCTGACCCACTTAGGGAGGTTAAGAGGAGTTCTAGCCGGTAAAAGAAAGGGTGAAATTTAAGTCCCTGGTAATGGCACATGCTGCCCTCCATGGGCTCGGCAAGGTGTATTTGAGAAAGCGATTTCAGTTTGATGCCCCTTCCAGGCAGCTTTGCTCTTCTACATTGCTGATGGCCTGTACTTCGAGGTTCCGCCGAAAAAGGGTAGGTGGCAGCTCCCTTTTGCATACAGCGGCTGTGGCCTGGAATCAACTTCCACTTGATTTACGTAGCCTTCAGGATCCTAAGATCTTTAGGAAGAGACTGAAGACCTTACATTTTAATTAACCTGTCTCTCTATTTCTGCTTCTCATCACACTGGGCTCGCGCCGGGACACTCTTTGTGAGTAGCTGTGCCTATTACAAATTGCTATAACATAACAAAACATAACATCTCGCATACACAGCAGCATGCTCCAATGTGGACATTCACATACTATCACCTTCAGAGCTACCCTGCACAAGCACTATCCCCCATTTCCTGCAGAATCCCCTATACTCTGTGCGCTACAAACCTTACTTACTAGTACTATGCGTAGGAGCTTGATTATTAAATTATATGTAGCAGCATAAACAAATAGACTAGCATCCCCAGATCTGGCACTAGAGAAATGGAATACAGTACTTGAACAGCCTCTGGACCCGGTGGATTGGGACTTCTACTGCACACAGATGAGTATGCTTACACTCAACTGTAACTTGCGCATTGTACACTTTAAGTATTTACACCAAATGTACTATACACCTGTCAAACTATGCAGATATGGTTCTAAGGGGAGATGTGAAATGTGTGCGCTGCTGAACACCAGACACGGATTTTCTACATTTGCCCTGATTGTGCACTACCATTAGGTGATTTTGGGCTCAAATCACAGAAGTTCTGGCAGATATGGTGCTGGAGCCTGTGGGGTGTAACCCTAGAATGTTTCTGCTGTGACTGGATAAAAGGTTACAACTGATTGTAGTGCCAGACGCACTCCCATGTATTGGGACCATGTGATGACCTTTGACTACCATTGTTTTAATTGATTTCATGTGATTTAATTCACTCTGCCTTGTGATTTCATTTCATGTCTCCTTAAAGCTTCAGAGTGGGAGTGTGACAGCCTGGCCAGGAACAGAATGTGTGGGATGTGCGTTTGAAAGCATGATAGAGAGAAAGGTGTGGAATGTACTTCTGTGTCTCGGAGTGTAGTGTTATATGCAGTGGTGCTCAAATGGGCATTATGTTGTACATTGGGAAATGAAGTGTGTGTTGCTATAGGCAGTGGTGCACAAATGTGTATTGTGTTGTACATTGGGAAGTTTTATGACGTTTTTACTGTTGGCTTTGACATGCCCTCATGTCATCTTGAATTCTGACTCTGTCTAGCTTTTTTTTTTTTTTTCCATTCAGGGCGTGATTGAATAAACTCAGGAACGCTTAGTTTATAATTTGCATGATAAGATAATAATATCATGTTTTCCAAAAGTATAGATATTGAGGTTAAGATATGAAATAGGACAAGAACATTTACTATGCCCATTGGAAGTCGAACAGATATGGTTAACAGTGTAAATATGTATTTAAGAATGATTCAGAAAGAGTAATGAATTTGTCCATGCAAAGATGTCTGCGTTGGAGGAATAATGACTTTCCTTATATCTCAGTATAACCCTTTCTTTATGTCTATTTGGAGCCATATGTGTCGCTTTTCCTCTCTCTATGTTTACTCTTTAAGTTTTAAAATGGCGATTTTCGTTTACCTCACCGACATTGACAAAGGCGTGTAGCCGAAACGCGTCTGTCGGTTGTTTTGTCGAGCGGCGAATAAACTTTATGAACTATCCTCCAGTGTGCGCCTCGCTATGTGACTTGGAAGGAGGTCATCGTTTGGGAATATATATATATATGTATATATATATATATATATATACACACATACATACATTCGCATAGTGTTTCACTTGACATCTGGGAAAGCCTTTCTGTTAGAGAATGTTGCACAAATAAAACCCCATGCTTTGTTCTGAAAACTGTCTGTTGATGTGCCTCATTTTATGAGTGAGACCCCCTTTCCAGGTGTTTTTCTTGCTTCGCCGTGTGTGTGCCCTCTGTGTGGGAGTGCGTTTTTTTTCTATTATTTTGGAGTGCGAAGCAACACATTGGTGAATTGCAGATTTGTGGCACCAGCCCTGTTGCTGGCAAAATGGAAACTTGCTCTGCACTTGGGCAAACATGTAGTACGTACCAAACGGCAGTGGCTCTCAGACCTAGCCTACTGCAAGGAACAATTGGAACTATTTACAAAAGAGTTACCAAGACTCTCATGGCCAAAAGACATTTGGGGTCCCCTTACTGCAAATCTGCTGACAAGTCCCAGTAGAGTCATAGCGGGTTGTGTCAAATTGGTGATGGGTCTTACCAATTGTATGATATTGATGTCTGTACTTGTGGTTGTGATATTCCACAGATCATCTGATCCGTTTCAATATATGCAGAACTGTTGAGCGCTATGTTGATGTATTTTTTGCTTATTCTGATAAATGCAAATAAAAAAAATGTATATATAACAAAAAGGCCTCACTCTGGGTCAGTCGCAACAAAGCTGTGTTACTTTGCTTGTTTCCATGCTCCCTCCCTTTACTGATCCTGACTGTTTGCTCTTGGGACTTCCTCACTTGGATTTCTGACTCCTGGTTTGCTCCAACCCTGTGAAAACTTAATCAGTAAGGAGGTTCTTTATGCATTTTTCCCCCTGAGAAGGTGGCAGCTTCTCATGCGCACTGTCTACTGTATATTACAGTGTGTGATAGCATCATGGCATCCAGAAATAGTTACCCCTACCTTGTACAATGGAAGACCCAAATCTGGATTGCGAGTAAGCATCCAGCTCGGAACAAAAATATAATCTCTTTATGCCCAACCTGAACACCTTTGTAAAAGCTGATTCATCTAAAACTACTGAACGGATTTACACAAAACCAAGGTAAGGCACTACCTTGAGTAAATTTCTACATTAATGCTAAATTTGGTAAATTTTAAAATGGAAAATGGCACTTTTGGGGAGATCCTCTTTGTCTTGACAGACCTGCATGATCTGCATGAACCCAAATTTGATGTACTTTTTTTGTTTTTGTTTTGTGCAGATTCGTCAAACAGCATCATAGTTATTAAGAAAACAAGAAATGCCTTTCCTATGGAAACTCTGACCTAACCATAACTACACTTGCGATATCACCACAAATGTAAAGAAACCTTGTGGATCATTTGCTATCACATTGAAAGAATTTTCCTGTGGCACATGTCTTAAAGAAAGAACTACTGGACTGCAGAGAAAACCCCTGCAAGTACTGTTTAACATCATTGCATCTAGATGAGATGAACATCACTGGTACTACCACCTGATTATTGCATATCTCAAAGATCTCATGAGTGCAGATGGAATCTTCACTCATGATACTTTTTGAAAATCTATATATATATAAGGATCACAAGAAAACAATAGCTTCAGTGAATCACAAAGAAATGTAATATATATATATATATATATATATATATATATATATATATATATATATATATATATATATATATATATATATATATATATATACACACATATATATATACTACCACTCTAGTCATGGTAGGTTAGATACACACTAAAAGATAACCTCTGCTAACCCTCTGCTTGCTTGTCACACAGCAGTCAGGCTTATCTAAAGAGGCAATGTGTAAAGTATTTGTGCAACACGTAGAGCTGTGCTGTCCGTCGTCATCGAGCCGAGCAGTCTGTCGAAGTGATGTCGTCGATCAGCTCCTGCGTCGGCATCAAAGGGAAATGTGTTGGTTCCGATCGGTGCAAAGTCGTCACTACGTTGATTTTGATGGTTCTGCACAGCAGAAGCTCACTTTCAAGGGCCCAGGACTGGATTGGCACCACTTTGCTGAGCAGGACTCACAAATGGCAGAGTCCAGGTGCTGTTGCAGGGTTCAAGAAAGACTTTGATGCCCTGAGACTTGAGAACAGGGAGTAAGTCAGCAAGCCCTTGGAGTCACTCTGGGGTTAAGTGAGATGGGTCCAGCTCTTGTCCTCAGCAGGGCACAGATAAGCAGGCAGCAGTGCAGCACAGCAAAGCAGAAAAGCAGTTCTTCCGGAGCAACAGTGAAGCAGAGTGGCAACCTTTTAGCTCTGCAGTCTTTACTCCTGGTCTGAGTTCCTCACAGGTCCAGTAGTGTACTGTCTTAGTAGGGTCAGAGGCGATTACTTATACCCAGTTGTGTCTTTGATGTGGGGCTGACTTCAAAGCAGGCCCTTAAAGTGCAAGATCCCCCTTTCTTCCCCGCCCCGCCCTGGCTCCAGGCTATCAGTAGGGGGTAATCAGCCCTTTGTGTGGGAAACAGGACAGTGCCTATTCAGGTGTGTCAGCCCCCCCTTCCTGCCCAGGAAGAGATATCAGAATGCAGATGAATGCAGATGAGTTCTCTGTCACACCCACCCTTCCTGTGTTTGTGGCTATCTAGGGGTAATACACAAAGGGTTGCTGTCACCCACCACAGACAAGGCACATAGAGCAGTAAGCACTGGGAAATGCCCACTTTCTAAAAGTTTTGTCTGGTAAAGGTGTCCACAAGGGATTTTATTTCAATATATGAAAACAGTACTTCACGATATAACTTTTGAGCGCCTGAAATAGTGGCCTCAAGCACATGAATTTTATAAATTAATTTATGTAATCAAGAATGAATGAATCAAAAATAGAGAACACGTGTATTCTTTTTTGTAGAAATTTATAATTCAATATATCAAATTAAAGGGTACAAAACAGTATTCACATATACAAAAGTGACAGATTAACAATCTTTAAGTGAAAAAATATCTACCTGTCACTTATGTAGATTACCCATTTCTGATACCTATTTACAAAATGAAATATTTCTTTACATTAAGTAAAAGATTTCTGTACAGCGATATTGCTTTATCGATGAAAATTGGTATGCTGGTTGACGTTTCAGTCTTGTTGTGTTATACATCTAAAAGATCATCTTCAGGACAGAAAAATTCTTATGTGGAAGGAGGACCCTTCTGTAAAAAGTATAATCACAGAAATTGTATTTGTCAGTTGAAGACGTTGTAAAAAAAAAAAAGAGATATACACCCGGAAACAGTGAAAAGAAAGAAGATTTAATATTGTGAGCCATAAAGGGACCCTTCAAACATGAACTAGCTCATCTATTTTTTTTTTTTTTTTCTCTCCAAATGATTTTTATTAATTTCAGTAAGGTAACGTCAATAACATCTGCATGACGATTCAATCTGGCTTTTAACATTGTAGAATAGCAATAAAATCGAATGGCATAGATAGGGGTATAAGGAGACACTCATTTAAGTGACATTTTGGGGCCGATTCCGATCTCGGCCGGTAGGGCACCGAATCTGATTCGGCTTCACCGGATCCGATTCGGAGCCCTCTTTCCCGACCGATTCGAATGTGCGTCCGGGCGAGCGAGTACGATGCGACTCGTTCGCGTGACCCAACCGCTCCGACCGACTCGCACGGACACGACTCGCACCGCGCAATGGAGACGTTCCCCGGCCGGGTAAGTACGATCGCGCGCTCGAGCAGTCCGACCGACTCGCGCAGTCCGGCTCCAAAGAGCAGTTGGAGCCGTACTCGGGGTCCGTGTCGGACCCCCTGTACGCATAGCCGCACGAGTCGCACACAGGGGGACCCATGGGTCACCCCTACCTGTGCATGTACGGCGCGACCCACTTTGACGCGTACCCGCTGTAGGGGGCGCCCTTGTTTGCCTCGCACCCATTGAGTCAATGGGAGCCTGCGTACGCGTTGTACGACCGGCTCCCATTGACTTCAATGGGAGTCCGACCGAATCGAGTCCGAATGCATGCGAACGCATCGTACTCGTTCGGTCGGAGTGCTAGAGTCCGATTCGGTCGGAAATCTCTCCGGGTCCGGCTCGGTCGGGGAGATTTCCGGCCTGAATCGGAATCGGCCCCCAAGTGTCCATTTTGCTGGCTGGCTTGCTGCTTCCCTCTGCAGCGCCGCACAGCCGAACGCAATCAGATTGTAACAGGAGTACCAAAAAGAGAATCGGCCATTGTTCCTCAAATCCAGTTCTACAGTAAATTGCATACAACTGCAGAGTAAATTATGAACTTGAACAAAAGGAACACAACAAAGAATGAAGGTAAAAGAATTAATGAATAAATAAGAAAGAGAGAATGAAAACCGATCTCTACATGAAAATATCATCGTAAGTACGTTTGTCGGTCTGGTGCAATAATAAGTAATGTATGTATAATCGTAGGGGTGTAATGGGCCGTGTATAGGCACATGTATCAAGGATGAGAGGGGGATGCAGACGTGAGGGGGAAAAGGCGGAGAGGAGGAAAAGCCATGGGTTACAGCAGGCGCAGGCAAAGTTAGGAAGGGGGAGGTCCGCAGAGAGTTTAGTCTCGATCACAGATAAATATCCCTGCCATTGTATAGGGGTTTGCCTTGGTGGGGGGGGACTGACGCCCGTGCCGCAGTCTCTTGTTAATTTGTACGTTCCAAGACCAATGCCCTTCGAAGGTCAAGTAGCCATGCATTGATCTTGGGACCTGTTTGTGCCTTCCAAGTCATGGCGATTCTGCGCTTGGCCAAGCCCAGAGCAAGATCCAGAAATTTGTTCAGGTTCTTCCGGGACGAATTGCGCCTCGTGACTCCCAACAGGAAGTGAAGGGGTTCCACCTCCACCCACGTGTCTGCCGCTTCTGTAAGCACAGTGGCCACTTCAGACCAAAATATTTGAATGGTAGTGCAATTCCATACCATATGTGTGAATGTGGCTCCCTGGTCTCGACATCTGGGCATATGTCCATGGCGGTAGTGTACATGCGTGCCAGTCTGTGGGGAGTGAGGTACGTGTGATGAAGATAATTAAATTGAGTACATTTTACCCTAGCGTTGGCCGAAATGATTTTTGGTTGGTTAAGACATTGCAACCACTGCTTGTCAGTCAGGGTAGTAGACAGTTCGCTATCCCAGTACGCACGCAGTGTCACCAATGCAGGAGGATCGTCCAATCTGATGGAAGTGTATATGGCTGTTATGGCTTGTCGGCCGTGGCCGTGTGTGAGCAGTGTGTGTAGTAGGTGTGAAGTGGTAGGCTCTGCCCGATCAGTGTCCCATGCTTGCAAGGATTGCCGTGTCAGCATGGCATGTAATAGAAAGGAACCCTGTGGCACTCCATATGCATCTACTAATTCCTCAAATGTTTGCAATTGCGAGTTCGCATACATGTCCCCCCATGTGTCCAACCCACGCTTCTTCCACACCCCCAGTTCCGGGCGTCCATGACAGGAGTACGTGCCGGGGAGAAGTTCCAAAGGCAAGCTGGGGGCATAAGGCATTGGACGATTCCTGGGCACCACCTAGTCCAGTGCCGTCTGGCCGCTGTCAATAAGTTACCTCGCCGCTTCTGGGTCAGGGTAATCGTTCCCGACATCCACTCCAGAAGTGTCGGGGAGTCCCAGAACATGGCTCCCATGGTCATCTCAGTGAGGTTGCTTTTGGCAAGCCACCGCATCGGCCATTGCAGTTGAGCTGCAGCGTAATATCGTTCATAGTTTGGAGCGCCCAGGCCGCCCTCCGACAATGGCAGATATAATTTATGGAGCGCCACTCTAGCCCGCGAGTTTCCCCATATCAGAGATACTAGTAGTGATTCCAGGTTCGGGAAGATTCTCCAAGGTAGGCGGTATGGGAGTGTGCAGAAAAAGTACAAAAGACGGGGGGACTAACATCTTGGATATAGCTACCCGGCCCATCGGAGACAAAGGAAGACCCATCCAGAACGGGAGGGTTGATCAGGCACGCGTTATGGCCCGGCCAAGATTCCCATCTACTGATCTGATTCTAGGTGGTAAATCTGGACCCCCAAGTATTTAAAAGTGTCAAATGCCCACTTCAACGGAGTAGCTGGCGCCATTTGTCTTTGTGTCGGTGTCATTGGTGACATTGGGAACACCACCAACTTAGTCCAATTGACCTGAAGTCCAGAAATATTTGCGTGTGCATTTAAGAGGGCAATAATCGATTGCAGTATCTCGACTTTGCCGCGTAAATATATTAACGCGTTGTCTGCGTATAATGACACGATGTGCCATCATTGATCTACCTGTAGGCCCAGGTCTCTAACCCGTTGCCGTAGTTTGCATGCCAATGGCTCCATGGCCAGGGCGAAAAGGATCGGCGACAAGGGGCAGCCCTGGCGCGTTCCCCTCGCTATCGATAGAAGCGGTGAAAAGGTGCGACCTGTCTTCACCCTAGCCTGTGGCCTAGAGTATAACAGCCTAATCCATCATAGGAAATTAGGTCCGATGCCAAACCCCGCCAATGTCGTCTCAAGGTATGCCCAACTTAAGGTATCAAATGCCTTTTCTATGTCTAGTGAGGCGACCCAAGGCTGCTCCTCCTCACTCCGTGCCCAATCCAGTAGTGTAAATAGTCGTCGTAGATTTAGTCCTGTGTTGCAGTCTGGAATTAAGCCATTTTGGTCTTCATGGACCAGCAGGGGAACAGTGATGATTAACCTATTCGCTAAAAGTTTCCCAAGGACCTTATAATCTACATTCAGCATCGACAGGGGTTGATATGAGGCCATTTGGAGGGGGTCCCGACCCAGTTTAGGTAGAATAACCAGCGTCGCCTCCCTCATAGTGGGCGGTAACACACCTGCCTCGAAGGCCTCAGTGTACACCTTGGCCAGCCTAGGCGCTAACTGCGCGGAGAAGGTGGAATAAAATTCCGCTGGCCACCCATCCGTCCCCGGTGTCTTGCCCGTTGCCAACTGTCTAATTGCGTCTGTGATCTCGTCAAGTGCAATGGGATCTTCTAGGACATCATAGTGAGCTGGGGTGACCTGTGGGAGCTGGATTCCCGCAAGAAATTCCTGAATGGAGGTAAGGTCCTGCGTGGCCGGGGCCTTGTACAACGTTGTATAGTATTCGTAAAATGATTGGTTGATGGCAGCCTGTGTGTTCACTAGGATCCCAGCAGTCGTGTATATGGCAGTAATAGGTGGCTGAGCAGTGTCGGATCGAAGTAGCCATGCCAGGAGCCTCCCCGCCTTATCTCCCTCTCTATGTCTACGCGCCAAATACATTCTATAATCTAACGCACAGAGGTCATCCATCGCACTTCTATATGCTAAGCGAGCCTGGGCGAGTGAGGGGCCAATCTGGGGATCAGTTGGGATACGCTGCTCGCATCTCTGGATCGTTAACTCGTGTGTGCTAAGTGCGTCAGTCAGTGTTTTGCGGGCACCGTACATGGTCTTAATGGCATGCCCTCTGAGGACAGACTTGAAGGCGTCCCATTCTACTCCTGATGATGAGGCAGTCCCCTCGTTCTCCCTAAAGTAAGATGTGATGGACTCTAGGAGGGTGGCCCGGTAGGATGAATCGGCAAGCGCTGTGCCGGGCAGGCGCCAGGTCGAGATCTCGGGACACTTCACGCCCCAAGTCATGTTCAATTGTAACGGGGCATGATCAGAAAGCGCACGCGCCAGATAAGTAGCATGCACTACACTTTGAGGAGCGTTATCCGAGCAGAACACTATGTCTATCCGTGTGTATAAATCGTGTAGTGCCGAATAATGGGAATAAGTGATTGTCTGGGGATGTAACCGGCGCCATACATCGTGGACCTGTGTATTGGACGCCCATTCCGACATGTGGTGTGCTAGTTTAATAGATTGTGCCCCAGCAAGAGGGGGGCGGGAACGATCTAAGTCAAGATTCCGTACCCCATACAAATCGCCTCCCCAGTGCGTGGGGACTGTGGGGTCTGTAATCAGAGATGGTGTGAGTGTTTGTAGGAAGTTGGATTGCCCCGAGTTCGGGGCATAAAGGGAAACTAACGCCAGAGGGTATCCATTCAGCAGGCCCTCCATGGTAACAAAACGGCCCTGTGTGTCCACCCTGAAATGCGTAATTTGTAGCGGAGTTCCCGGAGCAACCCATATGAGCGCTCCTCTGGCGTATCCAGAGTATGTCGTGCACTGGACCGTACCCAGCCAATGCTTACGGAGTGATGCTAATGTCAATACAGTAAGATGTGTCTCTTGCAGCAATGCAAACGTGATCCCATGACTGCGCAGGTATTGATATACTTTGTGTCGCTTAGCGCATCCCGCTAACCCCCTCACATTCCAGGTCAAAAGAGAATAATCCCCATGCGCCATCTACATGATCGTAGGGTAGAACACGGTGTGTAGCTCAACATTGATTGCCAGCCTTTATCCCCTCTATTGTGCCTATATCCCCATGCAACATGACCCAAGTATAGTCTAGCACCTGACCCCGTAGTTTGCAAACATGGAAAGAGATCAATATAATAACCAGAGATTCCCCAACTTCCCACCCCAGGCCTGGTTGCCAACGGGCAATGGGCAATTCGCACTAAATTGCAGGTCTAATAATACACCAATTATAACATAAAGCAAAGAAAAACAAATGAGTTGCTATATCAGCTACTTATCACTCGTTGGGGAGGTTATTGCAGAGTTCGTGTACTGTGCCTTTGCCGCCTCCCGTGACTCAGGCTGGCACTCAGCATGCGTGTGTAGGCTGACCGGCAATTACAACGTGGAACAATTCTGAGTTCGGAGTCCTCAGCCCACTGCTTCTGCTGTTTGTGGGGTGAGGGCCGGGCCGCCCCCGGCAACGCCTCGATCTGCAACGTGCGGTCCATAAGTGTATCAGAGTCCGAATCCTGTCTAGGAGAAGAATCAGGGGAGCCCAAATGTTCTGCCGTTTTGATGGCCTGCGCCCGTTCCTGGGCCGCTTGTGCTTTCGTTGGGCGGCACAGCCGATCCCTGCCCCGGCCCCTACATGCTGCAACTGATGTCCATGGTTGAGGAGAGCCCGTCGATAAAGCGGGGGGATCATGAGCCAGACCCTGTTGATCAATTCAGGTCCATGCTTCTTCGGGTGTATTACAGAAGACTGTGCCCTCCTTGTGGCGGATACGAAGACGTGCTGGATATAGTAGGGAATATTGGCTATCGTGGTCCCTCAAACACTTCTTGACCTCCAAGTATGAAGAGCGGCGGCGTTGCACAGCCAGGGTGTAGTCTGGGTAGATGTGAACTGTGGCATTATCGACTTGCCAAGGGCCCCTGGCCCTGGTGATCTGTAGTACATGGTCCCTGTCGCGGTAATTGAACAATCTGGCCACCACAGGTCTAGGAAAAGCACCCGGGCAAGGAGGGCCCCCTGGGACCCTGTGTGCCCGCTCGATTGAGAAGAACTTCGACATCTTGCCCTGTAGGACATCTCGTGAGAACCAGTCTTCAAGAAAAAGCTCCATGTTGGGGCCCTTCGCCCGCTCAGGAAGACCAACGATACATACAATATTTCGGCGCGAGCGCCCTTCCTGGTCCTCCACGCGCGCCTTAAGGTAGTCCACCTCCTGTTGGAGAGATTGCAGTTGGGTGGTCGCCGTGTTCACCGTGGGTCTTATTGACGCCAATGCGGATTCGGTTTCGTCCACTCGTCCCTTCCGTTTCTTGTGATCCTCCCGCAGGTACCCCATATCTATGCTGAGGGAGTCAATTTGTGTGCCCAAGGTGGTTTTAATGTTGAGTATCGCCGCTAGTAGTTCATCAAAGCGATGGGAGTGGTCATTTTGATCTCCCTGGGCAGAAGACCGTGGGGGATCCATATTTCTGTGTTCCAAGGATGCTGGTTCCACCTCTGGAGGTTGCGCCTGGGACTTATCTGCCCTGGGTTTACCCATTATGCCATCTGCAGGAGACAACAGGCCAGTTGCTGGTTTATGTGTACGATCGGAGGTCGGGGGTAGCCAAGAGTTGGGGTGTAGGATGAGGTGTGTGGATAAATGGTTGGGGCATCACAGGCGGTCAGGGTAGAGACACGTGTCTGTCCGAGTTCAAGGCGTCCCACGCAGCGGGTCTCCACAACGACAGATCTCACGGCCGTACTATGACCAAGGTGTCCTACGCACTATGGTAACAGTGGCGAGTCCAGAATACGAGGGTCACGTAAGTCTCCCAGTCACATCCCGCTCAGGCCTCTGCTGACGCACTTGTTATTGTTGTGAGTACCCTCCTGCAGCCCTCAGGGAGATGTGGAAAGGCTACGGTGCACCAAGGGGCACACATCTCTTGCAAGGCTCCTCTTTATGTATATCAGTGCATACATGGGCCTGGTTCCGGTGTAACTCCCACGTACCAGAATTGAAAATAGGGACCAATCATTTGGGCGTACTTTCTCTTTTCACATGAGAAAGTCTACAGCTGGCCAGCCGGTTCTTGTTGTCCCCAAAGTTCTCTCCAAGTCAGGGCAGTCCACCAGGACCGCGCCCGTCGCAAAATGATGGACTCGGTTACACTGCGCACCGTGGACCGGGGTGCACAGGCCCAGGAGTCCAGCCGCGACTCACTTCACACTCTCCGGGATCTGTGAGGGGGCCGGAAGGGGGGGGGTCGCAGGCATCCGCTCACCATATCCAGGTGAGGATTCTCATCGATCTGCCAGGTATATTGGTCCCGCAACTCCTCTGTGGGAGGTCCAGCTGTCGCAGGCCGCCCGGCACAAAATGGCGTCCCGGGTCACGCAGCCCACCTCGGGCCAGGGACCGTGAATGTCTCAAACCGGGGGCCGGGGCACAGGCTGCCGAGCCCACAATTATGGAAGGGGGTAGGCTCGTGCACCGTGTGAATGGCACACGGCCCGTGCCGAGCCGCCTCCGTCTCGTCAGGGAGCTCCAGACCTCGGGAGCACACCCGATCGCACAGCCAGGGACCGGAGCTCGTAGCGGTCCCACGGAGCCTCCAAGAACTCTGAAAACTGCAGGATCGGGTGCCGGTATCCTCCCGCACCGATATCTGTGGAGGATGTTGGGCCAGGCAAGGGGAGAACAGGATATTTCCGGCGGGCATAGAGCGGAGCTCAGAGCTCTGCGTCCGCTCTAGCCACCATCTTGGCCACCTCTAGCTCATCTATTGTTAAGAGAAGAAGTTAGTGAAATGTATCAATTAGCCAACACCAACCTTATGTGAAATAAAATTGTAAAAACTTACTGGGAAATACATTTATTTTGGACTTTTAAGTAATTGGTCCAAAATAAGTGTTGAAATCTGAAAAAAAAAATTATGAGCTCTTCAGTATCGGACAGGGGTCTCCAACCTTTTCTGTAATAAGAGCTACTTATGTTCAATGAATATCACTGGAGCTACTGTTATTACTATTGTAACAGTGAGCATATCAGACAAGTTTACATTAGCGACCACACTATGCCACCGTAATGTAAAAAAAGGCTTTATCAATCTGGAATGCCTCTACATGGGTAATATATAACAGCCATAGCTGTCATACATGCAGTACTAAGACAATACTATGCATCATATGATGCTGCATAATATATATATATCACTCAAATATCATCTATAAATATATTTCATAAAGTCTAAAAAAATTCTGAAATCATCAGCTTATGAGTTCTGAAAATATGCACATTTTGATCTCAAATACACTCTTTTCAATTTCGATTTACATATATTAATTCAACCTAGCAAATGCACACAGGAGAGCTACTTATAGGTTCCTGGAGAGCTACCAGTTGTTCACAAGCTACTTGTTGGAGAAGCCTGGTATAGAACTTCACTCGCAGATGCAAGACTACCTAAATCAGAATATCTCTGAAAGAGAAATAGATGTATACTTGAGTTTATCAAGCAAAAACATTGCATTAATGTTTGTTTATAAAAGGACTCAAGAACCTTTGTAATGACAAACAATCGCCATCTTCAATAAGTAAAGATTATAGGAGACATGAAAGAATGAAAGTGGGGGGAAAGAAAATCTCAGTGACAGTTGGAAAAGGGGAAAATTTCAAGAATTATCACAAGTCACTGAATACATCAGTCAAATAACCTTCAAAAATCTTAAAGAAAAACTAGGCAGACCCTTACTTGTGCCACCAATTTGCCGTGAATTGTCGGCATAGCTTGAAATAAAGCGCAGAAAGAAAAGGCGTCTTCAATGTATAATACCGCCGTCCAAGTTTGACCTATCAGTCGTGGCACTTAAAAAGAAACGGGGCACCGAGAGCAAGTAAAAAACATTATGGTTGTGGTATTCATCGCGAAAAATATTCAATGGACCTTACTTCGCATTGATGTGCAGCTCCGTCTCGGTTCAGCGTCCGAGCCTTGGTGAATTATACAGCCACTCAAAAGATCGACAGGAAGCATATTTATGCTTCCGGGTATTTTTTATAAGGGCAACGTGAAACATGAAATCATGACACAAAATGGCGGCCATCTTGAACCCGCGTGTTGGTGCCTAATAGAAAGGTCTATTGTCTATCTATGTCAGTTAACAAAGGACAGTCGAATAAAGTATTGCTTATAAAGATTAAGGCAAAGCCGTCTAAGTTCAGCGTCCGAGCATGCTGAATTACACAGCTGCTCAAAAGATCAACAGGAAGCATATTTATGCTTCCAGGTATTCCATAGGGGCACCGCGGAACTTGAAATCATGACACAAAGTTGCGGCCATCTTAAAGTGGCTTACCCGCGTGTTTGTGCCTAATAGGGATGCAGCCAATTGGCAATGAAGGAAAATGAATAAAACCGTTACTTTGCGGTGGGTTATTGATCACTGTGCGTGACCGTGATCCAACACTTATCATGTGCTTTAAATAAGGAAACTGTTATGCATCATTGTTTAGTTTTAAAAATGAAAAAATTGCCCTCCCCTTTTTTCTGTGTTTTCTTTTGGTTTGCAATTATGATGAATTATGGAATATCTGCCTCGTAATTAATACAAATTTTGTACATAGTGTCAACTAATCTGTGAATTTTATTTCATCACATTTATTCATTGTCTGGCTGTGTAACTGCCCGCCAGCGGGGAGTCTGTCCTTGTACTGCAAACCTAGGAATAATAAGGATAGTATGTTTTCTATGTCTGTACTTTACTTTGGTCCTTTCTTTATTTTGTATATATTTTTTGTAAACACACTATAAAATGGTGGTCACTAGTGGTGAAATGTTGGCTTGTGAAGAAGATCGTTTGATCGAAACGCGTTGCCAGTAAAAATATTGAATTACATTCACCCTGGAGTGCGAGTCCCTTTTTCCTGTTTGAGTGAGGAGCTCTTAAAAACGGAAATTTCGCGTATCTTAGCCGGGATCCGACACCCGGAACTCGCACCGACCCCGAGTGGAGAGGAGCCGGTATTTGGTCGGAGACTTTCCTCTCATATATTTCAAAGTTTTCAAAGGGTACCCGTACCCTATATTTGAAAAGCACTCTCAGGGGTGAGTTCCGTTACTTTATTGTTCGGACTCGTGCACAAACAGATGCGTTTCGGCTAACGCCGTCCTTGATGTTAGTCGGGTGCGCCAAAACCACCATTTTTTTTAAACCATACTTCTATTTAACAACACTGAAAAGGGACCAAAGTTACAATTATAATTGGTTCCGCCATCTTATCATGGTGCGATTTCTTTGTGCTTTCCGAAACGATAATATACAACAATGCATGATAATTTCATATTCATTCTCATAATTAATCTTTATCCAGTTTTCAAACATATCACGCCCTGTATGGGCCATGTGAAAAATAAATCAAGTAGTATATGTTCGTTTCGTATGCATCGTCTGTTATAGGCTAATGAAGCAAAGCTGGTGACCCTTTGGGAATAATATATAAGCAATTACTATGACCACCCTGCACGATAAGAATATATAAGTGGCTAACCTTCAGGAGTCTTAATTACAGTTGGTGCTTATATTCAGAAGATTATATAATCAATCCATGTTAAATTCCTTTGATACTACATGGTGAACTGCTCATGCCCTGAATGGGCCAATCCAAAGAGATACCAGTATAATGCGTACATTTTCAACCAATGTGTTGTGTTGTCCCTTGTATTAATATAATCCATTTTCAACATGGTGAAAAGAGGAGAAAAGAAAAGACAAAAGAAGAAAGGAAAGAGAGATAGAGAACGAGTGAAAGCATTAGAGGACGGCAGATGTAAAATTAGGTAGATGTATCAATACAACACAACTGGAACGCGTTCATTCATCCATGTCTACCTACTTTAATTTCGCCTAGTCTCCCAGATGTACTGCTAGCTCTTCGCTGCTATTCATACCTTTAGGGGTCTTTTCTTCCTGTACTTTCTTTATTAATTATTCTCCTCTATCCCATCTCAATGAATCTAAATGAGTTTGACTGTTGTTCTCATGAACCTGCTCGAAGAATTTCGCTTCATTTTTGCCACCATGTTGAAAATGGATTATATTAATACAAGGGTGCGTTGTGTGGCTAAAGCGGATCTTGTTCCCACCTGCGAAGATGGGGTTGAGGGTGTGTCCTGTCTTGTAGGTAGGGGTGGTGATGAGCTGTTTCAGTCCAATGTTGGTGAGGTTGTCCAGGAGGATGGTGGAGTTGGGGTCGCTGAGGTTGTCAAGGTGGAAGTTCGGGTCTCTGGTGTGTATGTAGTCCATGGAGGTGATGGCGTGGGGTGCGATGAGGTCAGCACTGGTAGTGGCGAACGAAACACGTGGTCCGGGGGGTCTGTAGGTGAGGGTGCCGTGAAGGGTGGTTTAAGGGCTGGTCTGGATCTGGAAGTGAAGGTGTTCGGTGGTGTCGGAGGAGTTGCTCGTGGTGGAGGTGGAGAGTCGGAGGGAGCTCTTGTGTGCGATGGTGAATCCTCCTCCTGGGCGGTCCTTCCCCTGGATCTTGTAGCCGTCTGGAATGGCAGTGGCAATGTCGGGGGCAGAGGAGGCGTTGGTCCAGGTTTCCGTGAAGAAGGCGATGTCTGGCGAGAGGGTGTCGAGGAAGTCCCAGATCTCTACGGCATGTCTGTGCAGGGAGCGCACATTGAGGAGGATGCACTTCAGGGCTTCGGTGGTGTTGGTGTCCAGCGTGGGGACGGCGGCCATGGCGGTGCGGAGGGTGGTGAAGGTTCGGCGGCAGTGGCGGCAGGTGAACTGGCCATGGGTGGTGTTCGGCGTACACAGCTGGCAGTTGTTTTTTCTTTCCAGAGTTGAGTGTGAGGAGGGCAGCTGAGTCATAGAGGTGGGTGGTCGGGGAACCAGGGTCCCTGGCGCTGGTCACGGTCGGGTCACGAACGGGCGCAGTTGGGCTTGCCTTTGGCACGCCTTCGGTGCACAGCGGCCGCCATTAAATAGGGAATGGGGAGGGAAGCGCAGCTGGGAGGCGGGAGCGGCAACCGGCAGGGGGGAGGGGCCTGGGGGCAGCAGCGGCAGGGAAGATGGACACGAAAACGGGCATGGAGGGCACAGAACAAGGGCACCAACAACACTCTATGGGTGACTGACTCAGTGTGTGAGAGGCAGTATGGGTGTATGAGTGGATATGTCAGTGGCTGTATTAGTGACTGAGATGGTGTATAAGTGGCTGTATGGGTGAGTAAGTGGATGTGTGTGTGTAGATCTATGAATCAGTGAGTGGGTATGCAAGTACTGATATGGATATGTGAATGGGTTTGTGAATGCTTGTGTGGGAGTAGGTGTATGAAAGGTTCTATGGGGGTGTGAGTGCATGTGTCAGTGATTCTGTGGATGATTCTTATTCACAAGAGAGAGTGAGAGAAGCAGATCAGTTGCAATCTCCCAGATACAATCACATCACGAAAGGCAACTGCTGGTGTCTGTATATCTGTTATGGGTATTCAGGCAAACAAAGAAAAAGAGAAACAAGAGAAAGGAAAAAGAAAAAGTAAAGGGCCCCACTATGGTTGAATATTAACCCTCCGACTATCTTAGGGTGATGGGCTATCCAAAGATTTTGGAGAAGACGCCTCACTCACTTATTGTGACATGCTTCATCATAGGCGTCTTTCCACACCCAGGTAAGATGGCACTACCTGGGCGGACTCAACCAAAAGATGTTATGGGAGTTCTTATATAAAATATTAACTGGCCATGCAGGGAACCTGATGAGTGACGTTAAAAATACCTACAGGTATACCCAAACGATACTTTTATTCGTGGGGTACCTGGGGTACTGGATAAAAAATGTGATACAAAAGAAAGGGGTTTTTTGAACGTTATTCATTCAGTTATACCCACATCAAAATGCCAACATGTTTCGGCCCACAACTAGAGCCCTGACGGGTCTGGGGCCTTCTTCAGGGCTGGAATCTCTACTCTTAAGTATCCCTGCTTTAAAATACGCATGTATTGCATGCAACTATGAGGCCTAGTGCGCTCACCTGTTTTCTGGTCTTCCAGTAGTATTTCTACAAGACAAAAGAAACAAGGACAAAATATATAGTGGGACATATTACCGGTGCAATTTTGGGTAAATGTTATCCACCGTGCAATTCTCCACCTCGTGTTTTCTCAAAAAGTGTTCAAAAATTTACTGTTATCCTCTACTATGTGGTAGACAGGGTGAATGTCCCTCGATACCCTTGTTCCAAAATCGGGATCTCAATACGCCTCTACTCATTTAAACAAATTTTTATTGTGATACTCCAAACAGTATATAGTGGGCTATAGTGATAGGTGTCATAATCACAAGCATCTACTCATCGATATGCAGAAGTATTGGGATTAATTATGTGGAGACCTTCCGTTGTGGCTAAGTCTCTTAATCAAATCACTTCCATGCCAAATGACTCTTAATCTAAGTTTGTAAGCTTACCTACTGGGTATCGCTACTAAGCACCATGCGGGTCAAGAGGTTCAGTGCTGTCTTATAGTCAAACGCTGTGAAAACAAAATACATCATGTGTCACGTATCTTTACAAAAATATTCCCAATTGTGTGACCATCCTGTTTATTTACTCCTGATACAGCCCTATTGTCAAATCAATCTAGTTTGTAGATATCAAGCAAATATTTTGGTCATATTAGTCTAGTCACCGCCCTCGTTCTTTTCATTTGGCTATTTTTAATGCAAGTAAGATCATGTCTTAATGCCTGGAACTCGTCCCTCTCATACTGGCCTGTTGTTCATTTGCCCGAGTTTCTCCATGTTTCCAAAATAAAATTTCGATTGCATGCAAACACTGTTATCTCGGCGGTAATTGCAGCCCGCAGACTTTGACATCTCGTATGATTTCTATCTTAAATGGCGGATTCAATGGTTTAGAAACCGTCTCTCCATGCATCACTCATTCGCTTACACACGCATCTGATGACTTACTTCATCACAGTAAGGACTCCGCCGGTGCCCCTGAGGCTCCCGTGTTGCACACCGTTGTGTAATGTTTGCGGCGGGGCAGGGTCCCAAGTTCACACAAGCGTTTGCAGGAATGACTTACTTCATCAAAGTACAAGCACCGCCGGTGCACCTGAGGCTCCCGTCTTGCCCGCCGACGTGTAATGTTTGTAGCGGGGCGGGATCCTAAATACACACAGGCGTCTGCAGATGACGTCACTACATCTGCACGTGTGCCGAACGCGTCGCAATGCCCCATGGAATTTGTGGTCCCACCTGTTCCGATTGCGTTGTTGAAGCGTGGGCAGGCTAGGGATCATGGGAAGTGTAGTATAATCACTCCCATTATCGCGAAATTCAATAACTCTCTTTATTTCCATGTTACTCGCCCTTCCCTCCATACACTAAAGCATGGGCTGTATGTGCCCTGCATACATATCGTGCCCTCTGTGGTATTATTGTAATATTTACATTGGGAAAGCAGTTGAGTGTACAAACCCTTTCTTCCCGCTCTGGGTCCATAAAACACCTCTTGTGTTTATTTGTTTTTGGTTTCTTCCTTGGTTTGTGTGACCCAAATGTTAGTTTTTGCCCAGAGTGGTGAGGGGATTATGTGATCGGTCGTCTCTTAGGTCATGGGCCTCTATTGTATTTCTAGTCATAAGCCCACTTTTCACACTCTTCATGCAATCTGAGTCCCAATGGACAATAAAGTTATTCTAAGGACTGTTCATTGTGGCCAATATAAGTTGTTAGAAAGGTATTAGTTGGCAAACATTCTACAATCTCCATCACTAGTGGGGTACTAGTCCCGTAGGTCTATTCTGGGTATTAGACCTTAGTCCCCCTTATTTCATGTGTTGATTGTATACCTTTTCACAAGACTTTTATCTTTTTTCAAATGTTACATACATTCTCCCTCATTGGGTCAGTGTCTTATTTTTAGTTCCCTTTCTCAGTTCATTTGCCTGATGAATTTTAGACACGGACTTACATTAGCATTGTCCATGGAATATCCTCCTTTAACCCCTGAACAGAGCTAGACAAGCGATATATCCATCGTTGTTCGAGTTTTAAAAGTTGTTTTTCACTACAGGTAGTTGGCATCTTCTCAATAACTGGCCATGTAAAATCATTTCGTTGTGTCCTGCTGTATGGAAGTGGCGCATCATTTTTGTGACTGTCTTGCCACAACGAAATGTACTACGGTGCTCGTTCATCCTTGTCTTCACCTTTCGTGTAGTCATTCCGATGTACTTCATCTGACATTTACAGATCATGATATATACAACGTTACTGCTGTTACAATTGGAAAACTTTCTCTGCTCCCATGGCATTTTAAGGCCCACGTCGATTTCTTTGCTTGCCTTTGTTAAACGACAAACGTTGCAAGTCCCGCACGGGAACTGTCCGACTACTTCGGGGAGGTTCCATAGCGTATTCTTCTGCATGCTCCTGCCTTCATTCTTTTTTGGGCATGTGTGTACCACTGAATCTCTCAGAGATCTCCCCCTCTTGAAGGCGAACATGGGTTTCTCCAACCTTAGTGACCCTGTATTTAGGGTTTTCCAATGACGTAGGATTATCCTCTTCATTGTGTTGGACTCAGTTCCATATGTTGTCACACATACCAATCTTGTGTTTTTGGGTTTTGGGTATGTCTCCAGGAGTGATTCTCTTGGATTATTTTTTGCCCTTTTGTATGCCTGTTTCACCAGTTTCTGTGGGTAAGACTTCTCTGCCAGCTTTTTCATGAGCTTTTTGGCATGGGTTTCATAAGTGTCTTTTTCTGAACAGTTTCTCCGAAGTCTCAGAAACTGACCTACTGGTAGGTTGTCTTTCAAAGTTTTTGGATGAAAACTGTCGTATCTGAGTAAGTTGTTCACGTCTGTAGGTTTATAATATACTTCTGTTCTCAATGTTCCGTTTTCAGGCCAGATTTTTAGATCTAAAAAAGTAATGGAGTCTCTGCTCGCCGTTATTGTGAACTTCAAGTACTGGTCTCTGGTGTTCAGCCAACCGAGGAATTCTGTCGCTTCACTTTCGGTCCCTTTCCAGATCAGAAAGATGTCATCTATGAATCTTTTCCACACAACCAATTTGGTGTGGTATGGGTTGCTATTCTCATAGATGTACTTGATTTCAAAATCATGGACATACAGACAGGCAATACTCGGAGCAAAAGTACTGCCCATCGATGTTCCGTGGGTCTGTAAAAAGAACTCCCCTTCAAATTGGAAACCAAAAATTATTTCGAATTTGAAGGGGAGACATACCCAAAAACACAAGATTGGTATGTGTGACAACATATGGAACCGAGTTCAACACAATGAAGAGGATAATCCTACGTCATTGGAAAACCCTAAATTCAGGGTCACTAAGGTTGGAGAAACCCATGTTCGCCTTCAAGAGGGGGAGATCACTGAGAGATTCAGTGGTACACACATGCCAAAAAAAGAATGAAGGCAGCAGCATGCAGAAGAATACGCTATGGAACCTCCCCGAAGTAGTCGGACATTTCCCGTGCGGGACTTGCAACGTTTGTCGTTTAACAAAGGCAAGCAAAGAAATCGACGTGGGCCTTAACACGCCATGGGAGCAGAGAAAGTTTTCCAATTGTAACAGCAGTAACGTTGTATATATCATGATCTGTAAATGTCAGATGAAGTACATCGGAATGACTACACGAAAGGTGAAGACAAGGATGAACGAGCACCGTAGTACATTTCGTTGTGGCAAGACAGTCACAAAAATTATGTGCCACTTCCAGACAGCAGGACACAACGAAAATGATTTTACATGGTCAGTTATTGAGAAGATGCCAACTACCTGTAGTGAAAAACAACTTTTAAAACTCGAACAACGATGGATATATCGCTTGTCTAGCTCTGTTCAGGGGTTAAACGAGGATATTCCATGGGCAATGCTAAGTCCGTGTCTAAAATTCATCAGGCAAATGAACTGAGAAAGGGAATTAAAAATAAGACACTGACCCAACGAGGGGAGAATGTATGTAACATTTGAAAAAAAGAAAAAAAGTCTTGTGAAAAGGTATACAATCAACACATGAAATAAGGGGGACTAAGTTCTAATACCCGGAATAGACCTACGGGACTAGTACCCCACTAGTGATGGAGATTGTAGAATGTTTGCCAACTAATACCTTTCTAACAACTTATATTGGCCGCAATGAACAGCCCTTAGAATAACTTTATTGTCCATTGGGACTCAGATTGCATGAAGAGTGTGAAAAGTGGGCTTATGACTAGAAATACAATAGAGGCCCATGACCTAAGAGACGACCGATCACATAATCCCCTCACCACTCTGGGCAAAAACTAACATTTGGGTCACACAAACCAATGAAGAAACCAAAAAACAAATAAACACAAGATGTGTTTTATGGACCCAGATGGGAAGAAAAGGGTTTGTACACTCAACTGCTTTCCCAATGTAAATATTACAATAATACCACAGAGGGCACGATATGTATGCAGGGCACATACAGCCCATGCTTTAGTGTATGGAGGGAAGGGCGAGTAACATGGAAATAAAGAGAGTTATTGAATTTCGGGATAATGGGAGTGATTATACTACACTTCCCATGATCCCTAGCCTGCCCACGCTTCAACAACACAATCGGAACAGGTGGGACCACAATTCCCATGGGGCATTGCGACACGTTCGGCACACGCGCAGGTGTAGTGACGTCATCTGCAGACGCCTGTGTGTATTTAGGATCCCGCCCCGCTACAAACATTACACGGTGGCGGGCAACACGGGAGCCTCAGGTGAAGTAAGTCATTCCTGCAAACGATTGAGTGAACTTGGGACCCCGCTCCGCCGCAAACATTACACGGCAGCGGGCAAGACGGGAGCCTCAGGGGCACCGGCGGAGTTCTTACTGTGATGAAGTAAGTCATCAGATGCGTGTGTAAGCGAATGAGTGATGCATGGAGAGACGGTTTCTAAACCATTGAATCCGCCATTTAAGATATTAATCATACGAGATGTCAAAGCCTGCGGGCTGCAATTACCGCGGAGATAAGTGTTTGCATGCAATCGAAATTTAATTTTGGAAACATGGAGAAACTCGGGCAAATGAACAACAGGCCAGTATGAGAGGGACGAGTTCCAGGCATTAAGACATGATCTTAATTGCATTAAAAATAGCCAAATGAAAAGAACGAGGGCGGTGACTAGACTAATATGACCGAAAATGTTGCTTGATATCTACAAACTAGATTGATTTGACAATAGGGCTGTATCAGGAGTAAATAAACAGGATGATCACACAATTGGGAATATTTTTGTAAAGATACGCGACACATGATGTATTTTATTTTCACAGCGTTTGACTATAAGACAGCACCGAACCTCTTGACCCGCATGGTGCTTAGTAGCGATACCCAGTAGGTAAGCTTACAAACTTAGATTAAGAGTCATTTGGCATGGAAGTGATTTGATTAAGAGACTTAGCCACAACGGAAGGTCTCCACTTAATTAATCACAATACTTGTGCATATCGATGAGTAGATGCTTGTGATTATGACACCTATCACTATAGCCCACTATATACTTTTTTGGAGTTTTGACAATAAAAATTTGTTTAAATGAGTAGAGGCATATTGATATTCCGATTTCGGAACAAGGGTATCGAGGAACATTCACCCTGTCTACCACATAGTAGAGGATAACAGTACATTTTTGAACACTTTTGAGAAAACACGAGGCGGAGAATTGCACGGTGGATAACATTTACCCAAAATTGCACCGGTAATATGTCCCACTATACATTTTGTCCTTGTTTCTTTTGTCTTGTAGAAATACTACTGGAAGACCAGAAAACAGGTGTGCGCACTAGGCCTCATAGTTGCATGTAATACGTGCGTATTTTAAAGCAGGGATACTTAAGAGTAGAGATTCCAGCCCTGAAGAAGGCCCCAGACCCGTCAGGGCTCTAGTTGTGGGCCGAAACATGTTGGCATTTTGATGTGGGTATAACTGAATGAATAACGTTCAAAAAAACCCTTTCTTTTGTATCACATTTTTTATCCAGTACCCCAGGTACCCCACGAATAAACGTACGGTTTGGGTATACCTGTAGGTATTTTTAACGTCACTCATCTGGTTCCCTGCATGGCTAGTTAATATTTTATATAAGAACTCCCATAACATCTTTTGGTTGAGTCCGCCCAGGTAGTACCATCTTACCTGGGTGTGGAAAGACGCCTATGATGAAGCATGTCACAATAAGTGAGTGAGGCGTCTTCTCCAATATCTTTGGATATCCCTTCACCCTAAGATAGTCGGAGGGTTAATATTCAACCATAGTGGGACCCTTTACTTTTTCTTTTCCTTTTTCTTGTTTCTCTTTTTCCTTGTTTGCCTGAATACCCATAACAGATATACAGACACCAGCAGTTGCCTTTCGTGATGTGATTCTGTGGATGATGTCATCAGTGATATCACTGACCAAGGCATGAGTGATGTAACATGTGATGTCATAAACAGTGCATTGCGGAAGCGCGAGTTATGTTTAGCTGAGCTAACTATAACTGCTGAATTTCACTGGTTTTGTACGAGTGAAACCTGAGCCTAACTATAACGCCCCTGTAACCTTTGGTTGTTTCAGTGAATTTCTACATTTAAAAAAAATTCCTTTTCCTAACTATTCGTCCCTGCAACCTTAGTTTTTTTCAGTGAATTTCTATGGTTTTTTCAAGTAATAGTCGCGTTTTCAGAGTGGTGGAAAAAGGAGGCGGGCCTCTGACCAGCTCTTAGGAATTCCACTGTGTAGGACTTACAGGAGGTACCAGGAGGGCTTCTTGGCCCCAAGGTCCCTCAGGAGTAAAGTGAACTTCATCCCCCAACCAGTAGTGCACCAGGAGCCATGCTTGCAGAAGTCCCTATGTCTCTTGAGTGTCTTTGGGAGCCAACTACCCCTCCCACGGGGCCTGGCCATTTCCTTATTTTTTTTAAATTGTAAAACAGAGGAGGGGGGCCGCACAGCCCCCCTTCCTGGGCTGATTTCGGCCCCGGGGACTCCATCCCCCTGGGCCTAGCCACTTTTATAAATGTTTTATTAATACTAGGCCCCTCTCTAGATGGATTTCAGCCCTGGAGACCCAATCCCCGGGGCATGGCCTTTTACAGATGGAGGAGCGGGGCTGACCATCCCCCCTCCCCAGGCTGAATTGGGCCCAAGGACCCCATCCCCCGGGGCCTGCCCATTTAAAGTGGGGGGACTGTGGGGGAAGCCTGAAGGCCCCCATGCTCCCTGCCTGCACCCCGCCTCCTGCGGGAGCCTGCATTGCTTTTGGACAGAGGTAGCTGATGAACATGCAGGCTTGGTGACAGCCGTAGCAAAATGCAATGTCCCGGGGGTGGGAACCCCAGGACATTGCTGGAGCCCGTCCTGGGGGGGTGGCGGTCCCCAGGGCTATTTATGGCTCCAAGAGGGGCCCCCCTCCTTTCTTTCTATGTGTCTCTGTGGGGAAGTGGTGGTCCCCGGGGCTGCGAAGGGGGCCAAGCCACTGCATTATTTTTTATTAAAGCCCCGGAGAGGTGGTGGTCCCCGGAGCTGGGGGTAGGGTCCAAGAAGCCACACCCCACTTTTAAAATTCTTAGTCCGGGGGAGGTGGTGGTCCCCGGGGCATTAGTACGCCCCAGGAGGGGGGCCAGTGCACCACCCCTCCTATATTTGGAAGGTTCTTTAAATAACTCCCAAACTACTGAACAAATTTACACCATTTAACAAAAAGTACTCTTTCTGGACCAACAGCTACCTTTCTGCCACATTTGGTGTAATTCCGTTCAGCAGTTCGAGCTGGAGCTGTGTCTAAAGATTCCTATGGAAATTAACATGGGGAAAACGCGTTTCAGGACCCCCCTTTGTTCCCGCCCTCGCTTGACGAATCACCCCAAAATTTTCAACACAGCAGCTGAAGTGAGTGAAAAGTAGTTTTGAAAATTTCATGAGGATCCGTCAAGCGATGCCAAAGTCATTGGCAAATGAAAAAACACTCTTTTCCTATGGAAACTAGGTCCCAACTATAACAGGTAAAAACCACTCAATATAAGCCCATATTACACAGTTACCTGATATATATACAGATAGATGTATATAGGTATATATTAGGTAACTGTGTAATATGGCTATATATATATATATATATATATATATATATATATATATATATATATATATCAGCATGTGAATCCCAAAGTATCCAGCCATAGCGGCGCAACACGAGGGCACAGACTCCAAGGCAGTGATGATGGCAAAGTGTCTTTATTTAAGTATCAATGTCCAAAATGACGCGTTTCGGCCGCCAGACATGCGGCCTTGTTCACATAGTGCACTGCATGTGAAAGGGTGCTTTATATACATAGGTGGTGAGTAGTAGTCTTTTTACAGTGTTTAACATTTTACCACATGAGTTGGCAATTTTACTACAGTAAACTGCTTTACTGTAGTGATAGTTTACGGCTGGAGGTGAGTCAGCAGTTAACCAGGCACAGTGCAGTATATATACATGGAGATAGAAGACATCTGTAACGCTTGTGTGTGTGGGAAGGTATGAGCGTTAGAATGGCTGTGCATGTTGTAGAGGTTGCCTAACTATGTGTTTTGTGGCGCCACTGCATTCGCGATAAGGAATCATGAGTCCTAAAACCGTGGAAATACGAGGCAAATGCGGAGATCACGGTAAGTAACCCGTGTGAATGGAGTGTCACAATGGTCGGGCGTATATATATATATATATATCAGGTAACTGTGTAATATGGCCTTATATTGAGGGATTTGGTAGCATGTATTAACCAGAAGGCTGAAGGCCAAATGGTTTATAAATGTCACTTCAGCTTCAAGATGCCTACCTAGGACTATATTACACGTCACTCATTATGCATTTTTTATCCTACATTGTTTTTCATTGATTTTGGTACTCTTTAGAAAGATTTGAACATTTTTTTTGTGAAACGTTTTTAATAACGAATTGCGAATCATAAATGATGATCAGAGAATCAAAAAGTGCTTTTCATGAGCAGAAGCATTCACCCAACCTTACAATGTAAGGGCCTGATTCACAAAGGTAAACTTACACTTGTGTAAGTTTACATTTGTTTTGGAATTCACAAAACTGCATTTTAATTCTAAATTTACGAGTGCGGAGTCTCCACAGTTGGGCGGAGAACTGCACACATAAAAAGAAAGGCATGTTTTATTGTTATATGTGCGGAATTCTCCACCCGACCGCTGAGTCTCCGCACTCTTAAACTTACTATTAAAATGCAGCTTTGTGAATTCCAAAATAAACATAAACTTACACAGAAGTGTAAGTTTACCTTTGTGAATCAGGCCCTCAGTATACAAAAGAAAATATTTGGTTTGTTCAGCTACAACAGGGCCACATCTATAGCACTACATCGTATGTGTCTCACTACAACAGTACAACAAATGATAATGAGATTAATTTATTAAAAAAATAACGCTGTTGGATGAAGAGGACAATGGTATACTGTCAGAAATAATGGCAGACGGGTGTTAGATTATGACATATACAAGTTAATAACATTTTGATTATGTTAGGAGACACTGTATAGCAGCCACTCCAACAAGAACACTTCTGATTAATGGCTACAAGAGCAGTATTGTCTGCAGGCGGGGTATCCAACCCCCCTGTCTATTATAAGAAACTCTGCCCTGATTCTATCCCAAACCTAGACATCATCATGATGTCTTATACTTCTCCTAGCCTCTTTCACAAACACAGTTTCTTCACATTCGGCCCACTTTTTAGCTTCATGATACCACCTGGAACTGCTATCTGCACCTGGCCACGGCAAGCACCAAATCAACAAACCTACTGATCTATTATTTTTATTACTTGGGAATAATCCCAATATACACACAATCAGGGAGATCAGAATCTTCCTATGTGTGGCTCTGTTAATGACCTGATCACATTTGCCCAAAGAATCTCTTATTTGTGAGCAATCCCATGCCTTATGAAAAGGCAGCAACATGCACTCCACATTTAGGACAGCCATGATTCACTTCTGGAAACATATTATTTATTCTCTTGGGGATGACATATAACCTATGGAAATAATAATAGTGACTGGACTTAAATCATGGGTTTTCGGGATACAGTTGGTGCATAGCACCATATTCAAACCCACTCCTCGTCACTCAAAGCGGCTCCCAGATGATGTCAAGTCAGTCTTAGAATGGAAAGTCAGTGCTCGGTCTAATGAAGCAATCACTACTTTTCCTACCATCCAGGCTATTGAGACTTTGCAAACACGCATGAACCACAGGCTCCGATATACCCAATTTCCACAAGTTGTAAATGGATGCCACCACTGCTTGTAAATCAAAATATGCCACAAAGAGAGCTTGTATTCCTCCATCAGCTCTGGGAAACTGACCAATAGTCCCCCTGCCTACCCGAGATCAATCGAGGCAAGTTCTCTAGCACCCCCAATTTATCAGTCCAGATCAATTACCTAGAAGGGGAGGCAAGCTGAAAGGAAAAATGGGGGACTCCCATGCATAAGGAATTTTAATATGAGTCCTGTGTTGGGCTCTCACCAAAGCATAGCGTAATGTCTTGGTCAAGATATTCACAGCCTGCATTTTGGGGGTCATCAAAGGATCTAACAGTATGCGTGTGAGTGTTGCCTGTGAGGGTGGGTGCTAGCGTCATTCCTTGGAGTTCTGCTGCAATCCACCCTCCGCCTGGACGCCCACTGCAACTGCACAGCCAAATAGTAGAACTCCAAATGCAGAACCACCAAACTACCTTCATCCACTGGAAGCATCATCTTGGCCAGCGCGGCTCTGCATCTATCGTGACCCCAGAACAGCACCATAGGCATCCCATCCAGCTCTTGAAACATTACCCTTGGAATTTGTATAGGCACGTTGGATAAGAACTAAAGCAATCTAGGCAGAATGAAATCTTAGAGAGTACTATTCTCCCCATCACAGACAGAGGGAGTGCCAACCAGAATGTAATGACCTGTTTAAGGGAACGACATTGCAGTTCTAATTTTACCCTGCAGGAGACGCTCTTCTGATCTAAACACACATAAGCCCCGGAAGGTGATAGTCTGGAGTCCCAATGTAAACAGTCCCCAAGTTCTTGGGGTGAATCAGTGAGATCTTGAACGGAATAGCCACATGACTTGGCCCAGTTCATTGTCAACCCCAATATCTCTCAGAAGGTCTTGAGCACCTTAACTACTGCCAGCACATCCTCCCTTTCTCCTCGAGTATACATGATCATATTGTTCGCGTATAGAGAGATGTAGAGCATGCCCCTGCCTGTTCATATGCCCTGATAACATCGTCCTTGTCTAATAGTGGAGGCCAAGGGTTCAATTGCAATGACAAACAGGAAAGGTTACAGTGGGACAAGGCTCCCTTGAACCTCTTGCAATAATGAAGCTATCAGAGATAAGACCCCCTGTTTTAATCCAAGCTAACATTACTATCTACAACAATCTGGTCTATCGCAGGAAACCCTGGCATAGGCCCATTGCAGCCATTGCAATATACAAGTGCCCCCACTTAAGGGAGCCAAAGGCCTTTTCAGTATTGATGGACAACACTAATGTCTAAGGGTAATCCAAGAGCTCCTGGTCCAACACCTATATGAGTTGTTTAAAGTTAGTCATCATGCTGCGTTTAAGGTGAAACCCATCTGATCTGGGTGTATCAAACCCCTAATCTTAGGCAATAGTCGATTCCCCAACATTCAGCTCAAAATCTTGTAATTGGTAATGGCCAATAGGAAGGTACATGTTTAGGATCTTTGTCCCACTTGGGGATGGTAACAATGATCGCCTCCCACATATTAAAGAGGAGACATCCTGTCTCATGGGCTTCATTGTAAAGAGTAGTTAATTTAGGAGCTAGCTTGTCTACAAACATTGCATACAATTTGATGAGCTACCCATCAGAGCCAGGAGTGTTGCCCTTAGCCAGTTTCTTAATGACTGCACGGATTTCTTGCACGTAGATTTCAGAACCCAAAAGTTTAGCGTCTGTTTGCTGAATGGAATCTGTAGCAACATTATCTAAGTCATAGGGTATTTCTAATGCTGGAGAGTGCATTCTTAATAAATATATGTTGCTATAATAAGATTTAAACACACCATTAATTTTCGCCAGGGAGTAAACCAGATCTTCCACTTCATCATGGATGCCTCCTATGGGAGTATATTTCCTGTCGGGGTTAACTAACCATGCCAGTAATCTTCCAGCCTTGTCTCTCTCATCATGTATTTTGAAGAGATAAGCTTTCTAATCATACTGTTTAAGCCTTTCTATCAAGGCCAATACTTTCCTCCCAGAGCTGGTCTGACCTCACCGGACATTGTATTGTTTCCCTTTCCAAGACAGCCAGCAGTTGTTCCTGTTTGCAAATGTCCCTATCTAGTTGATGCCAGACACCACTGTGGTGGCTGTACAATGTCCCCTAACCACTGTTTTTAAGGCCTCCCATTCAATCAACTGTGAGAAGATCGTGCCCTCTTTTTTGGAAAAATAATTGTGTAGAAGCTCTCCCAATTCCGACTGGAAGACCGGGTCTTCAAGTGCCTCTAACTGGGAATAGTGGGACACCTGTTAACCCATGCGAGTGAGAGTTGTAGGGGCTTATAGTCCAAAAGGGTCTTAGTCAAATACTCAGCCCCAACAATCTTATGGTATATTAATGAGCAACACAGAAATTCAAATGAATCCACCCTTACTTGAAGATTATGCTCAATGGAATAATGAGAATATGTGTGAGTTGTGAGCTCTCCAAGCATCAACTACCCCACATTGTCCCATCTAGGTGCTAAATAATCGGTCGTGTGCCACCGATGATGGGGGGGAGGAGTGAGATCTATCCAGGTCAATGTCTGCAACCTCCCTGAGGATGTGTGGATAATGTACTATCCAGGTCAGTTGAGGAGCCAAATTATCCATAAAGACATGCTGGTCCACATTTGGTAGGTATATATTCATCAGTGCATGTCTATCCCTTTTATACTGCAACCCGCCACTATGTGATGCCTTTCCTCATCTATATTAACCAATGTAGGCAGGGAGGGGACACAGGCTCTGATCCAAATCAAGACCCCGCATCCGAAGGCAAAGTAGGATGTATAGTAACAAATCCTCTCCATCTCTTCTGCAGGGCCTGGCCCTGAGCCTGCATGGGATGCATCTTGTGGAGGAACACCACATGAGCTCCAGCCTTTTAATATGTGGCTGCATATTATTTCTCTTGCAGGGGGAATTAAGGTCTCTTACATTCTAAATTTGTTCCTTCAAGTGGCTTCCTTGAGTGAGTCCCCTTGCCATGAATGATCCTGTAAGATGTAAGAGGAATGTGCCCTCTTGTCCATGGTACCAGAACTAATGGGGGTGTTTAAATAGGATGCTTTTTCAGTGGAATATGGTTGGTAGGGTGCATCAACATATTAAAAGATGGCACTCATGTTTGAGATATAGAGGATGGCTCACAGGGTGTAATTCACCCAGGATAATTAAGTATTTATAGCGCAAACCGACATGACGTCCGCATTGGACACTACATGCCTGGAAGGGTTAGACTTCCGAAACTTATAAAGGGTTTCATAGAGGGAGTAAGTTGGAAATCAAGAGATGTGGCAATGTTTGTTTCAAACTGGAATCTGTTTAACTTAGCTAGAATTAGTATTTGAACATTATGATTGTGCCTTCCAGATCAGACTGAGTGTAAATGATTTGAGTTCACTCTTAATTTAGAATTTTTAGAATACAACTCCTCTTTATTTAAATTTTGTATGTGAACTAAGGATGAAATCGACTGATGGATGATCTCACACATGGTTGAGCACTTACAATGATATGTATTTTCTTTAGGAACTTGGATATGGTGACATGTCCATACATCTGAAGATTTATGAAAAGTTGAGAGACTTGGATGACTTATGTTTGGAACTGGTGAGGAGAATTCTATATACTAGATGCCTTAGTTTCCTAAATGTGCTGTAGTAAGTCCAGTCTAGGTGATGGTATGGGGGCACACTCGCACAATGGAGATAGTTTTTTTTTAAAGTGTTTTGGTTGTTACGTCACACTAAGAACCTTGTAACACTGGAAGAGCATGGATGCCACAGTTGAAATATATAATAGAGCCTTCATGGGATTCTTTTTGATATCAATATTATAACAAAATATACTAAATGAATTATCTTTAAGCCCTGAATTGGTGGCTTAGTACAAAGAAATGTAAAAAATAAATTATTTGATTGAACAACGAATCAAACGCAAAACTGAAATACATTCAGTAAGGAAAACAATGCTACACGGGTGCATACTTCAAAGAGTCAAAATTTATATAGAAAGCTGTGTTATATAAAAGGGTACAAACTACAATTCACAATACGGCAAAAGTCACTGGAATGAACATTCTTTCATACAAAATTTTCTATCATGGATACTTTTGCCATAGCCCATTTCACATATTGAATAACAGGAACAACATCATTGGCTATACAATGAACCTTTCCTGACAAACTAATGACAAAGAAAATGGGTCAAATTGTCGACGTTTCGGTCTCTATAGTGAAGGCATCTGTAAGACCATTTCAGGATGTAAGTTCTTATGTGTACTGATGACTCTGAAAAATTGGGAACCTAATCATAAGTTCCAGATTCATATTAGACAGCAACAGAAATTTTTGGGGCACGCCAAGAATCAAACTTAAATCGAAAATGGCCAAAGTGGGGCAAACGCTCACCACGAAATCTTATTTTCATGAGGTGGAGACAACCTGTGTCTTGCTAGTCTTCCTCGGATCTATCCGAAAGTGAGGACGACTAGCAAGACACAAGCACATTTCCGATAAAGTCTACAGCCGAGACCTTTGTAATCAAGGTTGTCTCCACCTCATGAAAATAAGATTTTGTGGTGAGCGTTTGCCCCATTTTGGCCATTTTCGATTTAATTTTAATTCTTGGCGTGCCAAAATTTTTTCTATTGCTGTCTAATATGAATCTGGAACTTATGATTAGGTTCCCAATTTTTCAGGGTCATCAGTACACATAAGAACGTACGTCTTGAAGATGGTCTTACGGATGCCTTCACTATAGAGACCGAAACATCGACAATTTGACCCATTTTCTTTGTCATTAGTTTTTCAGGACAGGTTCATTGTATAGCCAATGATGTTGTTCCTGTTATTCAATATGTGAAATGGGCTACGGCAAAAGTATCAATGATAGAAAGATTTGTATGAAAGAATGTTCATTCCAGTTACTTTTGCTGTATTGTGAATTGTAGTTTGTACCCCTTTATATAACACAACTTTTTATACAAATTTTGACTCTTTGAAGTATACACCAGTGTAGCATTGTTTTCCTTACTGAATGTATTTCAGTTTTGCGTTTGATTCGTTGTTCAATCAAATAATTTATTTTTGACATTTGTTTGTACTAAGCCACCAATTCGGGCTTAAAGATAATTCATTTTGTATATTTTTTTATAATATTGATATAAAAAAGAATCCCTTGAAGGCTCTATTACCGGTTCGTTTAGATTACCCAAGCCTCCAAGGGTCTATTGGGTTGCCCATTTTTGTTCTGTACAGTTGAAATATGGGCACATGGATGGAATCCTTAACTGTGCTTATGGTGAGGTAATACCACTGTGCAACATATCCTGAGTACAAAGATGACTCATGTCTTGAACACAATTATGTTTCATATGTAACTTTTGTTCAAATTACGAAGATAAAAGAAGTTCTGTTCTGGCAGTAATAGAGAGCGTAATTCTGTTCTATTTCATGGTTTCTAGCTCTGATGAAGCCTGTTGATGAAGCATGTGTTGGCTAAACCGAAGCAACTGACTGGCTAGAGCATAACTACTGAATAAAGGAGAATCAGATCAAGTATGGGATTATTAAAATTGTTTGGAACATTTGTCTATGGACTATAATGGTGTGCTCGAGGGCATTAGTTTACCTATAATATAGTAGTTGGGCCAACACTGGTCTTGGTGCCACCCCAGGCCTCGAAGGGCGGGGTGGCACCCAGCGCACTCTCTAGAGCATAAAATTTAAACTAACCCTTTAGGCGACCATCTCCTACAGCCAGTTCTCTAAATAGGAGATCATAGATGAACCTTCAATCCTCTCAAGTAGGCTCACTATACGTAAGTTATTCCTCTAACGCCCACCCCTTTTGGTCTTCAACTCTAGCCCCCAACGTTTGCATCTAGTCCGTCGTGTCAGAGAGCCATTGTTTTAGGTCCTCTGCAACAGGAGCCAATTCCAACACTGATTGCTCACTTTTAAGCATGCGGTCTCCCATTTTATTGTGATCTACATGTAAAAGACGATGGTCAAACTATCGATCTTGCTTTCCAGCAGTTCTCTGGTGGAGCCAATTGCTGCAAGCATGGCATCCAGCTTAATTATGGTCCGAGGTCCTGCATGACAGAGGGGCAGCACCCCTGGAAACAGTTTTGTGCATATCATTAACTTTTGATTTGGCTCCGTCTTTTGCCTTTGTGATCTTCCCATTATGTTACTTACATCCCTCATTCAAGCAACCATCAAGCTGGCCACCCCAAGGAAGAATCAGGCGGTACTAGGACAGAGTAAATAGTCCACCAAGCTAGAGTGCGCGGTCACATTCACTCCCAAGATGCAGATGCCTCCAATGTGCACAGCTTTGAGCACCATGCTTCAGCACCTCTCCGGCATTTAGTTCGAGCTTGCGCCAATTGCATGGCATGCATCTTAGACCCCCAGAGATTCCCTAATGCTGCTTGGATGTCACCTCCATTCTACCGGGGCCTCCATTACAGTTCTTCAGTCTCAGCCCCTCAGCACCACGGTAGGTCAGCCCAGGGCTCTCAGGGCACCAAAAGATATTGCCAAATGATATACCCATGGACCACCACAGGGGTGCCACCTTCGCCGTGGACTCCTCCCATGCAGAGGTCAGCATCTCCTTCACCAGGTGTCCAAGACCCCTCAGGGGGTATCTATTCCCCTGCCCCAAGTCCAACGTGCTTGGGGTGATACTCTCCTGCAAGCTGTCAGCCACAAATGACAAGATCAATTATATATTCCCACGGTAACCGGGGAGCACATATCTGATGCTCCTCACACCATTCATCAGGGCAATTAGGATCCCTACCTCTAACTTAAATGATAACCATGCTCCTGGGTCTAGATATAGGAGGTATCCTCTGTAGTCACACATTCATGATGAAGTGTACCGGCTTAGTAACCTACTTGGCCTCCATGCTTCAGTCAATTTTGGCCTTCACCTGCTAACCCTGATTTCATTCATGGAACTACTGTTTTCTTTATCTGTAAGCACTCCATGTGAGTGCATTTGTATTTTTGCTCTTCCTCATGCTTCTTCCCATTCAATGTTTCCTCACCCTCTCGCTCTCTGTGTTGCTTTCTCGCCTGATTCTGTTAATTTTGTAATATCACCTCATCCCCGTTCGCCTTTTCATTCTCCCTTCCCCTTGCTCCAAGTGCTAGGTTGTTATATGTGTTTTATGGGCAAGTGAAATCTACAGGGAAGGAACAATATTGCTTGGCAGCACGACAAACCATCTTGGTGTCTAGAAATGTTAGTATATCTACAGACTTCAGCTGGGAGAAATATGTGCAAGCATTACATTTATATTAACTGGTATATATTGCCTCGTGTAATAAACACACTACCAGCAAAAAATAAACAGTCATCCATGCAATAAACACACTACCAGCAAAAAACCCAATCATTTTCAAATGAGGAATTATTAATCTTATTCATGTATTTCCTTGTATAATATGTTTAAATAAAACGAGTGTTACCAACCTGAAAAATATGAATGGCCCTTTATGTCTCCAAAAATTAGTCACAGGGTGACCTCCATGGCCTCGACAGGAGATAAGCTTCAAAAGTCCATAACAATTTGGACAGTGCTTTCCAGGGGAAAAAGTAGAACTTCAATTTTATTCAATCTGTGTAATCCTAGAATTTTAAACAAGCGACAAAGGTGGCAAACATCTAATAGTGTGTGCTGAAAATTAATCAAAATGCCGGACTAATGGGAATAGCATGGAATTAACTTCCCTGGTATTGTTACTTTATCTGTAACAGTATGCAACTCAAACATTTTACAGCATAGATTTTATGGTGTGTGGGTAACTCTGTATTCAATGTTGCTCATGTTTACAGGGGTTGGAAAAGTTCACTTTTTTCTCCTGTGTGAAAGTTTATTTGCAATAAAATCATGTGGCAGTATTCATGCCTGGGTGGAAAACCCAATAGAAAGAGCTGAAGAAAATTCCCAACTAATAGGACAAATTTCCATATTTTGCAAAACTCCTGCATCTAAGTCAAAAGTACTAAAAATCCTTTATAGAATTTACAAAAGCTGAGATTGCTTATGAGGAAATTTACATCAGATTTGCAACTTTTTAACAGATATGTGGATTTTTTTCTAATCAATTTTCATTACTGTTTCAACTGCAATGTTTAGGGTAAGGGTAATTATAACAATTTAACCACATCAGCTTCTTCAAGAGGTCACTTTACTTAGATGGCTAGATTGCAAAATTGCAATGACATTTGGGGGTTAAGTTTGATGAGGTTGTAATAAAAAGATTGGGAATTCCCAAACGAAGCCACTACCTTAACCTTAATTCCCACCCCTGCCGTACTCACTCCACCTTAACTCCTACTTCCACTATTGCTTGTAAAAGATGGAAATCAGATGTGAAGAAGAGACTAAGTAAGTGTATGTGTATGTAAGGGTTTGTATGATGGTATGATTTAAGTAGGTGGAGTGACAAAGAATCAAAATGATGGGTGTGTGATTTTGTGCATGGGTATTTGTATTTTGTGAAAGTGTCTGAGATTAAGGGCATCGCAGGTTGATTTGTTGAACTGAAGGTACAGGGGGGCAGTAATATGCCCTCACTTGCTCTCAGTCAAGGCAAGAAGGACGTGGTAGATTCATCCTATTTCATGAGCAGTTATATAAATATGAGGTCGAAGGTGCATTCTCGTGAGAGGGTGAATTTGTTCTGTGTAATGTTAGGTTGAGGGAACTCTCTTGGTTATCTCTCAATGGATGGGGAAATATATGCTTTTAAGCCTAATTGTGATTGGGCACTTTGAACTAATTTTTAAAAAATGAATTAAGATATTTGAGGCTAGTGCTATATTAGAAATGTCAGATATTTATTGCTTTAACTATAGCAAATTCAGTAACAAATTATTGTTAACCTTGGGGATTTGAGCTAAACTGAATCAATCTTTATTGGCTATGATAATCATGATTAAAATTATGTTTGACACTAAATGCATTCTAAATCTATTAATGCACCAAGTGATGTTGTTAAGGATCAACAAAGCTAAACTTGCTGCTATAAATTTCCTCTGGAAAAGGAAGAAGGCTAAAATAGTGTTAACAAAAATATCATGTGGCAGAAATATTTTGTCCTAAATATTGTTTACAAAAATTGTTTTGCATTGGGTGCATACTTATTATTATTAACTGTAATGGAGTGATGTTTAGGTAAATGGGGGCAGATCTACAAGAAAGTGCCGCAGCGTGGCGCTGCAAGCCCTTTGGCTGCGCCACGCTGCGGCACTTTCAGAGCACAGGAATGTGACATATTTACAAGAATATGTCGCATTCCTGTGCTCTCCCCTGCGCTGGCGCACAAACAGCTGCCAAGCGCTGGCGCAGGCACCCTTGCACCATGGTGCAAGGATGCCTGCGCCATGGGGAGATTGTTTTTGTGCAGGAAGGGCACCTTTCTGCACAAAAACAATCAGTACAGGCTTTTTCTCTTTCAATGCGTGCTGCAGAATGCAGCACGCATTGAAAGAGGAAAAACGAGGAGAAATGAAAACATTTCTCCTCGGTGCGCCTCGCTACGCCACCTCTAGGGTGGCGTAGCATTCACACGCATCTCCAGAGTTACGATTTCTCGTAAATCTGGAGATGTGTCTTGTTCCATGGGTGTTGCGTGGGAACACCCACAGCAACACCCATGGAACGCCCCTTCAACGCAAAGTGCTGCGTGTGAAGGGACGGTATTTACAAGGAGAGGAAAAGTCACGCATGGTGGCTTTTCCTCTCCTTGTAAATATCGAGGAGCCCCCTGCGCCACCAGTACGTCACGAAAAGTGACGTACTGGTGGCGCAGGGGGCTTGTAAATCTGCCCCATGATATTTAGGGCATAATATTTTCGTCATGCGATAGTTTGGTTACCATAGTCTAGAGTCATACTGGAAAGCAACAATGAATAGCAATGTCAGCTTCAGACTTCCTATTGACCAAGGTAGGCTCGCTGTTCCCAACAGTGGAAGGTATTCTCTATGTTCTCATTTAGCTCAAATATTTGATTATTTGCATATAGCAAACAACACTGCCAATTTATGGAATCTAACAAATAATATACCAACACCAAAGTTAATTGAATAGCACTGCATTGATCATTCAATAGTATAAGTAAATATATATATATATATATTTATTGTAGTGGGAATTTATACCCAATGTATGCCAATATTGCTATTTCCATGTAATTTGAGGAAATCCATGAAATGGTCTCATAAGTACTAGACATTAAGTCCTAGAATAGAATTTACAGAGTGCCTGGACTCCTGACAGCTTTTTTGGCTCAGTACTCAACATAATTATGGAATCAGTGAGGAAAAGGCAAAAAAGTAAATTAGAGAAAAAAGAGGGGCAAAATGCAGAGCAAAAATGAACCAATATTAAGATTCTTACAGAACAGTTGTGTTTTAATTATTAGGCAGATGGTGCATGCGAAATGGCAGGCTGTTCCATAAGCGGGAGGCCAAACCCCAAAAAGACACTCCTTCCCCCATCAGGTGCAACTGAAATGTCTTCCGTATAACTGAGGTATAACTCCAGATCAAAGTGGTAGTGGAATACTGACAAATTTGTCTGCAAGAACTTTTGGGCATTGTCTATATAATGCTCGATGTACCATATACTACGTTGTAAACTGGGAGTTAGTTAAGACTTTGGGGCCGATTCCGATCTGGTTCGGAAAGCTCTCCGACCGATCCGGATCCGGATTGTTTTCCGACCGAGCCGGACTTCTGCAGTCCGACCGAGCGAGTACGATGCGGCCGCATGCTGACGGACTCGGTTCAGTCGGACTCCCATTGAAGTCAATGGGAGCCGGTCGTACGACGCGTACATGGGCTCCCATTGACTCAATGGGTACGTTGCGCAAAAGGGTGCCCCCTGTAGTGGGTACGCGTTGGTGCCATCTGTACCGTACATGCATGTATAGGGGGGACCCTTGGGTCCCTGTGTCCGACTCGTATGGCTACGGGTGAAGGGGGATCCGGCACGGACCCCCAAAGTCCGCTTCCCAGAGCTTTTACGTGTCAGAGGCTCCGACTCGATCTGGCTGTCCGGATCGTGCATCGTACTGGCTCGGTCGTAAAACGTCTCCATTGCGCGGTACGAATCGAGTGCGAACGAGTCGTACGGAGCGGTTCGGACCCCGAAATGATTCGGTCGGCGTTTTCGCGTTCATTCGCATCGTACTTGGGCGTCCGGACCTCTGTACGACTCGGTCGGGAACAAAGCCTCCGACTCGGATCCGGTAAAGCCGAATCCGATTCGGAGGCCTTCCGACCGAGATCGGAGTCGACCCCTTTGTGTAGCCTCAGATTGGTGTTAGCATTTTCACATTACCTTCACAAGACATATTGTAAGCCTGCTGTAATTTAGACATGTGAAAAGAGTACAAATAACAGGAATTTTCAAAATAAAGCTTCTATAAAACACTGGTGGGCAGAGTTACTAAAAACTCAAGCAACGCAGCGCAGCAGCCAAAGTTGCTCTGCTGCATTCCGAGAGAGAGAGGAACAGTGATAAGTACTAAGATGTGGCACTGTCCTGCTCTCTACCCACCACTGGCAATCAGGCTGCCTAGTGCCATGCACACACCTTTGAAACATACTGTAAAGGTATCTGTGTCATGTCTAGTTCTAGTATAGGTCTTGTACTAAAAGAGTGCCCATCCTGTACAGAATACTATGGCTATACAAACTTTAAAACTTTTTCACTTTGGATTTGTGCTGTACAGTGCAGCACACATGCAAAGTCAGAAAGGTTTGAGAAACAGAATTTGTTTTCCTTTTTAACACCTACCTCAAAGAGGCATTACGTTTTGGTGCAAAACCCTGTCTACCAATGTCAGTAGATAGGGATTTGCATCAAAACAATGGGTGTTTGCATAGGAACGCTCATGTATCACAGATGGAATGCCCTCTTGACACAAAGGAATGCAAATCAGCGCAAAATGCTCCTTTGTGTTACTTTAGAGATCTTTCCAGTGCAAATCTGTTTGTGCTGGAAAGTATATCCCAAGAAACATTTTGCACTGCTTGGATGACTTTTATAATGCAAATCCAATGCAAAATGTTAGCAAATCTGCTCCTGAGTCTGACTACCATGGGCACTGAGAAGGAGGGATGAATGAACTACAAGCACTGGAGTAGAACAAATAAGGAGGATGGATCTGCAATGACTAGGACAAAAATAAGTCTTTGAAACCATAAAAACCCAAAAGCTTTACTTTACTCCAGAGGGAGATTTCCATGAGCTCAGGCTACAGTGCCTCCTTTCTAGTCATCAGAATCTCCAACATGCTCCCATTCAGTTGAAGGAAGTTATGCCCCTCCAGTGATGAATAGCATAATAAGCAGGAACATAGGGATAATTCAAGTTCAGGTGTAAGGTGATCAGAAGAAAGAACAAACTTCCCATCACCAGCATAAGATAGTGACAAAATGCTAAATGTTATGATTATTGATACCAATGGTTGCATATAGAATTTAAATAAATTGGCCAAGACCGAGGAACATTGAGGGACCTCAGTGGATAGGAAATTTCTTATAAAGGAAGGGAAAGAGAACTAATGATTTGCAATCAGTGAGAAAAGATGTGCACATGGAGAAAGCTGTCCCTTTAATAGCCGCACCAGATGGTGGATTAGGAAATTATAATCCACCATATTAAAGGTGGCATAGCGATGGAGGAGAATCAAGCTTTCCAAATACTCCTTATACTGAATGAGTCCGAGTTCATCAACGGTTGCCACCTTCACTGATTCAGCCCTTCATCCCAATTGAAATCCTCCTTGGGAATCCAAAATGTCAGATGACTGGGCAGTTAGTCACCCAATTTGCCAGGGGCTATTCACTCTTCTTAGAGGCTGCAAAATGAAGGGAAATGGGCCAGTAGCTTGAAACTTACCCCATACATTAATGGTCTTGTGGAGATCCCATTATTATAATGGAAATAGAAGATGTGAAAATGCATGAAGAGCTTCCAAAAGGAGGTTCTGTGCAATATGCAATATTAATCAGTGTATTGGAGAGAATGAGAATCGAGTCTGCTGTTATTTTTATAACAGTACAAAGTATGATCTGTCATTACACAGTCAAATCACCATTAAAATGTGAACAAACATCACAGAATATGTGGTTTCTAATGAACCAAAGTTAGTTTTGAGGCCACACGTTCTTTAAATGACCTATACAAGGAGGAGAATCCTAAGGATATGAAAATGTATAAATTACTGTATTACATTTTTTTACAATGGCAGAAGTGACTTCCATCTGAGATGTAAATGTGACTATGGTGATTTAGTTTATTTTTTCTGGCAAGGACTCCCATTGCAAAGGTATTGAGAAGAATCCAATCAGTTTTCTACTTGCTATTAAGTCAGTAAGGTCATTGCATTTGGATTGTGTTAGAAATGGGGTTCTCTATTGGCGGTGGCTTACACCCCTTCCAAGTAGGGACCCTTATTCTAGTCAGATTAAGGGGATTACACAGCTAAAATGTCCCCTGCTCACTCCCTTGGTAGCTTGGCACGAGCAGTCACGCTTGTCTCAGAGGTAATGTGTAAAGCATTTGTACCAACACATACAGTAACACAGTGAAAACACCACAAATGGACACCACACCAGTTTAGAAAAAAACTCAATATGTATCTGAATAAAAGAAGATCAAAACGAGAAAAATCCAACATACACAAGTAAGGATATGAGTTTTGCAAGAATAAACAAATAATACAGTTCCCTGAAGTCGATAGAGCCAACTAGGGTATTGCGGTGTCGTGACCAACAAATTCAACAGTTCAGTCCGACCTCGATGGAGTCAAGGGCCGGCCACGGCATCGGAATGGACCAGCAAACAGTACTTTGGAGTTGAAGAGGCGTTGAGAACCTTGTGAATAAGTGCAGCGGTGAGGCATCTCAGGTGTCACGGGAGTCGGTTCTGCAAGCCTGTGCAAAAGTCGAGGAGTCCTTGAATCACACGTGTTGCAGATCGAACTCCTTGAGATAGAAGTCAGGAACACTGATGTCTGCAGTGCTGGGGCTGTAGTGTCGTTGTGGGCGGTGCATCGTGCACTTCACGATGCAGTGTCCATGGCTCTGGTGCAGGCAGCGGCATGGCGTCAGTGCGGAGCGCTGGTATCGGAGTCAATAGTGCTATCGTCTGCAACCCAAGGCTGCAGTGTCCTCGGGGGCGGTGTGGCGAGACAGTGACCACGGCTGTGGTGCGAGCAGTGGAGTCGGTGTCAGCACTTAGGCATAGTCGGCAGTTAGATCACCGTTGAGGTGCGGTCAAAGTTGGTGCGACGAGGCGGTGCCCATGGCCACGGTGCAGGAAGCGGCATCGATGTCAGTGGGAAGCGTCGTCAGTGAGACCAGGGCTGCGGTTTCATTAATGTCAGTGCTGCGCACACCCAGCGAGCACTGACCACAGCGTCGGTGCAGGCAGCGCTGTCGGTGACGGCATCAAAGATGCTATTCTTGCAGGTTACAGCTCAGCAGACACCTACAAGGGCCCAGAACTGGAATTGCCACCACTTGGCTGATCAGAACTCCCAGCAGTGGAGTTCAGGTGCTGTAGATGAAGTCTTTGATGGCCCTGAGACTTCCAACAGGAGGCAAATACACACAAACTCTTGGAGAAACTTTGGACAGGATACAAAACGCAAAGTCCAGTCCTTTCAGTGTGCTCACAGACAGAAGCAGCAACTGCAGGCCAACCCAGCAAAGCATCACAGCAAACGGACCGTACTCCTCCTGGCAGCTCTTCAGCTCTTCTTCTTGGCAGAATCTCATCTTGAGCTAGAAATATTCTAAAATGTTGGGTTACAGGTCCATTACTTATACCCTTTTTGCCTTTTAAGTAGGCATACTTCAAACAATAGTCTTTGTAGTGCACAGATCCTGCCTTGCCCTGTCCTGGCTGCAGAAACACTACAGGGGAGTAGAGACAGCATTGTGAGAGGACAGGCACAGCCCTATTCAGGTGTCAGTGACAACTCCTCCCACCACTCTAGCTCAGAAAGGTGCATCAGCATGGTGATGGGCAATCAGGAAATGCAGTTGTGTGACTGTCTAGAGTGAATGCACCAACAGACTAACTGTCAGTATAAACCAGACATGGATTCCAAAGTTAGGCAGAGGCACAGGATGGTAAAGCAAGAAAATGCCCACTTTTTCAAAGTGGCATTTTCAAACACACAATTTGAAAAACAACTTCACTAAAAGATGTATTTTTAAACTCTGAGTTCAGGGAGCCCAAATTCCAAATCTCTACCTCTTCTCAATTGAATGTTACACTTGTAAGATGTTACAAGGCAGCTCCAATGAAAACCTATGGGAGAGATAGTCCTTGCAATAGTGAAAACGAAAGTAGCAGTATTTCACTATCAGGACATATAAAACACACCGACACATGTCCTATCCTTCACATACACTGCACTCTGCCCATGGGGCTACCTCGGCCTAACTTAGGGGTGCCTTACATGTAGAAAAAGGGAAGGTTTGTGCCTGGCAAGTGGGGGCAATGGTCAGGTCGATATGGTAGTTTAAAACTACACTTGCAGACACTGCAGTGGCAGGCCTGAGATGTGTTTACAGGGCTACTCATGTAGATGGCACGATCAGGGCTGCAGGCCCACTAGTAGCATTTGATTTACAGGCCCTGGGCACACACAGTGCACTTTACTAGGGACTTACCAGTAAATCAAATATGTCAATCATGGATAATCAAACATAATCACAATTTACACAGGGAGCACTTGCACTTTAGCACTGATCAGCAGTGGTGAAGTGTGCAGAGTTCAAACATCACCAAAAACCAGCATATAGTCAAAAATACAGGAGGTAGAGGCAAAAAGACAGGGGAAACCACACCAAGGATGCCAGGTCTAACAGATTGTATGTGCAATAGTATGAAAATATGGTTAGAAATGCAACTTTCAGGTTTAAAATATTTTCCCTAGCATGGCTTTCATTTCTAAAGTCCTTTGAATCATTTGATAACTGATACACTTTCCCACACCTTCAGCAGCACCTACTCCTGGATTTTATGTAATACATTAAAAAAGAAGTGAGAAAAGACACTTACATTTTTGAATGAATACCCACTAAGTTAATACTGACTAGATGAACACTTCAGGAAAGATATACATATTTTAGAAACAGGGCATGGCTGCGCAGTGTTGTGTAAAAAGGATAGAGCAGGATAATGCCTGCTGCTCTCTTTTTAAGCACTGTCATGCAATCAGGCTACCTGTGGCACCACACACACACACTTTTGCACAATAGTGTAAAGGTGTGTATGCGATGTCTAACATTAGTTTTGTGTTATATTGTATTGTATGTGTGCTGTACAGTGCAGTACATGCACAGCTCAAACATTTGATGAAATGAAAACATTTCTCCTACTTTACACCTGCCTCCAGGAGGAGTAATTTGTTGGCGCAAGGCCCTGTCTAACATTTTTAGTGGATAGGTTGGATAGGGCATTGTATTAAAAACCATTGGTGGTAGTGTGGGAACGCCTATGTACTACCAATGGCCTGACCCCTTGATGCGAAGAAACACAAAGCAGCGCAAAAAGCTAGTTTGCATGACTTTTAGGCAACTTTCCAGTGCGCTGGAAAATAAATAGTTTATCAAGACTTTGTGCCAGTTTGCATCACTTTTAGAAATTTTGCACCAGCACACGGTCTTGTTAAATCAGGCCCCAAAACTACATAGGATTTTCTTGAACCCTTCCCTGATATACCTCTGTGAATCCAGCAAAAATAATCTATGCTGAACACTACATGTGCATAATTTACACAAGCATCATTACATTATACACAAGTAAGTCACACTTACACCTGTACTCACGCCCCTGTGAATTTGGGTGGTGAGTCACATCCTTTTTCAGGCAAGTCAATATGTTATAATAAATTTAAAAATATTAGCTATTTTTATATTTCTTAAACATTAAATTATAACTATTTATATTTTCAACTATTTCAATCAATTTAATTTAATTTACCATAATTTCCTATGGGGTTTTATTTTAGGTCCTTAACTCAATACATTTCTATGGTAAGGTGTTGCAATATCAGTCGTTGTCCAGGTGTCATGCTGGACTTGCTTCAGCTCTGAGCTTGAGTAATTTACTACTGTTTTGGGTCCCTTTTTGGGTGTAGTAACTTGAGTAGTGCAGTTTAATAAGAGCAATGGGTTTACTGTTTTGTGGATGGGTGGGTACATGTCCCTGCCTTAACCCCTCTTTACTTCTCCCTATTTCCATTTTTCAGCCACTCTGCTTTGTCCCTCCCACATTTACTCCTTAAATGTATACTTACGTATGCGGAGACTTCGCACTCGAGATCTCTGTTCAGAAAAAGATAGGCAAGGCGGAGGCATAAACTTCACACATAGGTTTGTTTATAGCATTTTGTATAGGGTGACCAGATTTTGAGAATCAATAACCGGGACAGGCCAGACATAAAAATAGGACTAAAGCCTTTAACCTTACTTCTGTACCTGGCCTGTCCTGCTTTTTGCACAGTCTTGTAAATCTATGGGGCATATTTTTCTAGAAAATATTAGAGCACGGAGCAACGCCAAATTTGGCAGCGCCGCGCTCCAACATTTTCAAAACGCATGGATGCGCCGTATTTACTACAATACGGCACACCCCTGTGTTTTCTCTAGCGATGGTGCTAAAATTAACTGCCTAGCGCCAATGCAGGCACCCTTGCACCAGAGTGCAGGGGAGCCTGCATTGCAGGGAATGATTGTTTATGTGCAGGAAGGTGTCCCTTCCTGCACATAAACAATCCATAATGGCTATGTGTTATTTTTATGTGTGCTGCATTCTGCACACACCCTGTCTTCCTTCAGCTGCATCATGAATGCAGCAGTCGTCCTCCTGCGATGCCTGAAACAGATACATTACTTAACTGTAATGTACCTTTTAATTCTCCTTTGCAGGATGACTTGACCTTTGTCCTGAAAACCGGGACATGTATTTAAAATTAAGGAAAGCGACTGGAGACCATTACAGTCCTCTGAAAACCAGTACTGTCCAGGGAAATCAGGACATCTGGTCACCCCCTGTGAGACTTATGATTAGATAGGGTTATTGTGGTATTTGTAATGTTGTGACCTGTGCTGTGGTCACGGGGTTAACCCTGGGGATGCGGTCGGGGCATCAACCGTCTTCTCTGGTGTATGGGCGGGGGATAGGCCTAACTTATGATGGCGGAGCAACACTAAGGACACACACACACTCCGATGCCAGGTCCACGCCGTCAGCCACGTGCGCTGACGTCGTCCTTTATTTTATACCCCCTGGCCCGAGCCCGGCCCAGGGAGTTGCGTTTGCAACAAAAGAATGCAGTGGCCGGGTGGCTCACTACATCCCAACCAACCCACGGAACTTGGGCAACTAATAACCACAACAATTCACACAGAACATAGGTCAACATTTGAATGTTCAATAAGTGTTCTCTGAGGGTCGACCCCTCCTTTCAGCTTCCTAACACAAAAAGTCTCGCAGGCTCGAACTAGGCTCTGGATTACTTCGCAGGCGATAGTGTTGGCTTCCTCGGCCATTGCCGTCGCCACCGTCTCGTGGCTCAGCAGGTCTCGTGCTTATCTCCCCTTGCTCCTCTGAATTCGCCTCCTGTCCGCTCACGGGTATTTCCTCGTCTCAGGGATTTTCTTCCACTGGTGCTTCCTCTGCTTCGCCCCCTTCCGTGAACTCGGATTCCATCCGTCCCTCCACCGGATTCTGGGCTTTCCGGAACCACGACACATTTCGGGCTATCACATGTCTGCCCCTTCTTGCTGTGATCATGGTCCCTTTTACCTGCACCACCTGCCACAGTTCCCTCTCAAACGGGGTCCGAAACTTTGACCCCGGATGTCGGTCCTTCACCACCACGTAATCTCCCAGGTTCAGAGCTCCTTGGTGGCCCCCCTTTTTCCGGCTAGCCATCTCGTTGTTATGTTGACGACGAGCCTGAGACTGTCTGACATCTAGCACGTCCGGAATCCACTGGTTGCTGGTAGGGATACTGTCCCGCACCACTCGTCGCATGAGTAGATCACTGGGCGCACACCGGGTGGTACAATGGGGTGTGTGTCGGTAAGCTCTGAGGAACTGGTGCAAGCAATTTTCCAAGTGGCCCCCTTGATCCACCGCGATCCTCAGTGTTTTATTCAGAGTCCTCATAAATCTTTCTACATCCCCATTGGCCTGGGGCCACTGGGGGGTTATCCTCCGGTGCTTAATACCGTGTTGGCTCAGATATTCCTTAAAGTCTTGGCCCTGAAACGGTGGCCCATTATCTGTCCGTATTTCCTCCGGCATCCCCAGGAGTGCAAACACCTTCTCCAATACTGGACAGATGTGATCAAACGCTGTTGATGCGACTACCTCCACTACCGGAAATTTGGAGTGACTATCCACCAACACTACTGTGTGTCGTCCATCGGGAAAACTGCCAAAATCCAAACTCACTTGAGCCCACGGTGTCCGGCTCGGCCCTTCTGTAATGATCGGCGTCGCCGGCGGGTCAGCTCCCGTTATCAAACAGGCATGGCATCCTCGCACCTTCTGCTCCACTAACCGGTCCATTCCGGGAAACCACACCTTTGACCTCAACCGAGCTTTCGTCTTCCCTACCCCTTGGTGACCTTGGTGGGCAAGATCTATGGTTCTCTTCCGCAGGGCTGCTGGTATCACAATCCGGGTGCCTCTGATGATTATGCCGTTTTCAGCTTCGCTTAGTTCCTCGTGGCACCTCCACACGCTTTCCCAATACTCCTTCTCCTCATCGGTCCGCTGGCCCTTGCCTTGCAGAAACCATTTCCACTGATTTCCGCGGAGTGTCCGCTGCACGGCTTGTAAGCACGCATCCTGTCTTGTGGCCTCCTGAATCTCTTCCAACAGCAACGCCTGGGGGCACGCATCCTCTACAACCTGCCGCACGAAAGATTCTGTTCCATCGTCCACCTCCTCCGCATCTCCCGCTTGCAGGGCCATGGGGTGCCTCGACAGGTAGTCTGCCGGGTTGGATGCCCCCGGGCGATACACCACCTCAAACTTGTAGTTCTGTATCTGTACTGCCCAGCGTTCAATCCGTGGTGGTCCATTCCGGGCCGTGCCGCTGAAGAGGGGCACTAACGGCTTGTGGTCGGTGACCACTGTGAACGTGTGCCCGCACAGATAGATGTCAAAATGCTGACACGCCCATCGAATCGCCAACAGTTCCCGCTCGATCTGAGCGTATCTTGTCTCCACCGCGGTGAGCGCTCGGCTGGCGTAGGCGATTGGCACCCACTCATCCTGCCTGGTCTTCTGGAGTAGCACCGCTCCCAGCCCCACGGGACTTGCATCAACAATGAGCTCCGTTGCTACTCCTGGCCGAAAATAAGCCACAGTGACCCCTTTTAGCAACGCGTTCTTGATGCTGTTGAATGCCTGTGCTTCTACGTCCGTCCACTGCCATGGCACCTCCTTCTTCGTCAGTCTCCTGAGTGGTTCGGAAAGCGTCGCCAAGTGGGGGATGAAACGGCCGCAATAATTCGCCATGCCCAGAAAGCTCCGCACTGCTGCTTGCGTCTGGGGAATAGCCGCCGCTCTGATGGCCTCCACTTTTGCAGAGTCGACTTGTAGGCCTTTCTCTGAGAAACGGTACCCAAAGAATTCCACCTCTTTGGCATAGAAGTCGCATTTGGCTCTGTGTAGTGTCAATCCCTGTTCAGCGAGCCTCTGGAGGGTCGCTCTCAGCCGTGCATGGTGGTCTTCCAGAGATTTCGAGAAGATGAGGATGTCATCACTTACGTTGATCACACCAACCAGTCCCGACAGCGCCTCCCGCACCGCGTCCTGGAATACCTCCGCCGCCGACGATACGCCAAAACTCAACCTCTTGAATCGGCGTAGCCCCACATGTGTCGAGAATGTAGTAATGTAACGACTTTTTTCGGCCAAAATTAGCTGATGGTACCCTGAATTGAGGTCCACTTTGGAGAACCATTGCGCCCCATTAATGTCTGCCACAATCTCATCGATGGTGGGGGTGATGTGTCTTTCCCTTCGTATTGCTTTGTTCGGCAGCCGCATGTCCACACATAGCCTGATAGCCCCCGTTTGCTTAGGTTTTGGCGCTATCACTAAGGGAGACACCCACGGCGTCGGTCCAGTCACTTTCTCGATGACCCCCTCCTTCTCTAACCGCTCCAGTTCGGCCTCCACCAACGGCCTGAGGTGGAACGGTACTATCCGATGTCGGAGGGCAATTGGCTGGACGGCTTCATCGATGTGGAGTTGAACTTCGACGCCCTTCAAGCATCCTAGACCCTTAAATAGCTCCGGAAACTCCGTCAACACCTTGTCTGCCTGCGACTGGTGTATATGTCTGGCAAACATGACCAATCCCAGGTCCTCCGCCGTGTGGCAACTTAGCAAGGAACCCGCCCGGTCACAGGTGACGTAAAACCTTGTAGGCGTAACTCTATCTTTGTGCCTGACTTCCACGTCCATTGCTCCTTGGAGTTGAAGCGGCGTGTGCCCCCCATAGGTGAGAATCTTGGCTGTCGTAGGCATCAGTCTCGGCTGCGGCCGTAGGTCATTGTACTGCGCCGCATCCAGTAAATTTACCGACGCCCCCGTGTCGATGAGTGTCTGAACACAGTTGTCCCCAATCCACACTTGGCAGAGTGGGGGAGGTCTCTTGGTGGAATTGGCTCCTCTAATATTCGAGACCACGAGCACGTTGTCCTCGTCATCGTCCTCCACCACCTCTAGCTTCTGGCACCGCCTATCCAGCTCTTCCACCTCCCGTACCGCTTTGGCGGTCCTCTGGAACCTGTCGCCTTTTGGCCTGTACGGGCCGGATTTGTCTGCGCTCTGGCATACCTTTGCGAAATGGCCATATTTATTACATCTCAGGCACTGTTTTCCTTGTGCTGGGCATCCTCTCTGGGAATGTGTGGCCAACCCACAGTTCCGGCACCCTTGATTCGTCCGCCGCTCCTCCGGAGTGGCGTAATTACTTGCCCCACGGCTGTATGTCTTCCGGATGGCATCCACCCTCTGTTCCTTGATGGGCGCGGGATACATCGGCTGTGCGTTCACCGGTTTCCTGGCCAAGGCCACCTCCATCTCTCCAGCCCGGACGTCTGCCAGCTCATGCGATCTCCCCAGGACAAGTATGTCGTCCAAGGATATTCCCGGTTGCCTTAGGATCAGTTTGCGCAGTTCTAACGATTTGCACCCCACTATTAGCTGTGCCCTCGTCTCAAACTGCCGATCCACCCCAACGCACATGCTCACTAGCTTCCGCAGGCGTGCAAAGAACATGTCGATCGATTCGTCCTCTTTCTGCTTGGCCTGTCGGAGCTTAAAATGTTCGAAATCCGGGTTGACCTGCGGGTCAAAATGGCGGTTCAGGGCTCTCACCGCCTTGTCATAGTCGTTGCCGTCTCCCGTATCCGGTAAGTCTTGAAATAAGTCATACAGTTCATCACCTCCCATTAAGAGCATGGTGGAACGTTTCACTGCGTTGTCCGTTTCTCTGGTGGCCACAAAGTAATTGTCCAATTGGCCCAACCATTTCCGCCAACGCGGTGCCGCCGTCGCCGGGTCCGCCAGCTGGCTGAACTCTGGGAGGGCCTTCACTGCCATGCGCCCCGGTCTCACCACTGCCGCTCCTGCATACAATGGCGCCGCGGCCGCCTGCTGTGTCGTCATGCTGAGTCTTCCTCCCACCTGCTTAGGGCGTTCAGCTCACTTGGGCGCACTTCTGTCATCCGCCCCCCTGTAGATGACACCTCACTCACAGGCAACTGGGGATGGGCGCTGCCGGCCCGAGTGCTTCCAGCCCAGATCCCAGTAATGCCACTCTGCAGGCTACTCCCATGTAGTGTCAGCACTCCAGCCTGACCAGGAGTACGATCTGGGGCCTCGCGCTCTGCTAGCGCCGACGTGCTCCCACTTGCACTGTCACCTCTGCACCCCTCGGTCCTTCTTGCAGTCGTCCCCCACACACCAGCTCCCTTTCGCTGGGCCTCCTCACTCAAACCGGGCAGCCGCGCCCTCTGTAGGCGTCGCACCACTGTCCCCGGCCGGCCGCACTCGCGTGCAGACGCTCCGACCGCCTCCGCGGCCAACACAACCCTCGCTGCTGCGGGGTGCACCCGCGGCCGTCAGGGCCGCCTCACGCCCTCACAGTCCCCTCGCGCCGGCACCTTACCGCGTCCACCGATGCCAACGGGCATCCGATCATCTCGCGCCGCCGAGAGTGCAGCGGCAGCCACCGCTTACAGCCGCGCTTCACAGCGGCCGCCCTCAGTGCTGCTGCGCGTCCCCCTCGATCAGCGCTGGTGCTCACGCGGGTCCGGACCCTCGTCGCCAGTGTAATGTTGTGACCTGTGCTGTGGTCACGGGGTTAACCCTGGGGATGCGGTCGGGGCATCAACCGTCTTCTCGGGTGTATGGGCGGGGGATAGGCCTAACTTATGACGGCGGAGCAACACTAAGGACACACACACACTCCGATGCCAGGTCCACGCCGTCAGCCACGTGCGCTGACGTCGTCCTTTATTTTATATCCCCTGGCCCGAGCCTGGCCCAGGGAGTTGCGTTTGCAACAAAAGAATGCAGTGGCCGGGTGGCTCACTACAGTATTGACAGTTTCCTAGAAACATGCCCTCGTGCTACAATGTTTTTTTATGGAAATAATCGTGAACGCATGGATCAGCGCCAATAAGTACCTGACCGGATTGCATATTGTTATATCTTGAGTTCAATGCTTTTCATGCTCTGCCTGTAGAACCTTGCTATGATGTCATCTTATGGAATGTTAGCGGTCCAGGTTCACAGTTGGCTGGGCTGAGCAGCATGCTGGCTGCTCCTGGTGGGGTCTAGCTATGGTCCTGATATGATCTTGTTATGGTCCTGTTCTAATTTTCAATAAATCTACTTGAACTATACCAACCTTCGTGGACTCAATCACTACAAGTTTTTGGCGACGAGCTTCAAAAAGAACCTGCTCCTACCACCTCTTCAAGACCTCAAGCTACATTAGAAACACAGGACCTACTGCAACTCAAGCGAAGCTAAGTCAACTGCCATCGTGACCCCACCAGTGACCTCCCATCGGTCGCCCACAGAGTCTGCCAGTCGTTCCTGTGCCTATGGGGAAGTGCCACTACAAGCGCTGCCCATTCAACCTTGGGCGTCTACTCCCCATCATCTCTACGCATATTATTCTCTGCCTTCAGTGAGGGTAAGCCTGCATGACTGTCTTCAGTGCCACACACTGTCTGGTGAAGAAGTGTACCTTTTTTTATGTGTGCGCCAGCCAAACTCTGAAGGAGACTATCTCCATTACAGTCCCACTCAAAGTGTCCTGCACTACACATCTACTGGATTTATGCCCTCAACTTTAGCAAGAAACGACAATTTCTGCCTGAAGAGCCTGGTGACAAACGATTTTCAGTAACAACAATCATTTCTACATCTCTTCAGACCTGACAAATGTCTGTTATTGGATGCCTGCGCCATTTCTGCTGTGCTTTGTGGGGCTTGTGCAGTGGAGTGAGCGGTGCTTTCACTGAGGGTAACCCTGACAAGCCTCTGAAGGTATGCTCTTCAAGCCTTCCAACGTCTCTGTCCTGTGCTCTGGGCATGAAGTGTGCTGTATGCTATGCTTTCACTGGCAAAGTTCTTTTATATGGACATCCTATTTGTGTGGGGCAGTTTTTCGAGCGAGAACCCTCTCAGGCACAGCAGAGTTTTTCTTAAGCTTGGTTGAGCGGTTTCGCTGCGCTGCTTTGCCCTCCCATGTCCCCAAAGTAACTGTCGGAGGAACTCGAGCAATCTATACGGAATGGGACTTTTGTGATGTGAGGCAGCAGTCTGTCTTTTATTGTTGGGCGGCTTTCGTGTTGGGTTTGCCTCACTTTACCAACCGCCGCACTTTCTTTTAAAAAAATAGTGGCACGAGTCAGAACCAGAGCGCTCTCACCTTCTCTTCATGCAAGTGCCTGTGACGTCTTTCGTTCTCCCTGCCGGATGCTCTTGGAGGTTTCCTGCATGCACAGATGAGCCTAGAGCCACCCGACTCACCGTAAATTTGCGTGCCGCCATCTTGGGATTGCAGAATCTCCAGTGTGTATATTCATTGTTACCTGGTGGTGTCCATGCTTTGCCAACCATCTGTTTCATTCTGGCTGTCAATAAAGTTATGGGAGCGTCGTTGTATTGAAGCATCTACATTTCGAAGTTACCTTCGCCAACTTCAGTCACAGTTCTTGTCAGAACAGTCTCCTCTCCGTGGATGTGTCGTAAGGACTTGATCTTCTCTTCCTCGCTGATTCTTGGGTTGAACTTTGTTTAGAGTTCAGATTATACTGGACTTTGCCTGCAATTTGAATGATGCCACCCACGTACTCCTTAAATGGGGAGAACACTATTGAAAGGATTATCGGAGCTGCGGTGATGTTACAACATGGACAGTGAATTACTTTATCATTTTTTTTTGCTCAAGTGCAGCGTCGAAATGGTACTGTGGGGTGAGATTTTGTTTTGCGCAGCTTCTCTTTTTAAGTTATCTCTACCTGAGTTACGCTGCCATCTAGTGGCCAAAATTGGTATTTATCTGGTTCGTGTTTTCAAGAATTGATGGCATTTCTATGTTTCTATTTGGAAGTTCAACTTTCTAAGCTCTGTGTACTTTGAGACAATCTTTTGGTGAGACGTTTATTTCATTTACAAGTTGACTTTAACCACGGATGGGATCAGTTGTATTTCGTGTTTCATAACAGTACGCATTTTGTATTCAAAATGGCTTTGACCACGTTTGCCATTAGCAAGTCGTGTTTACAAAAGTGATAATTGTCCACTTTATTCTTTCATATGTCATGAGTTCATACTCATATGTGTGTTAAGTCAACACACTTACATTACTACATTTCTACCCTTTCACAGGGGATCCATGCAAAGGTTACAGTCCTTCTGCATTAGTGCGGTTTCCCACCCAAACACTTTCAAGTCTACCCATTTACATGGGAACCATGCAAAGGTTACAGTCCTTTTGCATTAGTATGGGTTCCTACCCAAACTCTTTCAACTCTACCCGTTTACAGGGGATTCATGCAAAGGTTACAGTCCTTTTGCATTAGTACAGGTTCCTACCTGTACACTTTCAAGTCTACCCGTTTACAGGGGATTCATGCAAAGGTTACAGTCCTTTTGCATTACATTTGAAGTTCACGGGTCTTCACCCGGTCGTTCACTCCACATATCAGTGTGCTCTTTTTCTTCACAAGGACTATTGTTTCGTGGGTTTTGGTCCCATTTCTCTTATTACTCCCACACTGTTTGTTGGGGTCTGTTTTGGGGTTATAGTCTTCCCTATCTGTACATATAAGTTTCTACTTAACATTTTGAATTTTTTTTTTTTTTTGTTTAAATACGCTGTTGTCTTTACATTTTGTCATTATGTCTTGATAACGGTGTTTCACTTCGGTGAGGATATTTTTTTTTTTTTTCCCTCATTTTCTTGGTCTCTCATGTGGATTCTGAGCTTTCCTCTGCCTTTCTGTCGTGTTTCCTTCCCCTGCGTCCGTCGCAGACTGTAGCCCTGTGTTTTGTTAATTTTCCATTTTCAGCCTTCAATCACTCCTGTTCTGGCCAGTGGGTGTGCTTTGGGGCAGTCTTTTGTGCTTCCTTTTCTTCTCTCTCAGGCGTTGTGGTTTTCTTCTTTTCTGTTGTGTAAGAAGGGAGGATGGTTTCTATGTCTGTTTTCTTTTCTTCTCTGTTACCTGATGTTGCTCCTCTTTAGAGTATTTTGCGGTTCTGTTTCCTCTAAGTTTTCTCTTTCTGGTTTCTTCTCTCTTTCTCTCTCATTGTGTTCTTTTATTCATTTGGGAGAAAGGGGGATATGTTATATCTTGAGTTCAATGCTTTTCATGCTCTGCCTGTAGAACCTTGCTATGATGTCATCTTATGGAATGTTAGCGGTCCAGGTTCACAGTTGGCTGGGCTGAGCAGCATGCTGGCTGCTCCTGGTGGGGTCTAGCTATGGTCCTGATATGATCTTGTTATGGTCCTGTTCTAATCTTCAATAAATCTACTTGAACTATACCAACCTTCGTGGACTCAATCACTACACATATATAGAGAAATGTACATCAAGAAAAGAAAATGAAACTGCATTAAAAACTTGGAGCTTAATTTAGAAGTTGGGCGGAATGGAAAATCTGCTTAAAAAACACAGCAGCCGATTCAGTAATTCCAGTTTGAGCAGAATAACGGATTATTCATAGGTCGACAATTTAGTAGGAAATGCCACAAGATACAAAACCGTTTCTAGCGATAAGCGGTGGCAAAACCGTCAAAAATCCCCTATTTTGAGAGCAGGAAATGTACTTCAATACTGACTATTTCCACTGACATTCGTAGCAGTTCAATTTAACTGAAATTAAGAAACGGATTAAAAACAATCTCTCTCTTGCAGGAGAGCGCTCGCAACAGATCCCTGCAATCTGGAATTTGGACACTAGCACTGTATATTTACTAGGAAACAGTAGTGGATTTTTGCAGCAGATATCGTCAGAAACAAGCAAAATTCCGCTGGTGGATTTGCCCATTGTATGTAAATATACAAGTGGAATCTGCCATTTTGCCGGTCAAACTGTATATTGAGCCCTTTTAACATAATATCTCAGTAAAAATATATTCTGGTAAAAGTACAATTAAAGTGCAGTAAATTGTATTGCAGAGAAACCTAAGCACGTAATTAAACAACAAACTAAATTTATGAAGCAGAAATAATGTAACCAATTAACAGCATTCAAAACCCGATCTAACAGCCTAATGGAAATATTTCAAAAAACAGTCAGCTAATTATTTAAACCCAAGAGAGACTGGTGACCAAAAATAATTGAAGTAAACAGCAAGCTCTGAACACCTATTTTGTAAATAAGAATGTGTCCAATTCAGCTGCGAGCAACAAATCAAGGAGGACGACTCAAAAGAGTGTCCAAACCAAAGTATTCACATAAAGCCTGGGACATTTTTGCAGCTGGAAGATCTGAAAACACCAGAATTAACTGTCTCCACCCGACCTCTGGGTCCCACAGCTTATTTACAAGGTATGCTGGCTCATATGATATAAGTGCTTGGATGCAGGGCCACTGGAATTATGCAGTGTTGGGGAACCAAATTATGTATCTTCGGAGGAGCGAATTATGCAGCATCATGATTAAAGAATGAAGCAAGCAAATGTAAAATTTACATGAAGCAGAAGCAAATTAAAGGTGTTTTATGCGCTTAAAGGCAAATTTTGCAACATGTTCAGTGGCATCGGTCTATTTTGATATCTTAACAGCCTAATACAAAAGGGATCCCTGTGCTATAAAAACACAGGGTTTTAAAGATAGAAAATTCTACACATTTATCAGATCACAGTCAAAATATTTCCAGCAATGATTATTTTTGTTATGAATGGAAGTACAGGAACGCCATTTATTTTTCACAACAAATTTTATTAGGTTTTCAGCCATAGTGTAGCCCAAGGGGGCCGGTACATATTCAAATAGGCAATCAAATAATGACAAGGCATTATTACCAATGTTTGGGGATAGAGAAAGAAAAACACAGGTCAACAATACAACTGAGTACGCTTTATCCCAACTGTCCTCCCCATGCCCAGCCAGCCCATGTCTTGAAGTCCGCCGCATACATCAGTTATGTAGTATTTCATGAGACCAGTTCATATTGTCTGAGTTTAGTGTCTAAGTGTTTGTCAACTAAGGCTAGAGGCTCCAGGATCAAGCCTCGGTAGTTGGCTCAACGCTGCCATATTTTGGGGTGTTTCTGAGGGCAGCCCAGTGCCTGAAATATAGGTATCTCTCGACCCATACGGAAGTCCATGCCCTTTTTCCATACGCCCAGTAGGGGCTGGCACTCGGCCCTCCAGAATTTGGCTATGTCATGATTAGCAAGGGTAAGACCAAGGAACAGTAGGCTGTGTTTATATCTGTTACCCCCGATCCCGTCAGTGGTGTGGAGTAGAATTCATTTCGGGGACATGGGAAGGTCTCAGGCCAAAACTTCAGTCAAACACACCACAACCCCCCTCCAGAACCTGGCGAGAGCACTGCAAGCCCATACTGAGTGGAGAACGGTACCATCGCTGTTGCCACATCGTAACCATTCAGTGGGGATCTGGTAAGGGTGCTTCTGTAGTTGATAAAGAAGGCTGGGGAGGGAGACCATCTTGAAGATGGTGGATCGGCCATAGAGAGAGAGAGGCAGATGCCACCAAGATCTCACCTCCAGCTTCACTTGTTCCATCAACAGGGCCAAATTGCGATCCCAGGAGATAAATGGAGTGGCGCACAGGAAGACGCCCAGGTATTGCAGACCGTCAACTGCAATGGTCAATTCAGCTGCCCACGAACCAGCACGGGGTGGCCCCCGCAACTGCCATAAAATGGACTTACCGACATTACCAGGACTTACCGTGGTTTCCAGGAAGACTTGCATTATCCGAAAGACCGAATTTATGTGGGTATGTAAGGAAGAACATGACATCATCAGAGTATAGCGCAAAGCGGTCAGAGACCTCCCGCGACCACTCAAAGCCCCGGACTAAAGCGTCAATTCTAACACAGGTGGCCAGAGGCTCCATAGCCAGAGCGAATGAAAGTGGGAACAGGGGACAACCCTGCCTAGTGCCATGTCTAACGGGGAATGGGGGTGAGACAGAGCCCGCCACACAACAGATGGATATAAGAGGGGAAGCGAGGGCCCATGTTAGGGTGTCATAAGAGAGCAAACAAATAGGTACAACTGACTGAATCAAAGGCCTTGTCTATATCTGATAACAAGAGGATTACTGGGCATCTCAGGCGATCCACGGCAACTATTGCATTATGTGCCTGATGGATATTATGGCGTGTTGCACGACAGGGCATGAAGCCTGCTTGGTCTGAGTGTACGAGTTCTGTTATATAGGGCATTAATCTGTTGGCCAGGGCCTTGGCCAGTAATTTGGCCTCTATATTTAATACAGAGATCAGGCAGTAAGAGGAATGAAGTTCCGGAGGATGACCCTGCTTGAGAAATAACATGATCTTAGCATGTCTCCAGTCCGAGGGCATGCATGCATCATCTAGGGTGGCATGTATCGTCTCAAGGTAGTTTGTACCCAGCTGAGGCATGTTTGTCTTGAAAACTTTGCAGGGCAATACGTTAGGGCCCCGGGCTTTTCCTGGGTGCAAATCCGCCAGGTCTGTTGCTAATTCCTCTGCTGTAAGGGGAGCATCCAATGACGCTCTTGCCGTGGCTGAGAAGGCCTTCGGGGGTAAGTCATATATGAACTTCGTGACCTGGGCGGCTGGTTAGGCATCCCTGTTTGCATAGAGGGCCTGATAGTAGCCGGCAAAACTATTAGCAATCGCCGCTGGGTCTGTAAGTACTGCTCCCTTAGCGTCCCTAATAGTAGGGATCTGGACAGGCCTCAGAGTGTGTTGACACAGTTGGTGCAATCATTTCCTGGATTTGTCCCCCCATTGATAAATCCGCCGGAATCCTGAGTGAAAGGCATGTGCATAGCTATAGCGGGTCAGACAGGGAGTTTTGGACCCCAGGAGGTGTGTCTCTTGCAGTAATAACACATCTGCCCTAAGCGCTTGGCCTGATGAAGCACTGCCACCTGCTTCACCTTGTCATGGACCCCCCGGACATTCCGGCGGATAAATGGAGCCTACCCTGTGGAACATTGGCATCTACATCAACCATCTGGGTTTAAGATTAACGCATGGCAGACAAACCATACCAAGGCCATCACATGGAGAGCATTTAAATTGCACACAAGAAACAAAATAAAATAGATAACTGTGCAACCCCTCCAAACCCCCCCCCATACCTCAAAACCTTTGAAGCTTCTGATGTGGAGGGAACTCCGCACCAGCCCCGACGGGATGCAGATGCAAGGCCCATCCAATGGATCCCCACAAACCCCGTCAATATTGAGTCACTCTAGATGGTGCAGCCTGTATAAGATGCCATCATACTAAATGTCTTAGCGGAGTGGTATGGCTTTGCCTCCATTAGGGGACTTCTTCTGTCGTGTTGTGGTGTAAGTTCGGGCTTCAACCACGGGGGACGTCTGTCTGCTACTCATTTCAGGGCCTGAAGCACCACGATGACTGGGATCTGTGTCGGGGCTTTACGCGGATCTCCTCATCCATCCAGGCGAAGACCTCCTTGGGGGTATCAAAGAAAAGAATGCGGGAGTTGTAGGTAATGCATAGGCGGGCTGGGAATAGGAGCATGTAGGATATTTTAAGGTCCCGGAGGAAGGCCTTCGTGAAGGAATGGTGCTGCTGCTGAACCAGCCTGGTGTAATCCAGGAAGATCATGATACGCTGGGACTCAATGGAGAGGGATTCTTGTGATCTAGCCTGTCTGAGGATAGTGTAGCGGTTGTAGAAATTAAGAATCCTAGCGATGACAGGCCAGGGTTTGGCGCCAGGGGGAGGCTTCATTACCAGAGCTCTATGTGCGAGTTCAATTATAAAACAGGGGTAAAGAGTGTCTGGCCGGATCCACTTAGCAATCCCCTGGGCAAGGAACCTGCCCATGTCTTCGTAGCTTTCCGCAAAGCCCACAAAGTGAAGATTATTCCTGCGGGCACTCGCCGCCGCATCCTCAACGCGTGTAGCTAGGCCCGTAGTGAGAGTTTCTAGGGTATCCACTTTCTTTTGGAGGGTAGAGATGATGTCTTCTACGCTGGACACCCGTGTCTTTGCTTCAGTGAGTCACTCTACTGCATTACGGAGGTCCTGACGCAGCAGGCAGCATCACGTCCGAACCAACCACCCCGATCTTGGCGTCCGACATGGCTCTGGAGTAAGTGATGGCAGCCATCAGGGCCGCAGTAGCTGGTGGTGCGCTCGATGGCCCCCTGGCGTCAGCGGGCAGCGCTCCCGCCAGTGTGAAGTGGTCCATTGTGCTCTGCTTGGACGTGGACCTTAGAGGTTTGTCCCGTGTCATTGTGGGGGGCCGAGTGGTCAAGGGCAGTCGGAATTAGCCAGTAGGACCAATGAAGCCTCGTCTCTCTAACCTCTTATGGTGAGGGTATCAGGGGGCGTTGTTGTTGCAAGTGGTACGCAGACTCCCCCTTCCTGGGGGCAACTCTATCTTCCTGTAGATGTAGGGAACGGGGAGGGGAGCACCACTACTCCACCCATGCAAGGTATAGGCTGGAGCCCCCCACCCGCAGGCCGCACCGGGGCCTGGCCCAACCACTTCAGCGAGCGGGAGTACACCCCCTACTCCCCTAAAGGGTGCTTTACCTGAATCTGTCCCGGGCAGACCCAGCGAATGGGCCGCCTCCCACACCGGTGGCCGGGGGCCGTGGAGGCACCACAAGTGAAGATCTCCAGGCACCGGGCGGCCCCAAAGCCTCTGGTCTCAAGACGGGCCCGCCCAGGTCGACACCACATCCGATAATCAGCGCAGCCCTCACCAACCGGTACGGGCCCTGGCTAGGCGACGCACGTGTCTCACCACGTCAAGGCCCCGACCGGGTCACACCACAGCAGCGGCACCATGAGAATGCCCCAGCTGGAGTCACCCAGCATCGGCAGGCAGTACGCGCAAACACAGGGCAGCCCCACCACGCAAACCCACACCTCCGCCGCAGCCTGACACGGCCGCATAAACCCACCAGGCCGTGCACCTCGGAAACTTCAGATCCGCCCCCGGATGTCGTTGTGCCACTCCACCACTCTGTTTCCACCACCAAATGGTCTAGTTATGTTTCTCAGGCCATCGCGTGGCTGGAGCGGAATACTGAGATAGTATTCTGGTAGGATGATGATAGATAAAAGCAAAGGCTGTCGGAGCTCGTCTACAGCACATCTGCCATGTTGGACTGCTATGTGGCGCCCCCCAGGAATTCAGTTTTTGAAACACTGTCCTTTCTATCTCCCAGAGTAAAATAGATAGTATGATGCAATGCTATGCATGGTTCTGGTAGAGAGACACTTTTGTTTCATCAGTTTCTTAATCTGATATCTCACTGTTGTGATGTAGCAACAGTTGATAACAAAACTCATTACTCACTGTTGCGTGCTGCTTGTCTGATTTGAGTGAAAGCACAAAGCACAGCTGCTGGAGGGGGAAGGAAAGCAGGGAAGGTGATGTGGGCAGCTTAAGGATGACTGGTAAGGTATTTATTTTTCACATTTGGGTCAGGGAGGATAGGCCATGTAATGTAATACTTTACTATTAATTCTCTGCCGCTGCGCAGCAGTTGAACGCAGGGGCAGATGATTTTGGGGACATATCTCGGGGTTCTAAGTGACCTCATAGACAACTCGAGGTTTGCGCTTGTTGTTTATTTGATGTCACACTGAAGCCCTTGGTGAAAAACATCCCCATAATTCACTGTTACACTTCTACATGTTATGCACAGCTTCCATACAAAGCCTCTATCATTTCCACCTGATTCTAAATCTGTTAACTTACTGCCATGATGTAAAAACACTTGATAACAAACCTCGTTACCAATTGCTGCTACGTCATAGAGGCCTTACAGGCCGAAAGGGCACTCTGAGAGCCTGTAAGCGCAGCACTGCTTGTCTGCTTTTACTGAAATCATGAAGCACAGCTACAGGAGAAGAAAGGAAGGCAGGGAAGGTGGTGAGGGGGTTTGGTTGAGGATGCCAGGTAAAGTAAATTTTCTTACATTTGGGTCAGGGAGGAGAGGCCATGTTATGTATAGCTCCCCCACTACTTCTCCTCCGCCCATGCATACAGTGGCGGTTGGTGGCAAATCACTTTGGGGGAGGCGCAAAAAATATACACATAACAAATACACATAATACACATGTATACACATACACACATATACATATACACATAGCACATACACATAATACACATAACAAAAACACATTAATATACACATTAACATAAATATACACATAAAAAAATCACTTACCTCACACTTACACTCGATGTTCTGCAGTATGTCCTCGTTGTTCAGCAGCACGTCCTCTGAGCGCGAAGCCCACAGCCAACTCTCTCATCCAATGAAGATGCTGTCTTAAAGCATCTTGATTGGTTGGAGCAGGCTGGCTCCATGCTCCAAAATGCAAAATGTAGGCCTGTACCTGCTCTCCAACCCAGCTGCCCAGCCGGGTTAAAGAGGTTTGAATTGCGCATGTTGGTTAGGCCGTCGCAAGGTAGCCGGCCAAACCAACATGCACAATGCAAACTTAAATGGCCACTCCTCACTGCTGCCAATCATTAGCAGCAGTGACGCAATGGCTCTGCCCTCGGACTCCGTTTGCTGGCAGGAAGTGTCAAAAATAAAATGGTAATAAAATGATTTTATTACCATTTCATTTTTTGATGCTTTCTGCCCAGCAGTGCGGGGAGTTCCCACAGAGGAACCGCCAGTGCATGCATAGCAGATCACAGCATGGGCAGATGATTTTGGGGGCCATACATAACATAAATATTGTGGCTCTGAGAGACATTATAGACAACTGATCCTTCGCTCTCATTGTCTACTTGATGTAACTCAGAACCCCTCAGTGAAAAACATCCCTGTAATACACTGTTAACCATATACAATACTATATGTTACCATCAACAGAAGGTTGGCACATATATAGACCTTTCTTGCAATAAAAGGTTTGCCTACTATATTTGATGAATCCCAGTTTCACTCAAAAACCTGTTTACAGTTTCTGGCTTATCCTTTGTTTATTCTGTGTGGTCTCTTAAAGTGTCTCTTTCCATTAAGAAGCAGCCCTGCAGAACAGTACAGTACACTTTATTTTCATTATGTAAATATCTCACTATGAAGCACCTTAAAGAAAGCTACAACATTTTTTAGATTCTTCTGAAGCCTAAATTCCTTCTTGATATTAGTGCTGCATTGAGACCTATTTTATTGATATAAACATGAACATTGTGAACAGTTAGACAAAGTATTTTCAAGACAATAAATCCTTCTTTCCACATTGTTTGAATCACACTTAAGCATTTATTGTCTGAAGACAAGAGTCATCTCCGGGCCCATCAACTGAGGATATATAAACTATGGGACTGGTTACAAGTGGGTCATTGTTTTCCGATCCCTGCATAAATCCCTGTTTGCGCAGGGGTCGGAATTATGAGTTTGGTTGTATTTAATGCATTTGATAATTAGCGGATGCTTAAATACCTCAATCTTTGTTAAATTTTGGTTAAAATTTACCGAAATTTAACAGGGAAAAGCATACTGTATTTACTGTATCATGCTGGTTTTGATGCGTCAAACATCAAAATCCACATGTTACTCCGCAGAAACCCGATAGGTGCTATTTATCGCACCCAATAAATAGCATACCCTGTGGTGTCCTTATTTATTAGGTGCGATAAATAGCACTTCTACTCGTAATCAGGGCCTAAATGGCAAATTGGGCATCTCCTTAAATGACTGAATACAGCAATAAACAGCTGATAGGTGATAAGTCCAGATTTTAAAACATCAAGCATTCCATATGCAGTCACTTAATGATATTTGATCAAAATAAGTTAGAAACATATTTTTGTTTAAATTTGAAAAGTATGCAGCAGATGCTAGGTTATGTGACAAGCGCAGCAGATTTACATTTATGTGGATAAGGCAGCAGCGTTTGAAATGCAGTTAACCATGCTCATAAGTCCAGTTGCCAGATTTTCGATTCAGATGTAAGACAGGTACAAAGAAAAAGAGTAAAAGAGACCCTTTGAAAGAAGGCAAACTTTGTACTGAGTTAGCAGTCGGTGTATAAAGAACACGCAGGACATAAATAGTTTGTATTAGCGCAGAGATTACTATCTCTATTTAAGTGTATTTATAGAGTGTGGCCCAAGCTAGAGAAAAACTATGGGACTCATTACGATGTCAGTCGGAAAGCATTCCGACCGACTCAATGTCGGAATGGTTTCCGACCGAATCAGATTTGGGGAGTCCGACCGACCGATTACGATGGTTCCTAACACCGTTCGGTGGGACTCCCATTGACTTCAATGAGAGCCTATGTTCCGACCGACAACACAGGCTCCCATCACAGAAAGGGTTGGTTGCGGAAAACCGTGCACCCCGTTGCGGGCACCCCATGGTGCCTGCAACACTGTGCATGGTTGTATAGAGGGGTCCCATGGGTACCCCCACAGGCCTCAACCGGAGGCCTCCGGGTGAAGGGGGGCCTGCTACGGGCCCCCAAAGTCAGTTTCCGACAGCCGATCCCTGTCGGACAAACCGAGTTGCAAAGGCTGTCCGAATCTGACATCGTAATCTGTTGGTCGGAAATGCGTTCTATAGAGCCGTACGAGTTGGCTCCTTTTGACTCGGTTCCTCTGAATGCCGGTCGGAACCGAGTCGGAAGGACCGAATGGTTACCTAACATCGTAATCAGTCGGTCGGAAATGTTTCCCAGTCGGTCGGGTTCCCACACAGATTCGGACAAACCAAATGCTGTTCGGAGCCTTTCCGACCGACATCGTAATGAGGCCCCATATGTACAATAGTAAGAGAAAGAGACCAGTTTGAGATCATCTAAAAGTGAAATGGGATAATGGGGCTCGGGGCACGGGAGATTGTGTACAGTGTGCTGGGCGGTGAGGGATCATCTTGGACCATAGGGCAAGGAATGAGGGAGATTGTGATTATGTACAGCTGAGGGGTAGGATAACCTATGACCATGGGACAGGGAGCAATGGAGATTGTGATTTTGTACAGTGAGGGGAGGTGAGGGATTGTCTAGAATCATGGGACTGAAAGCAAAGGAGATTGTGATTGTGTACCATGTGGAGTAGGAAAAGGATCATTTAGGACCATGAGGCCAGGAGTGATGGAGACTGTGATTGTGTGCAGAGAGATGAGGGATCATTTAGGACCATGGAACTGGGATCAATGGAGATTGTGATTATGTACAGTGAGGAGTGGTGAGGAACTGTCTAGTACCATGGGACTGCGAGCAAGAGAGATTGTGATTGGGTACAGTGAGGGTAGGGGAAGAATTGTTTAGGACCATGAGGCCGGGAGCGACGGAGTTTGCGATTGTTAGAGAGGTGAGGGATCATTCAGTACCATGCGACTAGGAGTAAAGGAGATTGTGAATGTCTACACAGAGGTGAGCTGAGAGATTTTCTAGGACTATGGATCCGGGAACAAGGGAGATTGTGATTGTGTACAGTGGGGGAGGTGAAGGATCATTTAGGAACATGAGACCAGGACCGATTGAAATTGTGATTGTTTACTGAGAGGTGAGAGATCATCTAGGACCATGGGACTAGGAGCAAGGGAGATTGTGATTGTGTACAGCAGAGGGAGATGAGGGATCATCTGGCACCTTGAGGCTGGGAGCAAGGGAGATAGAGATTTCAAACAAAGCACTGATGAGGAGGAAAAGGATCATCTAATATAATGGTGTCTGGGGGTGGGGGAATACAGATTGTGTTCGAAAGGATGGGGGATCTATGGTGAAGATGCCAGGAACTATGAACCTAGATGTTGTAAACTACTAAGTGGGCTAGGTGAAAAGGACCATATAGGGCAACAGATTCAAGAAATTGGGAAGATCCTTATGTAGGGTCTCAATTGGAAGCTTCTCTGTATATTTTAGTTTAATTATAGTTTATCTCAAGATGGATAAAACACAGTTTAAAAAAGTAAAGAAAATTATATTTTGGTGTGATGTTGGATGATCTATAGGTGCACAGATCTTTGCTCCTTGACATGCACTACCACCTGAGCATCAGTCACTGTAAAGACATGTCTATCACTCAGATGAAGCTGCAACTCCATGTCTAAATTACAGTTGCAGCTGGGCACATTCCTTAAGTTTGCATCAGGGTTTTTTCGGAACCTTTGCATTGCTTTCACATAGAGCATCGTGTTCGTTTTTTAAATGCATTCCATTTGTGTCAAAAATGGAAAGAAAAGGTTGCACTTGAAAGGTTAACATGAAATTTTACTCTAATTTTAATTATACAAATAACTTGAAAAATAAATGTTATGAACGTTTATTGTATCTTCTGTTAAAATGCTTTTGAGAATGGGTGATCTCTCTTTAGAGCTGGCACTAGGATTTGTGTGGTGATAGGAACAAAAGGAATTCGAATGCCCTGTGTGGACTTTGTAATTGTGACATATATTAACAGATTTAAAATGGGTACTTGGGCTACGATATCCTATACTTCTTGTTAAAATAAACGTTATCAATGAAATGCACTATACCTTTATTATCTTATAGTATATAGTGTTTCAAAACTAAAAGACAACCCACTAATGTTTGCCCCTTCCTTAATAGGTCCTATTACTAATGAACCTGTTCCTCAAAAGCAGGCTTCAGGCTGCTGTGTTGGAAATGTACCCTTCCTGCAGGTCAACCAAGATTTGTTTGCCTTTTTATTGAACCCTATTTTTGTTGACTGTAGAACTCTGTGCACTTTATCCCTGCTAACCGGTGGTAAAGTGATTTTGCTCTCCTTCCTAAACATGTTAGAATTGGCATTCCCCTAATTGGCACATTTAACTTACTTGCAAGCTGCTAGTATATGATGCCACTTGTACCCAGTGCCTGTAAATTAAATGCTACTAGTAGGATGCAGCACTCATTGTGTCAACCACTAAAGTAGCACTGTAAACATTTCTCCACGTATGTCATTGCAGCCTGGGTGAGCAGTTTTGAACTGTAATTTCGTCCTGGCAAAATAAACCTTTTACCAGGCCTAAAGCTTCCTTTTTAATACTTATAGGTCACTTCTAAGGTAGACCCTAAATGTCCATAGGGCAGGGTGCTTGGTATTTAAAAAATAGGGCACATTTAGGGCCATATTATCGCCCTATTACCAAGCTGTCGATAGCAGGCGTTAGAGACAGCTTTCCGGTGATAGCAGCCGGTTTTCCTATCGCCTTGCATGCCAGCGATAGTTATCGTTAATGACATGCAAAGTAGGCGTTCCCTCTCAAAATTTCTCAAAAATGTCGCTAACACCACATCGCACTATTAGCAATGATGGGCCGGACCCGCGAAGCGATAAAAAAAAAGTCGCGCTAAGGCCCCTTAGCTGCAGGAACCTAAGACCAGAAAAAAGCTGGTCTAAAAATAGTGATAAAGGGAGGCATATAAGGGAGACTAGCTCAGAGACCCATCTGAAGACCCACTGACGCCATGGAGGTACTAATCATTCAGCTTGGAGCCCCACGAAGGCAACAACCACCACCACCACCACCTCCCCCAGGACCACCACTGAGGCAGCGCCAAAGAAGACAGCGGGCCCTGCGCAGACGTCTCAGCCTTGCAGACCTAACGCCAGAGGATGTCAATGCCCACTACAGGCTCAAAAGGACACCCATCCAACACATCCTGAACCTGATAGCCCACAGGCTGACAGCACCAACTCAGCGGAGAACCAACATCCCTCCGCAGACAAAGCTGCTGGCTGTGCTGCACATGTTGGCCTCTGGGACCTTTCAACCAACAACGGCCAGAGTCGGCGGAGTTTCTCAGGCAGCCTTTTCAATCTGCCTCCCGACTGTCTTGGATGACATACTCAGCCTGATACCCCAGCACCTTCACTTCCCCAACACTGTGCAGGAACAGATTGAGACCAAGCAAGGCTTTCACGCCATAGCCAGATTCCCGCAGGTGTTGGGGGCAATTGACTGCACACATGTCCTATTTGTGCCCCCTGCGGACAGTGCACACATATACCGCAACAGAAAGCACACCCATTCTATGAATGTGCAGGCAATAGTGGACCACCGGGGACTGTTCACCAATGTCATAGCCAAGTTTCCAGGGAGTGTGCATGATTCCTACATCTTCCGCCAGTCCATCATAACCCAGCGCTTCCAGGATGGCACATACGGAAATGCAGTTCTTGTTGGTAAGTACTAACTTAACACACCACACGCCTCAACTCCACAGACATGCGACTCACAATTGTGAGAATCTACATGTCACAATCTCACATACAACATGGCAATCAACATGCCCACTTACCAGACCCAACAACACAAGGAAATGTGGGAACTGTGGCCAGCTATGTAGACAAACCATTCCCAAAGGCTTAGACCCTCCGCCACTCATTAGCAAATGTGGGGAGAGGTGGGAACCATGTATGTGCGACGGAGGGACCCGATCCATAAGGAAAGTATGTACACAAGGCCCAGTGTGTCGGTGTTGTGCTGGACAGTCGGGACTAAGCTGAGCGCAGACGTGCCCATGTGGGCATATAGTGTGTTTCCGTAGACCAGCCTGATGCCAATGACTGTGTGGGTGACTGTCTTACCTGACAATGGGGGGCTCCATTGGAAGGTTGCATGGAGGATGCAGAGGCAGGTGAAGCAGCTGCAGGCCACTGCGTAGATCTGTTGGTTCATGGAGAGGGAGGAGTCAAATACGGTGCCTAGGTACCTAGAGTTGGGGGGGGGCTGCCGAAGGCGTTGGCCCACCAGGTGATGCCACATGCTGATTGTTTTGTTACGAGGTTGAGGACTCATGTCTCCTCTCTGGATAGCACACCCCAGCTGTTGATCATCCATGTTGCAACTCACAGCAATCCTTCCTGGAAGCCCAGTTTTGTGTGTGGGCGTATTGTTGATGGAGAATATGAACTTTGTGTCCTTGTAGGTGGTGATGTTTAATGGTATCTTCAATCTTGCACCAGTTCCTCTCCATGTGTCAGCAGATGCATCTGCCAACTTTAAGGTTATTGGTGACCGAGGTGGCATTTATTGCCCGCTGTATGTTGCAGTTGCATAGTGGGACAAGTGTGTATGTGCAGTTGGAGATACATGTCTGTAAAATGCGGTCTAGCGCCATTGGTGACGACTGCAGCGTTGTGGGTGTTGCTGTTGATGGTGGTGTGTAGCATCTCCTCGGTGACTGAGCTCCACTAACTGTGTGTGGGTCCGCATGTGGTCTACGGTGACTTGGGGTTCACCGACAAGGAAGTGTATGCGTTTGTGGTCACTACATGTGCATTTAGTGGGGTTGATGAACTGGACGAAGTCTACACATGCAAAGGTGGTGTCAAAGGTGTGCCCTGCCTTGTGGCTCAGTGTGGTGAAGATTTGGGACAGTCTGATGTCAGCAAACATTTCCCAGAGTGAAATGGATTTTGAGTAGTCGTGGTATGTGATTTGGAGGCTACGCTCAGGAATGAGTACGTAGTCCAGGGAGTGGACGGTGTGGTGTCTGATGATGTTGATGGTGTGGGTAAAGCGATCCTGCCCTCAATGGGCCCTGCAGGCGAGGGGGTTGCTGAGTGTTGCTTTGTGGCAGCTCTGGACATGAACAGCATGTGTTGTGCGGTGGGGCAGGTCTGGCGGCAGCGGCAGCAGCAGAACTGAACGTGATCTGTATCTGGTTTGGCCTATTGCCATTTAAACATTCTCATGGCATTGACTGCGAGGAGGGTGGATGAGTGCCATCGCTAGACGGTAGGAGAGCCAGGGTGCCTGTTGGTGTGTGTGTTAGGCCTGTGGACATGCGCAGATGGCCTTAACATTGTTGCACAGTAGGAGTGCCAGTGATGCAACCGCGCAGCGCACACAATCAAATTGGCTCTGGGGAGGGAGGATCAACTGTGAGGCAACGTAATTAGCATTGATGCTGGTAATCAGTCTGAAGCGACACATGGCTAACATGCAATCCAATATAGCACAAATCACACACCACAAAACTATCAACACTAACAACACAGCCTGCATAACCAATAATGGACACATCTCTCCATCACATGTTACAGGTGATCAAGGATATGCACTCTGCCCGTGGATGATGACACTCCTCCGAAACCCCATCACCCAGGCCCAGAGGCAGTATAATGCGGCCCACAGATGCACCCGGTCCATTGTGGAGCGCACATTTGGCGTGCTAAAGTCACGTTTCCGTTGCCTGGACATCACAGGTGGCAGACTGCTGTACAGCCCCGAAATGGTCAACAAAATCATCATAGCATGTTGTGTATTGCACAATATATGTGTGCGCACCAATGCTCCATGGATCCAAGTGCCTGCTGCACCGGACGATGACCAGGATGATGATGAAGATGAGGCAGGTGGAGCACACCCCACAGTAAATGCAGCAGGAACTGCCCGAAGGAACCGAATAATAAACAACTTCTTCAACTGAGCACGTCACATTGTGACAGTCCCCATCAAATGTATCTCAGTGCAAAATGACCCCGATCACGGTTTGTGCCAATAAAAACACAACACACATACCCTGTCTGCATGTTACTCTCCTGCATAAGTACATCACTCTGAAAAGTGTACGTTGCACAATAAGTGCAAAGAAAATCACAATACACAATTCATGGTGGGAATGTCTCCTCAGTACAGAGATGCTTCTCAGTGTGTCAACTGTGTAAAAGTAGAGTTTTCATGGTGTAAATTGTGCTACCAAAATCTAATATTTTGCGTGTCCTTTTGTGTAATTCATTAAATTGAGGTTGTCGTCTGTGTAAAAAATCTTAATTGTAGGGTGTCGTTTGGGGTCAATAATTTATTTGAGTGTGTACGTTGTGTAAAATAATGAAAGTTAGGGTGTGAAATGGGGTTAAAGATTAAAAATGGGCGTGCAATGGGGTAAAGGATGAAAAATGGGCGTGCAATTGTGTAAAAGATGAAAAATGGGCGTGCAATGGGTTAAACGATGAAAAATGGGTGTGCAATGGGGTAAAAGATCAAAATAGGGCGTGCAATTGGGTAAAAGATGACAAATGGGCGTGCAATGGGGTAAACAATGAAAAATGGGTGTGCAATGGGGTAAAAGATGAAAATTGGGCGTGCAATTGGGTAAAAAATGAAAATTGGGCGTGCAATGGGGTAAAAGATGAAAATTGGGCGTGCAATTGGGTAAAAGATTAAAAATGGGCGTGCAATGAGGTAAAAGATGAAAAATGGGCGTGCAATGGGGTAAAAGATTAATATTGGGCGTGCAATTAGGTAAAAGATGAAAAATGGGCGTGCAATTGGGTAAAAGATGAAAAATGGGAGTGCAATGGGGTAAAAGATGAAAATTGGGCGTGCAATTGGGTAAAAGATGAAAAATGGGTGTGCAATGGGGTAAAAGATGAAAATTGGGCGTGCAATTGGGTAAAAGATGAAAAATGGGCGTGCAATGGGGTAAAAGATGAAAATTGGGCGTGTAATGGGGTAAAAGATGAAAAATGGGCGTGCAATGGGATAAACAATGAAAAATGGGTGTGCAATGGGGTAAAGATGCTTTTCAGTGTGTCATATGCAATTAGCTTGGAACCTACTTCCACCTCAAGATCATAAACCTCTACAAGTATGTGGACCACACACTGGACGCAGCAGCCGGCCCACCTGCACCCCTGAGACACCAACCAGCCCACCATCTCCAAATGGACACCAGGCACGGATGAAGACACAGGCTCCACCATGAAAGGCATCCACTCGGGGGCCCACACAGACCCCTGGCCCCCTCACATCTACCACAGAGCCGCATCTGCCATCGCACACGAACCGCTACGCAACATCAACACCACCTTCAACACATGCACCTTCACAGACAACTGGAAGCGCGCCAAAGTCATGCCCCTGCTCAAGAAGCACACAGCTGACCCCACCAACCTCAATAACTATCGGCCCATCTCGCTCCTCACCTTCGCAGCCAGACTCGCTGATAAAACAGTCAACAGGGAACTGACAAGATTCATCAAAGAGAACGCCATCCTCGACCCGTCACAATCCGGATTCCGAAGCAACCCCAGCCCTGAGACCGCCCTACTTGCCGCCACAGATGACATCAACACCCTCCTGGACCAAGGACACTACGCAGACCTCATCCTACTAGACCTTTCAGTAGCCTTCACCAACGTCTCCCACCGCACACTAGTCACCAGACTACATGACGCTGGCATCCAAGGTACAGCCCTGGACTGTATCCTATCATTCCTCACTGTAAGAAGGCAAAGGATCAGACTGCCACACTTCATCTCCGATCCCCCGACAATCACCTGCAGAGTCCCACAGGGGTCATCAATGTGCCCGAGCCTCTTCAAAATCTACATGGCCCCCCTCGCAGCCATCGTCCAACAACATGGCCTCAACATCCTATCCTACGCTGATGACACCCAGCTCATCCTCTACCCCACCAAAGACCCCACCACTGCCTAAAACAACTTCCAGAAAGGAATGCAACACAGTGCAGTCTGGACGACCAACAGCTGCCTGAAGCTCAACCCCGAGAAGACAGAAGACCTCGTCCTTGTAACCACCCCTTCAGCATGGGACAACACCTGGTGGCTGACGGCCCTCAGAAGACCACCTCCCCCTGCAGACCACGCTAAAAACCTCCGCATCATATTCGACTCATCACTCAACATGAACCAACAGGTCAACGCAGTCAGCTACAGCTGCTTCAACACACTCTGCATCCTCTGCAAGTCCTTCAAATGGATACCCCCTGAGTCAAGGAGGACAGTCACCCACGCACTCATCACCAGCAGACTGTACTACAGAAACGCACTGTATGCCGGCATCAACAAGTCCATACTCTGCAAACTCAAGACAATACAGAACACCGCTGCCAGACTCGTCCTCGTCATCCCCTGGCACAAACACATCAGCCAACACCTACGATGACTCCACCGGCTCACAGTGGAGAAAATAGTCAGCTTCAACAGCCTCATCTCACGCCTTCAAATGCCTACACAACAACGGACACAAATACCACAATGACAGAATCAACTTCAACGTACCCAAAAGAAAACTCCAAATTACAAAACTCTTACTGGCCGAAACCCCTCGCATCCACTGAGCCAGAGCAGGCGGAAGATCCTTCTCTCACATTGCAGCCAAGACCTGGACCGAGCTACCGGCAGACATCAGACACGCCCCCTCCCTGAACACCTTCATGAAGCCCCTCAAGAGCTGGCTCTTTGGCTAACAGATCTCCCCCCCCAGCGCCTTGTGACCCCCACGGGTGAGTAGCACACTTACAATTCCCCTGATTGATTGATTGATTGATTTGTTGTTAAATATGCAATTATGGTGTCACCTGATGTGAAAGTTGCAATTTAGGGTGTCATGTGTTGTGAAATATTATATTTATGGTGTCATTTGACTGCTAATCAAGCCTTTCATGTTGTTATAGGGCTCTGAAATTATTTTTGCTCTAAGACTGTACATCTGTGTATGGACTTGCTCTTAGTGTGAAGATCTGGCTGCTAAAACGACAACGCGATGCTTTTTTCATACATCCGATGTAAAAATACATCGCGCAACACATTGTACAATACAAAATATTACTCATGAGCCTATTTGCGTGCAGATTTTCACCGCTTTGTCAAAAACGGGCCGCAAAGAGACAGGAAGTGATGTCTGCATGCTTCCTGTCTACTGGAGTAGTGTTCTGCATTTTCACTTTCTCTTTTGAGCACATTGCTGGTGATTGTGTAGAGTGTTGGAGGTGTTTGGTGGTGTGTGCTGCAGTTTTGAAATTTGGAGAGTGTTTCTGTGTCCTGTTGATAGTGTCTGTGAAGTGTTGTGCACTGATTTTTTGTGTTTTACTGTCTCTTGTCCTCAATCTTGTCGGGTGTCTGTCTTGGGGTAGTTAACTTTCTTTGTTGTTGGGGATATTTTAGAGGGTTCTTTTTTTCTGGCTGTGGACTCACAGGTGTGCAGGGAGATGCCAGCTGTGGGCAGGGAGGGCAGGATGTCTGAGGGGGCATGGGGGGCTTCCTGTGGATGATAAAATTCTACCTGCCCCTGATGTTGGAGAGGGGAGGCCGTATCCCTTAAGGATACAATGTAAGTGTGCGGAAGATGAGGTGGGAGCGTGTGCGGGTGCAGATGCTCCGGTGCTTTGGAGTGGACCGTACCGTGCTCCAGTGGAAGCACCACTGGCAGGATCTGCTGGCATGTGAAGTTGACCTCCTGGACTACGTGGGAGTCATGACTGGCCTACAGGGTGGTAAGTACAAACTCCACATTTAATCATGAATACTGTAACGAATGAAAATTAGGACGTGTGTGACACTGGTGTCAAAGTGAAAAAAGGTTGCTGAGTGAGGTGGGAGACGTAATGCGTTCACGCCTAATGTTGGTACATCCGAAACACAACGCTGCATCATATTGACAAGCATAGGGTACAAGTCTGTGTTACCCACTGCGCTGGAGCAACACTTAGCACTGTAGTGCCATAGCTGGCACACCTGCGCAAAAACTGCGTGCAGGATGAAGATTGTGTACAGAAAGGGTGACTGTACATAAACTATTCAAGGAATTGTTTATGTGAGCTGTGTGCTGGCCAAAAGGTGGTGTTAAAATGCTGTCCTCATGAATTGTGGTACGTTAGCTATGCTGTCCTGTGAACATAGTTACTGTGTGACAATGTATTTTATAGGAACAATTGGTCAAAGGAAATCGGACATCTCCAGATTGTCATACACCAACAACATCTGTGAAACTGCCTTGTGCGATCTGCAGCGATGCAATCGTACACAGAGCATGTATAACATCATGTTGCATGTAGTAATGGTGCCTTGTGGATGTCTCACACTACTATTATGTGCATGTTAGCTAGCATTATAGTCTTGTTTGTCCCGACTCAGCATTCATAGGTCTGGTGTGAATGGCAGTCAAAGTGGACCCAATCACGTAGCCAACATGAAACGCAACACTACAGTTACATAACATTTTCTATAATGGTGATGATTGGTATGAGGAATATGACACATATGATTTCACGTCTGATACCAACACATATTTATTTTGTTGTCTCACAGATGGTCGTCCACCAATCACACAGGGGGACATCGACAGCTTCGAGGACCCACACGCCACTGGTGAGTTTGGACATCATATATTGGCATAGTGCGGTGTCATGGATGTCTGGGTAAAATGATCAACATTGTAGTATGCAGTATGGGTGTGTATCACATGTCCCTTGTCTACAGTGTGATGATGTATTGTGGAAGTCAGAAGTGTGCACAAATCGGTAAGTGAAGGTTGAGCAATGCATTTGTCTCACAGTTGTAACTTTGCCCATCCCCAGTCAGTGATACACAGTGAAAGTAAGGTGCATATCATCGCGGCCCTATCGGCAACACAACGTCACTTTCATTCAAGTTGTGTTGGCGATAGGGGCCTAGCATCATGACCGAGGCAGCGTTAATCCACTTCACGTGGAGCAACGCTTCCTTGTTAATAAGGCTCCCTTTCACGCTGTGTTTAGCGTGAAAGGGGTGTGCAGTGGGTGTTGCATTTGGCGTTCCACAGCAACACCCATTGTTTTTGATGCTGCCCCCTATGTACAAGTGCGGCGTTGATAGTTGGCAGCACACAAATCAACACCAGTGAAATCCTGGTCATAATTTGGCTAAACGAGGATGAATGCTTTTTCTCATCATCTTTTTCTTGTTACATGTGTGCTGCCTTGTGCAACACACATGGAAAAAGCTAAATGGCATGGTTTGTATATGTACAGGAAGGTGGGCCTTCCAATACATACAGAAACATTTTTTGATATCACATATTGTATCTTTCCTGTGTGCTGCATGAAGCAGCACACATGAAAGTTACAACATGGTATTCTGGGATTGATTATGTGCAGGAAGGGGCACCTTCCTGTACAGAAACAAACCTCTCCTGCGCACACACACCCTTGCACTCTGGTGCAAGGGTGCCTGCGTAGGCGCTAAGTTGTGAGACTTGGCACCATCGCAGGGGGAAACGCAAGTCTGCACCACATCCTTGATAATATGGTGCAGGCTTGCGTTTCCAAAGTGGCGGAGAGAGGAGTTAAGCCAAGGAGGCTAACGCCTGTCTCCGCCACTTCCTCGTCAATATGCCCCTAGGTCTATGGGTTCTGTCACCACAGCACATGCCTGTGGATTGCAGAGCGCACTGATAGGAGAGGAGACATGTAAGTGGGGTTGCTGATGACTATCAGATGACATGGAATGCATGTACATCCTTGACTGAGATGACTGTGCAAGTGTGCCCGATGATGCACAAGGAGGTAGTGCTTTTCAGTCCGTAAGTGCGCAGACACAGTTCGGCACTGCGAATTTGTAGGTATGCTGCATACCATCTTCAAAGAAGTGGCAGTGCGTATCTTTGAGCCAAGCATATCAATGGCACGTTCCCCACACACACAGCAAAGGTGGCCCTATGAATCTCATTGGCATGTTTGGCCACTGCAATGGTGTTGACAAGCTGTCTCCTTGAGGCCATTCCCTGATTGACTCTGGATCAGGTGTGGGAACTCCTCTGTCTCAATTGATGACATTACTCTTCACGCATTTACCGCGCATGCTTCAACTCTGCCTTCATTGATGTGCCATATATTTTACAATGCAGGGCTCTACAACGCTATCTGTGAGAAAGCATTACCCATAACAACACTATAAGCATCATGACTCCAGGGTGCCGTTACAATGGGGAATGCATTGTGACTGTTTGCGTTGTAAAGGCCTGCGTATTTTGATTCACAACGGAGTGAAATTAGCGGTTACAAGACATGCATGAGTGAGTGCGAATTTAGAGGAAACAATGTTTCCCCCTCTCTGCGGCAACACTTCACATATTGTGTAGTAGTGTTGGAGAGCGGGACAGCGCCACATGTATCAGTCAGCGTTCAGCCACACAACGGGTTTCCATGTGTGCTGCATGATGCAGCATAGTTGAAAGTGTGAGTAGGGCTGTCCCAGGATTGCTCCTGTGCAGGCAGGGTAACCTTCCAAAACATTAACAAGCCCTTCGGCACACAGACACCCTTGCACTCCTGTGCAAGAGTGCCTGTGTTGGCGCTGACTTGATGAACTGCACACAGTTGGTGGGGGACACACAGGCCTGCACATAGGCATTGTACATATAATGCAGCACTGTGTCACAGGAGAGGATGAGGGTGGTGCTACACACGGAGGGCTAATGCCTCCCGCCTCCGATTGCTTGTACATGTCACCCTCAGTCTGGGTATGTCATGGCACCATCGTTTGACACTGTCAGTCTCATTTGGTTGTGACAGTACATGTCCCATGCCATGCACTGTCATGTCAGTCTCCCCAGCATGTAGTCACTGATCCAGGCTTCAACATTTCATAGTCCAGGTCACTCTCTGACTACACATGGTTACGCTGGAGTGTAGGCTCACATGTTTAAGTGATCTTGTATTACAGATGTGAATGGAGAACAGCGACATAGTCTAAAGGACTCAAAATTTCCATTGTTGATATTTTACAGACAACATGACGCCAGCCGAAAAATATGCGTTCCAGGTGAGGAAGGACCGCTTCAAGCATGTCAAAAAGGTGGCAAAAGAGTACCGCAACATGTCGAAGAGGCACCAGGAGGAACGGAAGAAAGGTACATGGAAGGCGGTGCCCGAACTTGCGACAACTGGCACACAGGCCATCCCAGGCCCCTCTGGCGTCAGTGGTGTGTCCCAGCCTGGACAGGTGTCCCATCCCCCTACGGCCACACCCCCCCAAGGGACAGTCCCACCGGCACCTGGCGATCAGGTTGTGCCCTTCACACTGAGGGACAGGAGGATCCTGCATGACAACAATGTGTTTCTGGCAGAGATCAGGTGGGATATGGCAGATGTGAATAGACATGTAACAGACATAAAGAAACACCTTGGACTGCCATGATGCCGGGACATGTTGGACCCCATCCCCCTCTTCGCCCTTCCCCCAATGTTTGTAACTTCTGACATTAGGTAGTGTTAGGTTAGTTCTTTTAATTGTTAGGTAGAGTAGTTTTAGCGTAGGTTATAGTTAGTGTTAGCTTTTAAGGTAGTTTTTAGATATGTATTATTATGCCGTATTTGGGGATACGTTTCCTTTTCCTTTGGGTGGGGGGTTGATGTATTTGTTTTAAGAAAATTTAAAAAAAATATACAAAAAAATATATATTTGTGTAGGTTACATGTGTAGTTAGTTTATGTATAGCTTAGATGTCTTTGTCCTGTCTCGTGGTGTGCCTTAAGGGTGGGAGGGGGGTTGATGTCTAAGATATGTTGTTGCATGTTTAGGAATAGTTAGGGTAGATAGTTTAGGTAAGTAAGAAGTTTCTAGTTAGTTTAGATTTTAGTAGTAGTTCTAGTGATCAGTGTTTGTTTAGGGTAGTTCACTCTTTTTGCTGTTCTAATAAATGTTTACTATTTTGGATTTCTGCTTGCACTGATGTCAGGGATGATGTTGGGGAATGTGGCTTATTCCCTTGTATGCAACTCATACCATCACTGGACAATCCTTTGGAATGGGTAAGTCTGGTCATGACATGTTAGTTAGCAGGATGTATTGTGTCAGGATACCTTAGATGTGAGCACAGTGAACTTGCATGGATGACAGGGTGGCAAGTGGGATTTACGGCCTAGTCTAGGGACAGTCGTTTGTGATGTTCTACATCTTAAGTGTGACTCACGGAGTTGGACAGCACATTGTTGCCCATTTACGACACAACCTAGGGACATGGCATTGAGAGGAAATACAGTTAGCTACTGTCATCCATCATGGAGATGGATGTATGCTCCGGGTACCACAGATTCCGTCATACACCTGCATATCAGATGCTCCTGGCGCTGAGTCCATCTACATTGCACAGACCTTGGCACACTTGCTGCGTAGTGCCAGTGTGTCAGCTTCCTTTGCAAGATATGTTCCTGTGCATGGACGCTCAATCACCGGGCCATGCATGATTTAGTAAATTTCTGTGTCCATTGTGAACAGCACATGGAACAACAGTGTTCCGGATTCACAAAAGTTATCTGAGAGTAAGTAATGACTTTACATTTTACGGTATTCGCCAATGGCATTTAGGAGTAGTGCTGTTAGGTATATTGACTGCACTTCTCCTAAATGCCTTTCGTGACTCACTTAACTTGTCAAGTTATGATTTTGTCTCAGCTAACGTTTTGGTGTGGGCACACTGTTCTGCTGAACACAAGGGGGGAAATGTTGCATTGCTCCCTGTAGTGACAGTGTCATAGCCACTTGTCCCAGCTGTTACTTCTGCCATTGGCTCATAGTGATGCCACCCTTGAAATGTTGGCCTTGCATCTGTCTATATGCTGAGTGCAGTGCACCACACATCCCTAGACACATTGCCCGATACGCTCACAGTGGCCACAGCATGAGAGGGGTCAATATTTGGTATGCATAGTCTGTCTACAGGGAGGGGCTGACTGACGCCTTGCACTTTGGGGTGAGTCCCAATTTGAAACTCTACTTCACTGAGGCAGACACTGTGGTTCCATATGTGTATGGTAGACATGTGCCCTTCCGTGTCTTCATCAATGTGAATATGGTGTGCAACATCTTGGGATGTGACATGCAATGTGCACCATCACAACAGGCTTTGTCCACCCCGTAGTGTGTGAGTAGATATGCCAAGAGATATTTGTTTGCAATTGTTAAGGAGGACACTACTTGTGGCCTGCAACAGACTTGGACATTTTAGCACACATGCCTTTTCCTTAATGGACGTGGGGCTAGGTTGGTAGATTGTTGTTTTGGAGCAATGAGGGCACAGCTAGTTCACACATACCGGGCCATCTCACTGCCTATCTGTGTCAGGTAAAACAGGTACATTGCTCGTATTTTCCTTGGTGTACTTTCTGGTGGATTCAGTGTCCAAACACTTTTTACAGACTTCTATACTTGATTGGTCATGGACGACTCACATCTGTGTGAGTTAAATATTTTTATTTACATTCAGAGGATGAAGACTGGACCAGTGCTTGGCCATACATGCCCACATTGCATAGATGCCCGTTAGAGGGCCAGACAGAGTCCTTTGGTGGTAACAGGTCCAAAGGAAGAGGCAGAGTTCAGTCCGCAGGCTGATTGCAGTGTCATTGGTAAGAAAAAATGATATGGCAGTCCATGTGGAGGTCCAAGGTGATTGTCGGGGGACAGTGGAAGACAGTGCAAGATGATTTTCCGTGGCATGATACTAAGCCTGGCACCAAGGAGAAACAGGTCTTTTGGCATCGATGGATGCTACCGCTTTCTCCTTAGCACAAATGCACTATCATCCTCCTCTTCGTCCTCTGATCTGTCATGTGCCTCACATGTGGGTGGTGGTATAGTGGGTGCAGCACTGTGAGGCACTGACACATCAGGTGGCGGAGCTGAGGATGTGGAAGCAGCAGCAGCATTCATCGGTGCCAGACCTTGTGGCAGCAATGAAGTGATGAGCAGGTGCAAGGCATGATAGATTCCAGCTACATCGCGCTGGTGTGCGGCCCTGGCAGCCATATCTTGTGCCTGCATCCGCTCCATGCTCTCCATTATCCGACGGATGTTGCCCAAATCCTGGCTGACATTGCTGGAGCCACTCTGGCCAGACAGTTGTTGTTGTCTCAGAATCATGACTCCAGCAATGTCAGCCATGGACCGTTGGAGAGCATCGAGCGGGCTGTGGGTGTCCGTGATCTTCTGTATGTGGTCCCGGATGGGACTCAGACACCCACGTATGGCCTCAAGTTTGTCCGCCAGCCTCTCAAACCCCACCCGCACCTGTTCAGCCATCTCCCGCTGGACCTCTAGCACACGGCGTTGGAAGGCCAGATGTGGGTCCTCGAGGTCCTGGGAGCCAGCTGTGGTGGGAGGTGCTTGCTGCTGGTTGGTTTGTGCAGGGGGTGGGGTTGCCGCAATGCTGCTGGGTTGCCCTGCTCCTGGAGGTGGGGTGCTGAAGGAGTCCAGCAGATTTTGGAGTTCGTCCTGATTAATGGTGGGGTAATCATCCTCGTCATCAGTGAAGGTTGGGCCAGTCTGCTGTCCAGGAGGTGATGTCTCTCCCTCTGCAATGTGATAGGGGAGATACAGTTACACAGTGTTTTTCATGTATGATCATGCATTGGATGAATTTACAAGCAGACTGCAGGACAGTGTACATTCAGACTGTTTTTGAGGAGATGCCTATTTGTTGTGGGATAATGATAGTTTTGAGGACATCACGGATGTGAGGTTGTTGTTGTACATTGTCATCTCACAGTTTCCAGCTATGACAAATGTGATTGTACAATTTCTACACACAAGCGTCACCAGTTGTGTCCTCTGTTCATTTGTGTGAGTAATGCAGTTTGTACCACATAAAAGTCAATGTTGATGAGCTCAGATTTGTATGTGTGTGCACTGCATTGTGTGATGGTGGCACCTGCAGCTTTGGTTTAGCTGCCCGTTATACCTTTCAGGCAGTGAGCCTTTCACTTCTGTGCATTTACAATGCTGAGATGATGCAAACTGGGTGGAATATGGGTCTTGGTCAGAGTTGGGAGACTTGTGCATTGTTTGACATCAAATGTCTTGTTTACGTCAGGGGTTGTATGTACACGAGGATGTGTCAGAGTGTGACCTGCTCGTTTAAGGATGTTGTCCACAGTCAGCCACCTCAGTGAGGTGGCCTGCACCATGTTAATATGTTGGGCCTGCAGGCATGCTATTCATCATGCACTGTCACTTGCCTTGTCAATGTGGCTCACGGACACGCAGCATTGCAGGGTACTGCACATGTGCATGTGTTTTGGGCAAGATTAGTTATGTGTGAGGAGGGCCCCCTTGAGGCACATTAGCAATGAGAGCCTACTTGCTGTTTCAACATGTGCTGCACTATGTAGTACACATGGACATCCAGGTAGCTTTGTCTATTGTGATTTGTCTTGTGTGCATGTCGTCCTTCATGTTTTATCTTGCATGCATTGCTTACTGCCCTCCTGTTGGCTTACCCGTTGTGAGTATGGAGCAGCGTGAGTTTCTATTGTTGTTGCTGTCTGAACAGACAGTGTCAACACCCATTACCCTCAAGGTTGACCCCACGTGTGGTGTGTAAGTGGTCAGTTTTCTGATGTATGTGCATTTCATGATGCCTATTTATGGTGCTCAGGCCTTGTCACCGCCACCCTCACAAGAGATGCAAATGGCCGGGTGATGTGTGTTTGTGTATGTGCCACGCAGCTGGTGACATGGATGATACATGCTGTCCTGGTTCTGGTATTCAATGCCTGGCTTAGCGTGTGGGTGATAACTACCTGACTGCATATTTGTTCACTGACACAGTTGACTTACCAAACAGTTACGTTTAATTGCACATGATGGTGTGATGGGCAACTCACGTCAGGACTGATGTGGAATGCTGTTTTCTGTATGGCAGATGTGTACACTTGGGGGTGGAGGAGTGCAATTTGACCTAAGGGTTGAGGATGCCATTTGGGCCTTTGCAATTAATTGTTGCAAATTTGCTATCCTTACTTGTTGTCATACTTTGGTTGTCATACTGCTTTACAGGCACATTGTGGTTCTGCGAGTATGTCACACAGACAAGGCATGCAGTACATATTTGTGTGACACATTCCTGATCTGCATTGTCCACATACTGTGGTGTTGTAGGCATAGCCCCCCTGCTCATTGTATTCCATCGCCCTTTGAGTGAAGAGTGCTAAATGTGTGCATTTTTGGATGTGCAGCTTTTATCCAGCGGCCTACATGGTCAATTTGTTGTGACATTGCATGTGTGTGTGGTATGCAGACTCACTAGATGCTTCCCCACTTGGTGTACACCGGACTGCATCTCATGAACAGGCAAGGGGGCACATTGCCTGGAAATGCAGGTGGATATCAGAATTTCCCTCTTGCCACATCACCATGCACATACAAATCACCTGCACAAGGACGCATCGCTCTCTGATGCCAAAATGAGGATGCACTGTGAATGTGACTGATCATGTGCACGAGTAGGCACGCAACCACCAATGTCAGCACACCTGCAACATTGTGCACATGTGTCTGAGTTGTGTGCAGGAATGTGCATGTGCATATAGGTGGACTTTACTGCGCATACACAACCTTGCACACAACTCAGACACACGTGCACAATGTTGCAGGTGTGCTGACATTGGTGGTGGCGTGCCTACTCGTGCACATGATCAGTCACATTCACAGTGCATCCTCATTTTGGCGTCAGAGAGAGATGCGTCCTTGTGCAGGCTATTTGTATGTGCGTGGCGATGTGGCAAGGGGGCCATTTTGCCACCCTGCCGCATCTCATGTTAATGTGCCACTTTGCCATTTGATGTAGCACTTATTTAGTGGTCTGATGTTGATCTTGGACTATGTTGGGCTTACTTTTCTGTGCACATTTCCAAGTCTGTGTGCCCGCCAATATGTGTCGTGCAATGTATTGTTTGAGTAGGGTGATATGTGCCTATGCCACCATGGATAGGGGTATCCGGGACATGATCCACAGTAATTGTGGGTATGCGCTTCAATATATTTAATTGTACATGAGTGCCATTGGGCCCATCCACCCCCGTCCCCCCAGTCCCTGGTTGTTGCTCACCCTGTTGTTGTTGTGTCTGGTCACGTTCAGCAGTATCCTGGCCCGCGACTCCAACCACCGTCTCCTCACTGATGACTCGGGACACCTGCTCCTCCAACTCATCCAGCTCCTCCTGTGGCACTGGACTCCCACCTCCAGTCTGCTTTGCTGCTTTCAGGTTGGCTGCTAGTTTCTCCTTGGTTTTGCGCTTGGTATCATGCCAGCGCTTCTTGCAGTCGTCCACTGTCCTCCTCCTCTCTCCAACAGCATTCACCTTGGACACAATGTCCTGCCATATTTCTTTTTTTCTTGCCAATGTCACTGTGGAGGTGACAAACAGTTCTTGTTGGTGTTCAGTCACCTTCGCAATCAGGACCTGGTTTTCCTGCTGGCTGAACTTGGGATTCCTCTTCCTCTTGGCCTTCACATGGGTCTCTGGCTGGTCCTCCTGGGTATTTGTGGGGTTGTTTGTGGCCTCTGCACTGGTCCCAGCTTCATCCATGGCTCCTCTGCTATTTTCCATTTTTTTTTTCTGCTTGGCGGGCCTTTTATAGTTCATTTTCGCGCTGAACGTGAGAAATGCAGGCCTGGTGCCAATTAGCGATCGGATTCTGTCGCTCATTGGCCCATCGCCACTTTTTTTACGTTAGCGTGAGATTTTTTATCGCCGTCAAGCTAAATCTATCGCCATCCATTTCCGCCGGAAAAGGAAGCAATGGCCTGTTGCTAATACGCCGCTAATACGGCGATAGATTCCGGCGATCGGTGGCAATAAAAAAGCTCACGCTAAACGCGAATTGCGATAAATATCGCCATGTTGATAATATCCCCCTTCATTTTTTACATGTCCTGGCAGTGAGTGAAAAATCTTCAAAGTCGTTTTTTTTACCATGGCAAGTGAATCTACTCATAGTGCCTAATTTCCGTTTGGGAGCAGCGAGACATGTTATTCAAGGACTCATTCTAATACTCATTTAAAGTCCAACTTAATGGTCAAGTTGTTATATTACTATTTTGGAAATGACACTATTAGAAAAGTGTCATTTTTTAGCCTAACACCAGAAGGCTTTCCTGCCCGTGCCCAGCTGACCCCGGATGGCTCTCCTGTGGTGAGATATGCATTGCTCCCAGACAGTGGGCGAAGAGCTTTGGGTGTGGGGAAGGGTACTCCTTTGATAGAATGGCCTTGGAGCTATGCCCAGCCCCTACCTGAGCTTCAAAGGTTGCCTACCATGTCACTGGCAGCTGTAGCTGACACCTAGGCCTGCTCCCTTTTTCCTCTAGAATAGGCTGGCACCAAACCAAGCAGGAAGAGAGAACGGACCAGAACTGCTTTAGGGGGTGAACTAAGGCTTGCTCTCCACCTACAGTCTGGCACTGAGCATAAATGTGGACCCCACAGGCTCTCCCCTGAACACTCCTGGACCTGTGAAGATTCAGTAGAAGGACTGCCCTGTTGCCTGAAGAACCTGAAGGAAGACTGGACCTGCTTGCCCTGAACCCAGTATCCAAGAAGTGACTTTAAAGGTCCTTTGGCTAACCTCCTGTTTGAGCTACAGGGACACAACAAGCTTCCAAAGGCCTCTCTCCCAGCAACTGCTCAGCAGACCAGCTCCAACTGGACAGGCCCTGGCCCCTCCTGCTGACTTCTACCTCTTCAACCTGAGTGAGTACTGACCCCCAGAGGTGCTCCCCATTTCCTGGACCCTTAGCTGGTTTTTCGAGTGTACTCCTCCTGTCTCCAAACTGCAAGAATTTGGGCATAGAAACTTTCTGCCAACTTTTTGTCAGGAGAATCGGTGGAGACTGGGATCGCTGTTGAAGCCGCAGCCTTTGACGCTGAAGCGCCAGTTGTCCTCAGTTTGCTGGTTTGCTCTGCTGAAGGAGTTCCGACTTCCAGAAAAGTGTCTAAGTCAGAATGTCAAGGGCTTCACCGAGACCGATGCCGAGCCTAAGCCGATCAATGTTTAGGCCTTCCTCGGCACGGACTCCAGACTTCGTCCACTCAGAGCTTTCCTGCCCTCTTCGATGACTGCACCAGGACCCTGCTCTTCAGCAACTCACTGTTGTTAAGTCCCGCTTTGGATCCAACCTGCAGCTTGCCCCGCCGATGACTTGTTGATGACCACTTTTCCTCCATAAAAGTTTCTAAGTCAGAAGGTAAACTTTCCACTGGAACGAACGTGGTCCCTGTATTGGACCCGTGCTGTACCGCAGTCGGCCTTAACTTTTGACTTTCACCCGGTATAGTGCGACCAAATTAGAGTGATTGGCGCTTTTCGCTTTTTTGCGCTATTTTTTATTCAAACTTTAAGAGCTCATATCTCCAGTTTTACTCATTGTAATTTAGTCGTTTAGTGTCATTTTATTGATTAAAATATTCTCTATTTTTCTAAATTGATTTGGTATTTTTCTTTTTCTTTTAAGTTAAGCTTAACTGCTTTGTGTCAAGTTACCAGATGGTTAAGCATAAGTTCATTTAGTGACTTTAATGGTTCACCCTGACAAGTATTGTGATTATTATATGAGGTGGGTTATCACCCCCTTCAATTAATATGCCAATTTCTTACATGGTGCTTTATTTTTTTTATTTTTCGGTAATGACCATCCGTCACCCTGAACACACAAAATCATTACCTGATTTTATTACTAAATAATAGTTCAAAGTGCAGGATTTAAAGGTGCCAACCAAAGTAACTTGCATTTACACAAAAATGTTACCACTTTTTGTGTATGTACATATATGTCACTGAGGTGTCGTTGTGATGGGGCACACTTGGGGATGTTCAACTAGGGCAAAGAAAGCTCTAGAGGTGGCCTACTGCTGAGACTCTTCTCCCTGTAGCTGAAGGGTATAGGTTAGCCATGGGTGTCATCAGCGTGGGAGGATTGGATAGAATTGTGAACACAGCAATCCACCGTGTCATATTTAGTTCCTTTGTAACAGGTTTTATGCTCCCTAGAGTATCGACCCTCTTCTTAAGGACACCAAAAGTGTGGTCCATCAGTCATCTAATCTGTTCTCTAAAGTAATCTATTTCAACAATTTTTCTTATGTTTCATACGTTTATTTACTCATTTGGGATTTCATGTTTTGAAAGATTTTACTTGGGCCTTCAATTGGTGAAATATATTAGAATGCAAAAAATACTGACATGAGGGTGTGTCACACATCTCCTTTTATGTCTCCCTTCTGTTATTCTTTAATGCCTCTGATATTAAATGTCTGTCGCTCTTACCAATATGCTTCTATCGATCTGTTACTCGACTCAGAAATCTCCCTTTCCATCATCACTCTTTTCTAATACCTTAGTAATGCTTGTGATTTAATAATATTGTTATAAAATAATAGCAATTGCAATTGCAAATATCCGGGAGAAGTATCTTGTTTCTCAAACTTACTTTGCTGCTTTTGCCTTGCTTTGTCACATACTGCAGGTCTTAAATATGTCTTTCTTCCATCTGACGCTGAGCAGTCATTGCTGCAAACCAATACACCAAGACAGGACTTCTTCAATATGCGAGAATTGTGGTTGTTGGTATTCCTCATTGCCCAACTGCTCACGTGCCTCTGAGCATTTTTATCAGCTGAGCTGTACACGTGCTTTACGTAGGAGTCCGGCCATTCCTCAAAATGGTCAACTTGTTTCAGGTCCTAGCGAAAATCAAAAAGGAACAAAGATGAAGAAACACAGCAATCTTTTTTAAGCCAAGCACTTTCGATGTCAATCCTTCAATACATAACATCTGTCAAGATAATGAGAGAGAGAGAGAGCTCCCAAAACTGAATTAACAATAACTCACACCATTTAGGTAGATCCCTCCCTCTGTCTCCAACCGTCTTCCATCCCTCTGTCTGCCTGTTCCCCTCTCAACCTCACAGAACTTTAAGGAGTGATGGATCCAGGTGGTGTGGCTAATCGCCCGGGATGATGGCTGCCTAGATTGGAGCTTTGCCGCGCCTGCTGCTTACCACAGCTGTTCCACTGCTGTTCCACTCCACTGCAGCCACTGATGCACTGATGGTGTGAGGCCCCTAATGCACCGCTCGGCTTGCCAATTTTTGCTAGCGGTACGAAGCATGCATGAAGTTCTCTCCTGACCTTATGGTGCCCTGAAAGTAAAAGGAGACCCTGCCTGTCCCTAAAATGGCTGACATAGGGACACATCTACTCATGTGAGTCCTCCTAAGTGTTGATATCCCCCGCAGCAAGCACTGGAGACAATGACCTTCTGGGGACAGAGGATTCTTTTTTGTTCCCTGTTTACGTGCTACATACGCGGCAATACCTGTTTCATCAACCTCCTGCCAAATATACTTGCCTGACCTCAAGATGGCCATCAGGCACATCTTGTGACTTTCTCTCCCCCACCCAAAGTTTACTTGTTGGCCATATCCACCTACATCACCTATATTGTGAGGCCACCAAAGTGACCCTGCATTAAAAAGCGACCCTGCATTAAGTGTTACTCTTACCACGTTGCATGTCACCACTATACTGGCGTCTTCACCGTCATCTACAATATCAAAAGGGGAAGATTTTTCTACTCAACAACTAAATCACACTCCCTCACCAGCTCGTCCCACTTGGAGCTGCAAGCTTTGCCTACTTATTCTGCTGACATGTCTGACCCTAGACCACACAACTCCAGGGACACTCAGGGTGGCCTGAAAGATGCAAAACCAGCACAAAAAAGATCCAAACAAGATCCCCCCTGTCCCGGACTCACCAAACAAATCTAAACTAGACGCTAGCCCTACTCTGGAGCTCGTTATGCAGAAACTTGATACTCTACATGTTCTCGCACAATCCACTGAAGCTAGCACAGACTCCAAGCAAAGTGATCTTACAAGCATTAAACAGGATATCCAACTTCTAGAGGGAGGAATGACAGAGGCAGAGACTCATATAGGCCTCTTAGAAGACCATAAACAGAAATCAATCAAAACCATGTCAATCACCACGTCAAGGCTGGGCCGACAGTAGAGAAATCTTACAGACTTGGAAGACAGACATTGGAGGGGCAATCTTCGAATCTTTGGCCTCCCAGAGGGATCTGATGAACATGCCTCAATTTGTGCTGCTTTTGTAGAAAAATGGATACCACAAGTCATAGGCTAAAGTTTCTCAAAGGACTTTGAAATAATTCAGGCCCACAGAGACCCCACCTTTAAACCAAAAAACATCTCTTCACCCAGAGCCCTGATTTTTGGCCCTCTCCGCTATTCATGCATGGAACTAATTCTCTCTCAGATGAAATAAGTGCAAAGGATCAACTGGCATGGTTCCTCTATTGATATCTCTCAAGACTACTTCAAGGACATAGTCAAGAGGAGGAAAGTATTCCTTGCCCAAAGGAAAATACTTAAAGATCTGTCAATACAATTCTCTTTCATTGGCCCAGTTTACCTGAAAACCATGTATGACGGGAAAATATCTATCTTTGATGAACCCACAGACTTGGACTCTTTCATCGTGGAAATTCAATTACTGAAAATGAACTCTTAACCTAACTATCTTTTGGCCCAGTTACTCTCATGTAGGAAGCAGTTAACCCTCAGTCAATTTTGACACGCTATTATGTTACTAACTTTTATGCTAGTAACTTTCCATTCCTAGTCAGTTAAACTCACTGAAACGCCTATCTAACTGACTAATAAGCATTCTCCATTGCTCAAACCACAACCATACATCATTGTCACAGTTACCTATATGATCCTGGAAGCTAACGCTTTGAGCTCAACTAATCTACCTATTAATACTATCCAATAGATGATGTGTTACTAACAGTCTGCTTATAATTAACCCTTAAACATTTAACAACTTTGACCCATAGCTCAGCCAATAAGGTTTCTTAGATTTCAAACAGTCACTACGCTCACATCAAATGGTGTTGACGCACACTTTCAAATACAAGATTCACTTTTTGCCGGTTTGTCTGTTTTTTATACATTTACTTGGGGTATTACCATAGGAGACTTTATCATCTCCTTCTATTATTGATCTATGTGATCAATATGAACATTATGGGGCCGAATCCGATCTCGGCCGGTAGGGCTCCGAATCGGATTCGGCTTAACCGGATCCGATTCGGAGCCCTATTTCCCGACCGATTCGTACGCGCGAGCGAGTACGATGCGAAATCGCCGACCGACTCGTCCGGGCGTCCCGACCGCTCCGACCGACTCGTTCCCGGGTCTAACCGCACCGACCGACTCGCTCGGACTCGACACGCACCGCGCAATGGAGACGTTCCCCGGCCGGGTGAGTACGATGCGCGCCGCGAGCAGTCCGTCCGAGCCGCGCACTCCGGCTCCAAAGAGCAGTCGGAGCCGTACTTTGGGGGTCCGTGTCAGACTCCCCTGTACGTGTAGCCGCGCGAGTCGCACACAGGGGGGACTCATGGGTCCCCCCTACCTGTGCGTGTACGGCGTGAGTCGCTTCGCCACGTACATGCTGTAGGGGGCGCCCTTGTCCGCCTCGCACCCATTGAGTCAATGGGAGCCCGCGTACGCGTTGTACGACAGGCTCCCATTGACTTCAATGGGAGTCCGACCGAATCGAGTCCGATGGCATACGTGCGCATCGTACTCGTTCGGTCGGGCTGCACGGGTCCGATTCGGTCGGAAATCTCTCCGGGTCCGGCTCGGTCGGAGAGATTTCCGGCCCGAATCGGAATCAGCCCCTATGTGTACTTTACATCCACCTTGAACACAATAGGTACTTGTTATGCCAGATGCACCGTGATCACTATGACTGCCCAAGTTTGTAAGATTATAAGCTAAACACTTTACATTTATTCTATGCCGTAGTGCGCCTCTTGTTTCATCCTCCATGAGCCTCTTGTTTCATGCTCCACATCCAGTTATAAGGTTATAAGAAGGTTGTTTTAGGCTGTATAAGTTTACAACAATTTCTGCATTGGTTTACAACAATTTCTGCATTGCCTTTAAAGCTTGACTTGTTAATCAGACTTGACTTGTTAATCTATCGTTTGATAGCTGTCTACTATCTCTTTAAGAGGTGTCTGTCTTCACTCTATCCCATACACTCATTCCCCCTCAATGCTGTATCCCTTAATAACACTGATATAAGTCTTGACTGCCACAGAAAATCTCCATTTAGAGGTGCCAAAAACCCTTCTATAATCCCACCCCACCTGTTCACCTAGTGGCAAAACTGCTGGAGGATACATGCAAACGTCATACTACGCTTTGTACTTCTACTTATTAACCCCGTCACAATCATTCTAAGGGATAAGCCCAGCTCTAATAATAAACATCCCAATGCCACATCAGGGTGTGGTCTCTAGCCTTGTGATTCTAGGCTCGACCCCTCAAGGCCTCCACCACCTATCTTCTTATCGTAGTTAGCACTGCTCATGAGTACCCCTCTCAGGCACATAGTTTCTTGCTCGCACACTCCTTCGCTTTTTTGTTCTATCCTTTTTCTCCTTCTGTGAACTTCATATATCCCAAATATGCATAATATAAAGATATTATCCCTCAATGTGAAGGGATTGAACCACCCCAAAAAATGTCAGAAAATTCTGGACTATCTCCATAAAGTCAAGGACAACCTAATACTCTTACAAGAAACAAAGTTCGCTAAAAAAGAAGCCTCCCTCTCACAAAAGCTTTGGGTTAACGACCTCTCTTGTGCCCCGGCCATCAAAAATAAAAATGGCCTCATTACCCTTATCTCCAAAACCTCAAGCCTCCGGATCACATCCCCAGAACTGGAAGGCAGGGGGCTAATAGCAAATATCCATTAGGATGACAACGAAATCTTCATGTAAGCATTTACGCTCCCAACAACGACCTCCTATTTATAGTTATCACCTATCCTCCTAAAAAGTAGAATTATTATGGGTGGTGACTTCAATCTACCATGGGAATAATCCTAGACAGGAACTTCACCTGCGCCTTTAGACCGAGCAAATCTCACAAACAAATGCAAAATCTATGCAGTGCCCTCAGCTGAAAGATGTATGAAGACTATTTAGCCCTACAGGCAAAGACTTTTCTTTTTCTCCCACCCCCAAAACTCTTTCTCTCGTATAGACTGCATCTTAGTAGACGAGACTCACATCCTCAGCACCTCTAAACCCACCATCGAACCAATCCTAGTTTCAGACCACGCTACAACATCTCCCAACCCAGAAGTAAACAAAAAAATTGGAGAATGAATAACTTCCTCACAGAAGACCCTACCTTTAGAGAGAAGATTAAAAATAAATCTTTCAATGCATAAAAGTTAATAGAAACTCAGGCCCCCACGCTCAAGTTGTATGGGATGCCCTGAAATCCACTATCTGTGGTCAAATGATCAAACTAATGTCTTGGAAAAACACCTAGCTAGCTGAACTAGAACACCAAATAAAATCCATTGAGAGAGTTCTTAAACTAAACTCAGGCAGTTCGAATTTAATTCAACTAACGAAGATGAAGTATGAATATAACAAGATTTTAAGGAACAAAGCGAACATCATTGTTTGAACACAAAGATACCTCCCTATGTGGATGTAATAACGCCATCAAAAATACTAGTCTCTTAACTTAAATAAAACTACAGCTGTTCTAGGTTAGCCTCCATTACAAATGAAGACGGCACACCTTCCACTAAGCTTCAGGGATTATCCCGTATTCTCTGGAAACACTCTTCATAAAGACAAAACTAACGTTTTCCCCCTGAATGTCAACTGAAACGGCTCAGTTATCAGGAGCCATGGCAACAAATGGGCCCCAGACAAAATAAATTGCCTAGGTAATTGGTTCTGTCAAAACCTTACAGAATTTGTTGATCTCAACGAAAAAAGTAACCCTAACCAAACTTAAAAACCAACTAGATAAATGGTCAACTAGATTAATCACTTGGTGGGGGAATATTGAAACCATTAAAATGATGATCTCTCCCCTCATCAACTTTATAATTAGCATGTCACTGATCCACCTGTCGGACACCTTCTTGACTAAGATAGATCATATACTCAACAACTTTCTGTGGCAGTCCAGGAGTCCAAGAATAGCTTTTCAAAAACTATGCCTCCCAAGGAATCTCAGAGGCCTAAACCTCCCTGACTACCGTAGAGTCCAAATGGCATACCTGGCGAGACAGGGGCTGTTCTGGTTCCCACTACCTAATATCACTCCTCTAATTCTGCTTTGTATTGAAAACAATCTCGCTCTACCACTCTCTCTCATCTCCTTTATTACTACCAAGAAAATAAGGGTTCACTGACAGAATATCGAGGAAAGAAATATAGAAGAAAAAAATATCGAGGAAAAAATATAGAATACAAAAATATTGACTGCCTATACTTAAAAAGGTATGCACAAAAATATCAAGAAAAAATATATTGTTTACAATAATATAGTTGTACTAAATATCGATTTTTAAATATGTATAATTTAAAATAGTAAAATAAACATATATCAAATACTAACATTAATTTATAAAAATTAAATATATTTAAATGTATATTTTAACAAATATAACAAATAAACTTACTTTTGAAAATGTAAAAACACACACACACACACACATATATATATATATATATATATATATGAACATACACATATAAATAAACGAACATTTTAGATAATAATAACATTTAAAAAAGGTAAATAATATAATATTATCAAAAATATAGGTATACATATGTAAATATACCAAAAACATAAAATAACAATTTAATTTAAAATAAAAAGTAAACACATATTTTTTAACATTTAATTATAAATAATTTACAAACAAAAAATATTGACATTTTTAAATATTATTATTATAATAAATCAAACACATAACTATCTAAATTACAACATAAAATATAGTATTAAATATTAAAATTAATACATATAATTTTCCCACTACATTAAATAAAAAAACATTTTTATACTAAATAAATATAAAAATAAGCACTCCCACCTAACACAACAATAAAAAAATTCTTTACTTCACACAAAAATCAGATTTACCACTCTAACTACAATAAATATAAAATTAATTTAAATATAACATTGGAAAATACTACAATTTACTATTCCCAGTACAATTAACACAACAATAAATATTATAATTAACAAAAGAAATAATGAATATTCCGACTCCAGCAGTGCAACAGTAGTGAAAGTGTGTGGATTGTGGAGGGAAAAAATTAATATTCCCATTCCCTTCACTGCAACTGTAGGAAAAGTGTTGGATTACGGAGGGGTAAAATTTACTATTCCCACTCCAGTCAGTGCAACAGTAGGGAAGGTGTTGTATTGCAGAGGACTAAAATTTACTATTCCCACTCCAGTAAGTGCAACAGTAGGGAAAGTGTTGGATTGCGAAGGGGTAACATTTACTATTCCCACACCAGTCAGTGCAACAGTAGGGAAAGTGTTGGATTGCGAAGGGGTAACATTTACTATTCCCACACCAGTCAGTGCAACAGTAGGGAAAGTGTTGGATTATGGAGGGGTAAAATTTACTACTCCCACTCCAGTCAGTACAACATTAAAAACAAGTAAAATATCTTAAACAAAATTAAAATAATTTAAAAACAGTAAATAAATTTAAAAATATGTTGAATACAAAATAGAAATATATTTAGTATTAAGAATGTTAAATTAAGTTACTTCCCACCCCATACCCACATCTAAATTTAAAAAAATGTACTTGCACAATTAACATAATTATTTATTAAGTAAACAAATATTATTTATGGAATTCTAAATCTAAATTCATTAAAATAAATTACTTCCCACCCTTTACCCCTATAACCCCACAACCCACACTTAAAAAATAATTACAAAATTAGCATAATTAATTATCAATTAATTATTAATAATTAACAGCTCATTATCAATTAATTAAAAATAAATTACTTCCTACCCTTTACCCCTATACCCCACAGCCCACACCTAAAAAATGTATTACACACTTAACATAATTAATTGTCAATTAATTATTAATTAACAACTAATTATTAATTAATTACAAATAAATTACCTTCCACCTTTACCCCTATAACCCCTCACCTAAATAAATTAATTACACAATTAACATAATTAATTATTATTAATTACCAACTAATTATTAATGATAAATTACTTCCCACCCTTTACCCCTATAAATGCCACAACCTGCAAAAAACATTTACATAAACAAATTAATAACACAATTACCAAAATTAAATAATAATTTAAATTAATAATATTAATTAAAAAATAATCATTAATTTATTGTAATGAAATTACTTCCCACCCAATACCTCTATAAACCCACAACTCGCTACAGAACTAAAATAACACAAAATGTTATTAAATTAAATTTCATAACTACTAAAAATTTTACTAACATAGTATGAAACATAAGCAATAATTAAACAAAAGAATAATGTCATATACATTTAAAAATATACTAAAAAACATAACAATAATTAAAAGATGATATTTTAAACAACTATATTTTTACAAACGATATTAATGACTTCTATATTTTTAAAATCGATATTACTTACCTTCAAATTGATATTCTTGCACTCGATATTTCCATTCCACGTTATTTGTCACTCAATGTTATTGTAGTTCGATTTGTTTTCCTTGATATTCTGTCTCATTACCCTCCCACAGATCTCACACCCCTTTCATACTTCAAATAAAAATTTGAACTTGACAAAATAGACTGCTACCACTTTCTGAGGAGTAAAACTATTATCACCAGACATAAACCCCTGAAACACCCGACCTTCCCTCCGTACTGGTTAGCATAGCTACAGGAGGCCACATAGCTTCTTAACTCTACTCCATACTGACTCCCACGAACACCTCCCTCACTTAGTCATTACAAGCTAAATGAGAATCTATTCTGAACAAAACGAACTCCACCCTTAACTCAACCCTAAACCAGACAGCTAGTTGGTCCAACCTAACAAACAACAAGTTTACACCCTTCCTAGCCCAATGTAGACGTTGGACCGCACACATGGCCCACTGGATCCCCTACAAACTATACAAACTGCGTCTCCTAGATTTAGACAACTGCTGGAGCTACGGTAAGGCAACTAAGGACCTACTCTATATGCTACTCGAATGTACCTATGCTAATAAATTCTGGTTGGAACTTGGACTTACCATCTCACAGATCCTTCAGATAACCTGGACCCGACCTCGCCTCCCCACAAATCTTATCATTGTCTAGACTGCAAAGGTCGTATTTTATTGGACATTCTAGTCTCAATAGGCCTTAAAGCTATTCTGTCTGAATGGAAAGACCTCAACCCATGCAGCAATAAAAAAGATAGACATTGCGACCGCTGTGGTGGCGGTCGCATCCTGATTGTGCTGGCGGGACCGCCAACTTGTAGTCGGGCGGTCCCATTTCCGAATGTCCGACCGCCATCCTAATCGATTACGTCATCGTAATCAGGCCCAATGTTACTAAGAAATCATTTCTTTAGAGCAAAACATATCTTTGATACTATGTTTCAATGTTATCATGAAATGTTAAAGTGCTATGTTACAAAGACACCATTTATATACTGCAAACCCTATGGTGCAATATTTTAATCAGCCTACCCCATTATACATTGTTTCTTCCTTCTGTACAACTTTTGTATTTTCTGTCCTACAAAATCTCATTCAAAATGATTCTGAAATTTTAAAAAAGAGTGATGGATCCAACTGCTACAGTCAGCATGGAATGGCAACTAAAAACATCATAAAAACCAAGAAATATAACAGAGGACCCGCAGAGTAAACTATAACCACTAGTAATTACAAATATAAATTGTGTGCAACTGTTAGATACTGCACCCCAAAACAATATGAGTGACTGTCTGTTAACTTATGCACAACTTCAAATCATTTAACACGCAGCTTACTACACATTTGATAATGCACCTTGATGACCCCTGATCCCAACGGGGTATGAAGCGGTACAAAAATGCTACAATACACTAAAGCCATGCCTGGGTGCCTAACCTGGAAGCATTGGGCCTGATTACGATGGCGGATGGACTTCTTTCTGTCCGCCACGTTCCGGGGATGGGGACTGCCCGCCTATAAGGCAGCGGTCCCATATATGCAATTAAGATGCAACCACTACCACGGTGGTCGCATCTGCTATTAGAACATTGCGGCGGGTGCTGCTAGCTGCAGCACCCGCCTCAATGCTAAAATTGCACCTTTGACATTTCCCTGCACTACGTGGCAGGCACCATGCGGTGCCTGCCACATGGTGCAGGGAAATGTAGCCCCCAAATGCAAAAACTAACTGCCCCAGGTCAAGGGGGGCCCGCAACGGGCCCCCAAATTCCATCCCCGCCAGCCTTTCCATGGCGGGTAAACCGCCATGAAAAGGCTGACAGGGATCCAGCATCATAATCACACTGGCGGTGCCTGCTAGGCACCGCCGGCATGCATTGTGTGCTGAGGGCCTCCACCGCCCCGGCGGGCTCAAGCAACCCATTGGATTTGTGGCGGTCAGAGTTCCCGACCGCCACAAACCCGCCCGACATCAAAATATGGCGGGCGGGAAAAGGTATTCAAGATCGCGGTGAACCCGCCACCGGCAGCCTGTCGGTGGCGGGTTTACACCGATCATAATCAGGCCCATTGTTCTGTTATTTATGTATTTGGTGGTCATTTTCTATATATTTAAGTCATTCAAAGTTCTCACGTATTGATAGATAACGGGACAAAGGCATACAAGAACATGACTTTGCTCAAGATCAAAGAAAATGAGTTGAAGTAGGAATACCAAGACTTTTTCTTTGAAGCTCTATAACTTTTGAACTACACCACATTTTGTTGATTGGACTATGAAACTGGGCGCTATCTCTTCCATGAGGTAAAATCCAATGTGTATTATGTTCCAGCCCCGTTTTCTTATCACAAGCTTACTACCAGAATTAATTTGATTCTAAGTACTGCCTAACTTTGCAGAAAACAAGAGCAGAGGAATATGTTAAAAAAGTGATAGCACTACTGCAAACAATTTGTTAACATGAGGAGACTGGATTGGATTGTAAGCCATGTCTTCTAGTTCCACAGGTGGCATCTAGCCAATTATAAAAAAGCTAGGGTGGAAGTGGTTCTCGTAGCTAGGCTCAGAGACTGCTTCACTGTGTTGGGGACCCGGACAAGATTAGTTAACTACCAGCAACATGGTAAAACCAAGATCAGATGCGAAGTCTCCTAGTGCTTTTACTAAAACTTTCCTGCAGGACAACTTCTAGATGTGGAGTTTAGTTTTTTTGTGCCTGCCCGCCTCAGTGAATTATTCGCCATACTGTGGTACTGTCAAGGTATTTGTATAGCACTCACTGCCTTAGCTGAGCTTGTTTCTAAGCACTCCCATTTTTGGCAAATAAGAATGTGAAAGCAGAAAGAGAATGTAAGGGATAAGACGCTATTTAATTCCAATCCAATAATCAAGTTACTTCAAGTTACCAAAGTTGGCGATAGCAAGCAGAAAAAGCTTATTCCAACAGGAGCTAGAGAAATAGCAACTTGAATACAGCATAACACAGTGGATAAACTGAATGCCTGTTTTTTGACCGGACACCTAATATAGAGGGGGGCATTATGGAATAAAACTCTTTAACAAACTCGGTGTGTCACAGCCCACACTATGTACACATTTCACCTCCACCCTCATTGCCAGAATCAATGCAGTCCTGTCATTCAACCCTCAGGCCATACCTTTTAACCCCGTGTAAAATGTTTGGTAGAACCCATGACCTAGATTGTCTCTGGAGGGTGTGTTTTTGGTGAAATGGAAATAATGAGATCGCTTAGATGTATTTTGTCTCGCATCATTTTTGTGTGATGAAAGGCAGACAGGAATTATCAGTAATCAAGGAATCTAGGCAACAACTTCCATTTACTATACTAACAGTTTTATCACACATATCTATGTTTACATTTTTCTGGGCACAGTAAAACATAAAAGGGTGAGGTTATGTCGAAGGTTTCCAAACTCCCACTTACCCTAACAACAGGCAAACGTTTGGTAATGTTTCAAACTGTGCTCTCACAATAAAAAGTACAAATTAGGTATGTGGTCTCATAGTGTAGGAGAGTGAGCAAAGCAAATATTTAAGAAGGATCAAAAATGAAACAAAGACATATCAATTTCATTATATGAGACGCTCACAGGACCAAAACAATTGGATATATTATTACTGTTACTTTAAATATCTACATTTTAGGTTTTCATATTGACATAGCTGTCGATCCACAAACATTGTGACATCACTGGCATTTTTGTATTATTATAGACTTACATTAACAAATTATCTTCACTCTTACCTGTTGTGATTCTTTTAACTTGTGGATCTTGGACCATGCGCATCATTCTTTTCAGTGCAACTCATGGCATGTTTTGCTGTCTTTATTATTTACATGCTCTTTTATGTGATGCTATGTTATTGCATCATAATTTCAGCATATTTGTATCTGTGGTATCAACATTCATGCCATTCACGGGGAGGGTTTGCAGTTCCGGACCCTCAACTCTACTTCCTGGTGGCGCAGGCCCAATTTGCGTACCATTGGTTCCATCCAGATGATCGCATACCATACACGAAACCGGACAAGGAACTGGCTGCCCCGACTCCTCTTGCATCGCTGCTCCCAGGGGGAATCCCCCTTGACTCGCAGGATATTCAGCCCTTGGCTACTACATGTTGGGCTTGGCGCATGCTCAACCTGTTATTCGGGTCTGGCCCTCTTTACTCACCTGCCCTCCCACTCGCCCACAATTCGTTTCTACCCCTAACAACTGAAAAGGGGGTCCTAGTCACTCTCTCCAAATTGGGCTTAGATACCTTTGGCTCCCTATTACCAAACGGGCAGGCACGTAAATTGTCGGATTTGACGCAGCTCCCCGGGCTGACTGGCGTAGACTCCCTTAATGTGGCCCGACTTCAGGGGACACTACGAGCCAAGTTTTCCACCTTTCCCTCCCCGTACACGGAATTCCCCCCGCTCACCCTCCTCATTGCTGACGACACCGGGTCGCACCTGGTCACAAAACTGTATAAAGCATGCTTGGCGCTTAGGGTGGGGCGGGAGCGGGGGACCCGACAGCGGTGGGAAGATGACTTAGGACAACCACTGACCGATAAAGAATGGACCTATTGCCTCGAGCAAACTCACAAAGTATCCCCCAACCACAGACATAAATTGCTTCATTTCAAATTTGTCCATAGGATTTACATAACCCCTCGACAACTGGCCAAGTTTGACCCTTCCAAACCCACGAACTGCCCCAAATGTAATGCACTAGACGCTGACTTAGTGCATATGGCTTAGGCCTGTCCCCACATTTTGGCATATTGGCAGGAAGTCTTTTCAACACTTGCACAAATAATAGATACTCCTCTTTTACCCTCTCCGAAACTGGGTCTGCTGGGGCTGGTCAACAGCATCAACCTTTGCTATAGGCGCTTTGCAGCGATAGCATTACTCCTGGCTAAACGCGAGATCGCTGTCCTGTGGGGGGCAAGGTCTCGTCCTACCAGAGCTGCTTGGCTTCGGAGCCTGGCTTACTGCAGCGTACAATCCGAGATATACGCTACACTTCAACCCCCAACCTCCAGGCCCAGGGACATCTGGTGCGTTTATCACACACATTTGCAGCGAACACTCCTCGCTTCACAGGCTGCTTCTACCCAAACAGATCCCCCGGATGTAGATTGACTTACGGGACGCTGCTCTTCGCCATGTTTTCATACTGACCCCCCGTATCCCGGCACACGCAGCAACGTTTTAGTACAGTTACCATTTGTATATTTTGTATTTGCCATGTATATTAATCGTCCATGTAATGAAACTCGTTTTTTTTTCCTCTTTCCCTCTCAATTATAATTTGATGGTTTTTTTTCATTTAATGTCACTTTAGTGGATGTTATGATTCTCTCATGATTAATATGTACGTATTGGCTTTTTGGATTTCCACAAACACATTGTATTTTTATTTTTTGTTTTTCAAGTGGAGGGGCTTTTGTATCGTCTGTTTGTTTTGTGTATTGTGGTTCAATGTTTTCAATAAAAATCTTTAAAAAAAAAACATTCATGCCATTAATTATCAATCAATTCTGTTCTTCGCTCTCTTAACCTGGCTGGCTACATTTGTCATGTTTATCAGAAAAGATTTAGAATCTCTGATTTGGTTCCCGGGAAATGACAGAAATATAGTGCATCACAAACTAAACACACCTCCAGAAAGAACAGAACAAGCCAGTACCCATTCTTTAAGATTAGGTTAGGAAAAATATGCAGTTCATTTTAATAATGATATGACTAAATAAGAAGTTTTTTTTACAAATCAATAATAGAAATTACGAGCTAAAGAATCAATAATATACAAAAATGTTTTACATCAGGGAACACAGACTTACCTTAACTCACCTAGATTTGATTTTTGTAGACTGAATGGTGGAGATGGGAGGTCTCTCTGGGTTGTTAAATGACAGGGAAGATTCATTTTAATTCTTAGGACAAGTGGCCTGTCACTGGTCAAATAAACTCGTCCTAGTATTCACATATATAACATGCCTAGGGACCAGCCTGCAGGTGCCATTCCTTGATTAGGACTCTGTCTAGCAATAACTTGGTCTTAGTTTGGGTGTGTAAGGAAACGTGATAGTGCCTACAACACAAACGTCTTATTGGTACTCACCCTTCTCTGTTGATAAGCACAGCAAACGTGAGCCCAAGCCCTGCTTGAATGAAGCTTGGTATAATGAAGAACAATGAGGTTTGGGTGGCAGCTGACCAGAGGGAAGTCTGCCACCCGGGCAGATTGGGAGGGTAGTGCAGTCCAACGACTGCCATTTTGTATTGGGCTACTTTTATAGCCCAAACATAGCCCAACATATATATAGGGGGTCAAGTTAGGCTACCCGCCACCAATTTAGGTTCAGGTGACCTGGTGGCTGGTAGCAGGGAGCTTAGCTGTCGCAAACTTTCTAGAGGCGTTAAACGTCCGTGAGGTGGTAGACTAGGTTTTTGTCTCCTATTAGGTTAAGCAGAAGCAGGCGACTTACGTGAGACTAGTGTCAAATAATGCTCGAATGGCCGAGGCGATTCAGCTGTTGAGGAAGGCTGGGAGGCTAGACCTCGTGCTGGGAGGGGAGGCGGAAGCTGCCCAGACAAGCCCAACTTGCCGAGTGTCCACAGGTGTGGCGATGGCCATTGTAGTGTGCCCCCCGCCAAGGAAATGGTGGGCGTCAGGGGCCGCGTTAGAGGAGGTGAGTGTGAGGGGCTGCTCTGTGAACAGAGGAGCAGTCCCTTGGGGTGCTGGGAGGAAGAGGGCAGGGCCCTCTGGTGTCAGCCGGGCTATGGCCAGGACGGAACTGAAGGCCACAGGTGGGAGGGGCTGAGGCGTGGTGGAAGTTGAGGAGGCGAGCATGGATGAGATCTTTGCCACGGGCCGGGCTGAAATCCAGGGGCAGAGCGGCCCTGCCACGCAGCATGCGCATGTACGGGACCGCAAATAAGAAAGAGGTGAGGAAGCGGGCGCCATCAGCTGAGCCGCCAACGTTTGATGGGGCGCAAGGGGGTAGCCAATAAACAAGCGACATCATTGGAGCCCCTCATGGTGCTCCAGCAGAATGGAGGGAGGAGCAGAGAGGAGTCATGGGGGTGGGGTGGGAGAGTCACCCACAGAAACTCAGAGAGAGCGAAGCACGCAGGTGGATGGGCACAGATGGCAGAAGGCCTAGAGGTAGGGGGTAGTGGTTGGGGGCAGCACACTGCAGAGTGGTCCCACAGCTCAGTGGGGGACAGGGCAGACTGGAGGAGGGGGTTGGACATATTTGAACACTGGAAGGAGGACAGGGGAGGAGGAGTGGGATAAGGTGGTCCAGGTGGACACTTACATTGGTTGGGGAGGTGCCCTACAATGGGGGGCTGCAGGGGAGAGGAATGAGGGGGAGGCTTTTCCCGAGGAGGTGGGAGGGGGGCAGTGGGAGCTGGGCGGGGCCCAGCATCTGTGATAGTGGTGGCTTTGCTGGAATAGAGTGGAGATGAGGATGTCTTAGACAAGGACAGCTTGGTAGATGAGGATTTCAGGGACATGGGGGGTAGCTCCGATAAGGAGGGAGTGCGGGGGGGAGAGTGGTGGATTCAGGAGTCATGCGAAGGGACACCAGGTGTGGGTGGAGAATTTTTTGGGTTCAGAAGATGTATCAGGTCAGGTGTAGGGTGCCAGCACACCAGTCCTGTCATCTTTCTTGCAAGTGCAGGGGTGGCATGGCGTTCCAGATTCGGTAGAGCTGGGTGCGGCTCATCATCAGTGAGGAGAAGAGATGGCTGGGCCCAGCGTGGTTCACCTGACACCGAAGGGGGAACCTGGCTCGGCCAAAGTACGAAGGTCCAGGATGACCTTGTTGGCCCCAGTGGCTGGTAGGTCTCGAACAGCCTCTGGAAAAAAGGGAAACAGCAAGTGGGTGAGTAGCGATGGCGGAGCAGCAGGGATGGGTTAACTCAGCCCCCCTGGGCACCATGTGTCTTACTACAACTGTGACTTTTGGATCAAAACATACACAGGAAAAGGGGGCGGGCCCCAGCTGAGGCAATATTGGACTATGAGGAGGATAGCATGGAAGAAGGGGAATTGCGGGATGAGGAGCTGGATGTTAGTGGTGGGGCGGGGTCCACTAATAAATTGTCCAGTGTGTGACAGGTGTGCAAGAAACGGCCAAATAGGAGTGCGAACGAGGAGAGACCACTGGTGAGGCAGACTGCTACATCACGGACACCGACCTTCGCGCCAGGGAAGGACAAGGAGATGGGCAATGCATCAAAGATGGTATCCACAGGCGTAGATGGTAGTGCCTGGTCGGAAGATGGGGGGGAAAGGCTGCGCAAAGGGAAATACGTGACAGATGTAGGCATGGGTACTGAGGAGAAGGGCATTGCCCACAGTGAAAAGGAGGGCTCTGGGGTAGTTAGCGGGGGTCAGATGAGGCAGGAGAGAGGAAGAAGGGGCCCGAAAGCAAGGAGCTTAAGATTAAAAAGTTAACCTATATGGGCTTGATTGAACCACTGGGGGCTCATTTAATGTTAGCCACGAAAAAGCACATTTAAAAGGGGGAGTCCATTGAGATGCTAAAACTCCTGCACATAGAGGTGCGCTCGAAGGAGGGTTCAAAGAAGGAGGAGTACGAGTTGGCAAAGCTGCCCAGGGTACCCCTCACAATAGAAAATTGGACTGCAGTATTTCTGATTTATGCCAGTGACTACTGCAAGGAATATATGGAGTGATGCGTAGCCATGTTCAGATACATGAATGTGGTATGGAAAGTTCAACTCATGGGGGGTATGCATGGGTGCAATTCGACAAAGAATTCAAGGCATGGCTGGCTTGTGATCCAGAAGCACAGGGGAACTGGACTGAGACCTGTGGCAGCAGACCATGGGGGCTGCAAAACTGGGAAAGACCATCTTTACAGGAAGTGGTCTTCCTATAGTGTATCGCCCCTTTCAGGGACGACCCACCTGAGGAGGGGTGGAAGGGGCACCTAAGGCGCAACCAGGGACAGGGGGCACCTGCTGGGATTTTAATAAAGGAATGTGCAAGCAAGAATACTCCAAATTCCATCATGAGTGTTCGAAATGAGCAATGCAACACCCGCCTTGTCAACTGTAATGGGATGGGGAGTGCATTCCATGATCAGGGCGCGGGACAGTGGCAGCAGTACGGCAGTAGCCAAGGAGGGCATCAGCAACAATTCTCAGGTCCCCAAGGTGGGCCCAGGGATTTGGTGCAAAAGGCTCGTACTTCGATTATCTCGAGAGGTTGGAGTACTGGCTAGGGTTTAATGAGTGGACAGAAGAGGTAAAGTTGTTGCTGGAAGGGTTTCGCTGGGGTTTTCGTTTGGGGTACGCGGGTCCTTGGATGCGGTGGTGGGTGGACAGTTTGCGCTCAGCAAAAGAGCACAGACATGAGGTGCAGGAGAAATTGGAGATAAAGGACTCAGAGGGTAGGATGGCGGGACCCTTTCAAGGTTGGCCAATGGCAGATCTGATTGTGTCCCCAATTGTAGTTGCGCCAAAGAAAGAGGAGGGCCAATTTAGTTTGATACAGCACTTGTCGTGGGCTGAGGGTGGGTCGGTGAACAATTTAATTGCGGAGGAAGTGGCTTCGGTTGCATACTCTTCGGTAGAAGTGTAGTGCTAGAGGCACTCCTATGGTTTGAAACCACATGATGACCTTTGACTACCATCATTTTAATTGACTTTTGGTGTTTTACTTTACCCTAGCCTGAATGTACGTCCTGCATATGCCTTGTTTCCCTTGAAGATTTCTTCTGTGTAATCTTGCAGTCTTAAAGTGGGAGCTGTCACAGAGTAGAACAGCCTTGCCAGGAACAGAAAGTGTGGGATGTGCATTTGAAAGCATGAGAGAGAGAGAGGTGTGCAGTGGCAGCTCGCAGTGGGAGTGCTGCGGGCGGTGGGGCGGGGCAGGGGCGTCGGACATACGACGTCCACGAGTAAAGTAGGTAAATAAATAAATAAAACTATTTACCTTGCGCGCGCTGCATCGTCGAGTTGGCGCAAGGTATATATATATACACAACTTCCTCCTTCCGGCACAAAGAGTCATTGCACTCCAGAGGTGATGGGCCATTAAAACTTTATTGAAAGCTGCATGCATTTCCAGAGACGCGTTTCAACAATTACTGTCTTTTTCAATCTGGAGTCACGCACTGACTGTTTTAATAAAAGCAACTTGATCCCTCCATCAACATGAAGAAAATACTCCTCATATTCCTTTTCACAAACTGGCCGTCTTGATAAACGTGAATAAAAAATAAATGTCCCAGTCTGTACAAAGAGTATAAAAATATAGTTGATTTTTGTGCAAAACAATCAGCTTGATAAAAAAAGTTCTTTCAAATAGCAGCATGTAATTTACTTTTAGTTCACCTTTCAGCAGTCCTCCATTGAGGCCAATGACTCGCCCTCCTCTCCACTGCTTTGAGCAGAGCCCTGCCCCGAGATCCTTGCAATTTTGAAGAGTGGAGACAGGCCTCACTCAGGAGCGCCTATCTCCCAGCCACGAGCACATCCTCCCGCAGCGTTGACTGGCAGCTCCTGCCTTGTCCCACTTCCAACTCTTCACGGTATCAGGCTCGTGCACCTTCAGTTTCCAGTGGCTATAATCATCTGAGGTGTTTTCTTAGAGTATTGACTTTGTGGTGTGTGAGTGAGTATGGGTACACATCCAAAGTATTCATCTGATGTATTTAGTGCATATATCTTTCTGATGTCTTGCAGGACATCCAGTGTTATTTGCTACTTATGTTTATCATTATCCATGCATTTAACAGTTGCGTTTGCCAACTGTGTTATTATTGCTTGCATATATATATATATATATATATATATATATATATATATATATATATATATATATATATACATATACATATATATATATATATACACACATATACATATATATATATATATACACACATATATATACACATATATACATATATATATATATATACATATATATATTCACTGAAAAAACCATAGGTTTCAGGCACGTTATAGTTAGAAATTAGCATTTAAAAAACCTTAGAAATTTACTGAAAAAAAACATAGGTTTTAGGGACAGTTATAGTTAGTTGGACATTTCACTTGTACAAAACCAGTGAAATTCCCCAGTTATAGTTAGTTCAGCTAACTATAACTCGCGCCCGCAATGCACTGCTGATGACGTAACATATTACATCACTCATGACATGGTCAGTGACATCACTGATGACATCACTGATGACATCTCAAATGACATCACTGATGACATCATCCATGTGATAATTTCATGCATCTTTTCACACCCTAATATAATTTTTGATACACCCACTCTAAATTAGACTGCCATTCTCAAAACCATAGACACTCCAACACCAATAACTACATACACACTCACTGATTCTTAGGTCTACACACACATCCACTTTTTAAACTGAGGACGCTCACAACAATGAATAAAAGGTTGTGCTGTATGTGAGTGATACCTCATTTTTAATCTGTTGAGAACTTAGTTCTCTTTGCATGGTTGGGGACGAATGAACACTGAGTTAATCACGGAGTCTCAGTGTTATCTGTCACACACATTTTATGTTGTCTGACCTTCCACCTCTGTGGAATTCTAACACATACCTCTTTTTCTTTCTACTTTTTGTTAAGGCTACGAAAACAACCAATGATGATAACGTGGGCACACTGGTGAGTACCATCCTGCAGCCCTGTGGGTTTGCGCACGTGAGGTGCTTTCTAGCCATTCTCACATATTTTGTATATTTTTCTCATTTGTTGAGTTTGACATACACATTGATGTGAAGGTTCTTTACCACTGTGGTATGTATATGTGGTGTGGTTATTGACAATTCCTTTTCAAATTGGAGCAGCAAGGACTAATCAGTTCATGGACTGTTTGACAGGACTGTACTGGGAAGGTGTTCTCTAAAGGTCATAGTAACTCCCAGAAGTCTCTAAAGCTTGTGACGGACTGCTCTTGGAGGTCAGACCTAGTAGTGTTTGTAACTGATAGAGTGGGGGGCGGTCTGACTTCTTGATCCCCCTGTTGCTCCTATTGTTAATCTAATGCATGTTTCACAGATGAGGGGCAAGCCAGATATTAGAATTTTTTAAAACGTTTTCTTGTAAAGAGGGAAAACAACTTGGTATTTCAGAGAGAAAAAGTGGTGTCATTTTGAATGCATTGCGCAGCATGTATCAAAAATGTTTACAGTTAGAAAAAGAACATAATGAAATACAAAGGGAGTTCGTTAAAGCTAAAGAAAAGTCAGACCTTTTAACATGTGAAAATAAATCATTGAAAAGAGAGTTGGAACTGTACGAAGCACCGTTTATTTTGCCAGGCTGTTTAGATAGCCAGGGTGAGTTGCTTGTGAAGAATGTGCAGGTTAATTTGATTAATTCTTTGGAGGACTTTCCTCAGCCAGAAATGAATGGTATTTTGGTTGAATTAGAAGCTTCCGAAGTAATGTTGACTCGAGAAAATGAAGCACAGTTTTATGCACGCAGCTTTGACTGTAACGTGCAGGAAGTTAAACAAACCAACCTGTCAGAACTGGCGATTGTTGGTTGCAGTTGCAAATCAGACTGATCAGTGAATGACAAACCTTGCTTTACATGGCGAGACTTTATTTTGAAAAAAGAAATAATGAAAAATGTTATTTTTAAAACTTGACTCTGACTCTGAATGGGGAGAAAAACAGCAATGTGCTTTTGAATCTGCAAAAGAGGTTATGCAATTTGTTTCAGACGTGTGGCCAATACAGAAAGGAGACATTGAGTTATATGTGACAGTTCAGGGGCAGTGTGCCACTTGGAGTATGTGAGAAAAACAAGGAAAGAGGAGGGTGCTCTTGGACTATTGGACTGAAACATTTTCAGATGCAGGAGAATGTTTTACTCCCTTTGAAAAACAGATGCTAGTGTTTCAATGCACTGTGATAGGCACAGGGAAGACACAGTTGCTTTTGACTTGTGCTCTGATAGACACAGGGAAGATACCGTTGCTTTTGACTTGGGCTCTGATAGACACACAGCAGACACAGTTGCCTTTGAGTTGTGCTCTGATAGACACAGGGCAGACACAGTTGCTTTTGACTTGTGCTCTGATAGACACAGGGCAGACACAGTTGCCTTTGAGTTGTGCTCTGATAGACACAGGGCAGGCACAGTTGCTTGTGAGTTGTGCTGTGACAGACACAAGGCAGATATAGGTGCTTCTGTGTTTTTGCATGCTGACAGACACTGGGCAGATGACAATAAGACATGTGATTTTGAGTTTTGAACTTTCTCTAATGCAATGGCTGATGATTTCCCCTGAGTTATACAGAACAGGTAATGCACAAGAAGCAAATGTGATCAAGTGGTACATACAGACAGAAACTGTAGTTTTGCATGAACAGTTGGTACAGATCCCAGTAGAAAGTCCAGCAGTGGCGTAGCTAGGGGGGGGCGATGGGGGCGGACCGCCCCAGGCGGCACGAGTTTTGGGGCGGCAGGCGGCCCCCCTTCACCCGCTCTTATATATATATATATATATATATATATATATATATATATATATATATATATAAATATATAAATATGTATTGATATATATCTATGTATATATATATATTCACTGAAAAACCATAGGTTTCAGGGGCGTTATAGTTAGTTGGACATTTCACTCGTACAAAACCATAGAAATTCCCCGTTATAGTTAGTTCAGCTAACTATAACTCACGCACCCGCAATGCACTGCTGATGACGTCACATATTACATCACTCATGACATGGTCAGTGACATCACTCATGACATCACTGATGACATCTCAAATTACATCACTGATGACATCATCCTTGTGATAGAGTGGCAGACCTCCTCTCACCCTAATATAACCTTTGATACACACACTCAAAAATACAAACTAACATTTTCAAAACAATGGACATACCAATACCAGTTACAACACACCTATTCAGTAATTCCAAGATCTACACACACATCCACTCATTCACCAACAGTCCCTATACAGTCACTCATACATGTACTCACTCATCATATGTACTCATACACCTATACATCCTGTTACACACCGCCACTCATCCATAGAGTTACTCACACACAGTCACACATGCAAACAAAGTATCAAACATCCATTTACTTGCATATACAGTTATACACACACTACCACACTTACTTCTACAGAAACTTACACAAACTTACTCTCTTAAACAATCACTTATAGAAACACCTACTTATTTGTACAGGAACTCTTCCAATCTCTCACTCTCACATATACTCACTTATATACACACCAATACTCACATATACTAGTTTAAAACATATGTAGTTACTCATAAAGACAATATTGAGACAGTCATTCACTCACTAACACACCCATACACATACTCATCCACCTATACAGTCCTGCACACATGCTGTCTTCAACACATACAAACAGTTAGTCACTCATTCATGCATCTATGCACTAAGTAATACCCCCACCGAACCATACAGACACTCAGACACTCATACTGATACTCAAAAACCAACTAATAACCCATATAGACACTCATGTAGCTACTCACCAACCCATGCAGCCACTTATACACAAAGTGAGAGACTGATACAGATATTTTCATATTTAAACATTACTCACTAACCCATGTATTCACTAAGATAGACTTAGTCAGTTATACAATCAATTTTACAAAAAAATCATCCATTTAGACACTTATATACCCATTTATTCTTCCATCGACCTTGAGATATACATATATAAAACATATTTAATTTTCAGAAAAACACACATTCACTGGATGATGTCATCAGTGATGTCATCAGTGATGTCATTTGAGATGTCATCAGTGATGTCATGAGTGATGTCACTGACCATGTCATGAGTGATGTAATATGTGACGTCATCAGCAGTGCATTGCGGGCGCGGGAGTTATAGTTAGCTGAACTAACTATAATGGGGGAATTTCTATGGTTTTGTACGAGTGAAATGTCCAACTAACTATAACGCCCCTGAAACCTATGGTTTTTTCAGTGAATTTCTAAGGTTTTTAAATGCTAATTTCTAACTATAACGTGCCTGAAACCTATGGTTTTTTCAGTGAATTTCTAAGGTTTTTTAAATGCTAATTTCTAACTATAACGTGCCTGAAACCTATGGTTTTTTCAGTGAATATATATATATTTATTATACTATGTATACATGTGAAAATGTCTCGGTCCCCTGTTTGCCTCGGTGGCACGGAAAAAATGAGTGGAACTGACGTCAGCACGCCGACGAGGTCCTCTTATGGCTCCGATGACGTCATACGGTGTCGCGAGCGGAGCCGTGCTCGTTGACGTGGGAGAGCTAGGAAAGAATTTCCGTGGAATGCTGGTGCAGGGGATATTCACCTAAGTGTTCAGGCTAGTCCTTTGGGAGCAACTGTTTATGTTGCCACTCCAGAAACCGAAACCAGTGATCCGAGGGCAGAGGCCCTGCAGATGGCACACGAGGTGGGGTGCCCAGTCGTGTGCACCGGCGGGGCAGCGAAGTGACAAGCACCACAACCCACAAAAAAGGTAACGAGGGCACTGAATAACACAGGATCTTCTCTTTGTATCTGGCAAGAACAACGAAGTTAAAATGCCCTAGTACCAAAATGTAGAATTAGTGCTACAACGGTCTTCAAGAGGACCTGCGATGCCGCTTCTGCCTCCCGTACACTGGAGGCGGCACATGGGTCACGCGGTACGGTCATACTGCGGTGGGACGCACACTCGTTGACCTCTCATGGCACTGCTCCACACTTCAGGAGGACGCTTTCCATTAGCTATGTTTTCTGATGACATGTCGCACCGGCCCCGTCCAACAACAGAACTCCTTTAGATCCAAACAGACTCTTCCACTCTCTCACCGGAAGTGAAACCAGGCCACGCGGACACTTTCACAATACAACAGCCGGGAATGCACTTTTCGGTAAAAAACCACATTCCTTCCTCCTAATTAATCAAATAAACGTCTCACTGAAGAACAGGGGCCAACTTCGATCGGTAAACAGCCGTTAAACGACTTTTTACTTTGCGATACCATTACAACGCATGCATTACCACGCATGCGTTGTACATCACGAAGTCATTACTACGCATTTTTAGAACGCATGGTCATTTACCACGCATGCCTTTACAACGAATTTTGGTGTAAAGGTATGTATGGTAAATGACCATGCGTTCTAAAAACATGTAGACGATCCATGTCGTTGTAAGGAAACAGAGGCTGTTCCGTTTCCTCACAACGACGTGCACTGCCCCTCAGAGATGACGTGAAGCAGGAACCACGAGGAGAGAGGAACCATGAGGAGTGAGAGGTAAGGGGATTGGGCATGGGGTGGGAGTTTCTTTTCTAGGGTTTAGGGTAGTGCAGTGGTGTTTGGGTGGTGTAGGGGTCGTGCTGGGGGTAATGTTTTAGGGTTTAGGGTAGTGCAGTGGTGTTTGGGTAGTGTAGGGGGTCGTGCTGGGGGTAGTGTTTTAGGGTTTAGGGTAGTCCAGTAGTGTAGGGGGTCGTGCTGGGGGTAGTGTTTTAGGGTTTAGGGTAGTGCAGTGGTGTATGGGTAGGGTAGGGGGTCGTGCTGGGGTAGTGTTTTAGGGTTTAGGGTAGTGCAGTGGTGTTTGAGTAGTGTAGGGGTCATGCTGGTGGTAGTGTTTTAGGGTTTAGGGTAGTGCAGTGGTGTTTGTGTAGTGTAGGGGGTCATGCTGGGGGTAGTGTTTTATGGTTTAGGGTAGTGCAGTGGTGTTTGGGTAGTGTAGGGGTCGTGCTGGGGTAGGTTTAGGGTAGTGCAGTGGTGTTTGGGTAGTGTAGGGAGTCGTGCTGGGGGTAGTGTTTTAGGGTTTAGGGTAGTGCAGTGGTGTTTGTGTAGTGTAGGGGTTGTGCTGGGGGTAGTGTTTTAGGGTTTATGTTAGTGCAGTGGTGTTTGGGTAGTGTAGGGGGTAGTGCTGGGGTAGTGTTTTAGGGTTTAGGGCAGTGCAGTGGTGTTTGTGTAGTGAAGGGGTCATGCTGTGGGTAGTGTTTTAGGGTTTAGGGTAGTGCAGTCGTGTTTGTGTAGTGTAGGGGTCGTGTTTTAGGGTATAGGGTAGTGCAGTGGTGTTTGGGTAGTGTAGGGGGTCATGCTGGGGTTAGTGTTTTAGGGTTTAGGGTAGTGCAGTGGTGTTTGGGTAGTGTAGGGGGTCGTGCTGGGGGTAGTGTTTTAGGGTTTAGGGTAGTGCAGTGGTGTTTGTGTAGTGTGGGAGGTCATGCTGGGGGTATATTTAGGGTTTAGTGTAGTGCAGTGGTGTTTGGGTAGTGTAGGGAGTCATGCTGGGGTAGTGTTTTAGGGTTTAGGGTAGTGCAGTGGTGTTTGGGTAGTGTAGGGAGTCGTGCTGGTGGTAGTGTTTTAGGGTTTAGGGTAGTGCAGTTATTTTTGGGTAGTGTAGGGTGTCGTGCTGGGGTAGTGTTTTAGGGTTTAGGGTAGAGCAGTGGTGTTTGGGTAGTGGAGGGGGTAGTGTTTTAGGGTTTAGGGTAGTGCGCCCAACCAGCCACAATATCCGTGGACAAAGGGGATCCTGACTCTTTGGAACGCTCCGTCAATTGAATAATTTGGGTCAAGGGCCCTACCACATCCAAGACCTATCAATTCCTTTCTTGGGAACCCTCAAATACTTGGAGAAAAAGGTACATAGTTTCTCATCAATTTCAGGCGTGTGTGCCACCTTCCCCTTCAGTGAGGGCCTGGGGCATTCTTCCCTCATCCTATTCCTGACCTCCCTTTCAAGGGGTTGATGGATTTTCTCCACCACATACTCTGCCACTTTGGCGTCAGGTGTCCACTCTGCCGACCTAGGATGGTAAATTTGGGTAGGCTCGAACATGTCCGAGTGGACCCCGTACCCAACCGGGGACTGAGAGGAGTGGGACTCTGGACGCCAGGGACGCCCCGAGTCCTTATCCTCATCGGAGGAGAAATCGTCCTCCGATACACCCTCTCCCTCTAAGGGAAACCCGCCGTCGGGGTCTACAATAGTGGTGACAGTGTCGCAATTTTCTCCGGGTCCCTCCTCCTCCCGGCAGGGTGCATGTTTTAGCATTTGTGCACTCTTGAGGAAGGTCTCCGTAAGTTTATCAAATCCTTCCAAGTGCCCCGCGTTATGCTTAAGGGCCCTTTTATTCCCCATCTGGGAGCTACTTGGACCCGCCACCACCAGATCTGGGTCACTGAACACCCCAGGGATGCTTTTCGCCAGCTTATCAACCTGATCCCTAAGAGGAGCCAGTGCCCTAGAAATAGCCAGAGAGAGGGCTTGGTCCACTGCTGGAGGGAGAAGTTGGGGGCCATTCCTCCTCCACTTCCTGGTAGGAGGAGTAAAATGGTCTTCTGGAGAAGACATGATAGCAGAGGGTGTGAGCACAGAACAAATGCCCTTAAAATCCTTAAGACAGCCCCCTCGCCGGTGCTCCAACAGCTGGGCTTTCCCCGAAGCTGTTATAAGAATAGACTGAGGCGCAATACCAATTCCCACCACCAGGTGGCGCTGGTCACTAACGTGGCCATGTGGGGAAATCACCGCGTAGCGGTGTCATAATTAGGTGAGGGTTGGTCAGGAATCAAGCGGACACTAAAGGAGTGACCGGATTCCCAAACGCGCGTAAAGACCAGCGGGTGCGCTCGATGGAGCTGCCTCGCTCGCACCAGACGCGCCTGACAGGATCTCACCGCGCGCAGAGCACACAGCGGGAGAAACTGCGAGGGGGAGAACACGCTCGGGCAAGAGCCTGCTGCGCAGGGAATATGAAACAATACCAAGGCAATAATGCTAATAACGTGCACAAGAAACCGCTATACAAACAGCAACAACGTCAGATTAAGCCAAGAATGTAAGGAATGCACTTAACTGACGAGCAGTGAAGAAAGAGGAAGCGGAAGGGATGTCACAATATTATATACGATGGACTGTGATATGATTGGACTATAGTTGCCTTGGAGACTACCCCCCTAATGGTTCATGGGTTGTGCAGTCTTTTGTTTAATGATTGTTGTGTTACGTTTTCTTTGAACTGCTATGTAAATAAAGTGAGGAAAGATATGCATAATCCTCGCCTCCGTCCTGCCATAGAATTCATTAAACTTTATTTGATCTGATTTAGAAACATAGATCATAAAAGTGTACATAAAAACAGTAAATCCTCTTTCCTAATACAATACAGTGAGAATTAATTAAAACCAGTAGGTAAAAACGGGTGTTACAAAGCCCGGCTCAGAGCAACTTCAGGTTAACAGAATTGTAAAGTTCAATGTTTCGCAAGATCAATCTCATGTACTTCGTGCAAAATACGCAATAAGGGGTCCAAGTAAGATGTTACGCTCCAATACCTGACCAGTATGCACTATATAAAACTGCAGAAAAACTGAAAAATAAAAAGTGTTTTGCACACTTCTGTCATTGGGCTATATGTGGGCTACATCTGGGTGATATTTGTGCTACATTTGGGCTCTTTTTTCTCTGGTGGCCATCTTGGGAGACTTATTTGTTATGAAGTTTCCTAATTTCGTCATTTACTGCAGTCTCCTCAGTAGGAAATGCTTTCAGTTTTTACTTTGATTCCATCAAGAAGGCATTCAGATGTGTCACACATTTGTCATAAATTCAGAATGTTAGCACTCTAGTTGTTCATTAGATCACTGTAGTAAAGCTACTGCTCACCAGGAGTTAACTGTAAGTCTACTGCTGGTATTGAAAGTGATTGTTTCAGTCTGCATGTCAGAATTTTCTAATGAAATAGAAGAGGATTTGAGATCTCACTTAAAACATGCCCTAAATTTTCTTTCTGCAGCACTAACCATAATTTCTATGGCAAAATGAACCCCCTCATTTTGTTCCTTTTTAAATTAAATGTTTTAAGTGTTACCAGTTTATTCCAATCAAGATGGCTTCAGGTGTGCCATACTGTTGTCATAAGTAAGACTGTTAGCGCTCTAGTTGTTCTTTAGAACACTCTGGGAAGCTGCAGTAGAACACAAAGGCATCAACTGACAGGCTGCTCCTGTTGAAATATAACAGGAAGATATTTGAGATCTCACTTAAAACATGTCCTAATTTTTCTTTCTACAGCACTAACCATAATCTCTATGACAAAATGAACCCCCTCATTTTGTTCCTTTTTAAATTAAATGTTTTAAGAGTTACCAGTTTATTCCAATCAAGATGGCTTCAGGTGTGCCATAATTTTGTCATAAGTAAGACTGTTAGCGCTCTAGTTGTTCTTTAGAACACTCTGGGAAGCTGCAGTAGAACACAAAGGCATCAACTGACAGGCTGCTCCTGTTGAAATATAACAGGAAGATATTTGAGATCACACTTGAAACATGTCCTAATTTTTCTTTCTACAGCACTAACCATAATTTCTATGACAAAATGAACCCCATCATTTTGTTCCTTTTTAAATTAAATGTTTTAAGTGTTACCAGTTTATTCCAATCAAGATGGCTTCAGGTGTGCCATACTTTTGTCATAAGTAAGGCTGTTAGCACTCTATTTGCTCTTTAGAACACTCTGGGAAGCTGCAGTAGAACACAAAGGCATCAACTGACAGGCTGCTCCTGTTGAAATACAACAGGAAGATATTTGAGATCTCACTTAAAACATGTCCTAATTTTTCTTTCTACAGCACTAACCATACTTTCTATGGCAAAATGAACCCCCTCATTTTGTTACTTTTTAAATTAAATGTTTTAAGTGTTACCAGTTTATTCCAATCAAGATGGCTTCAGGTGTGCCATACTTTTGTCATAGGTAAGACTGTTAGCTCTCTAGTTGTTCTTTAGAACACTCAGGGAAGCTGCAGTAGAACACAAAGGCATCATCTGACAGGCTGCTCCTGTTGAAATATAACAGGAAGATATTTGAGATCTCACTTAAAACATGTCCTAATTTTTCTTTCTACAGCACTAACCATAATTTCTATGACAAAATGAACCCCTCATTTTGTTCCTTTTTAAATTAAATGTTTTAAGAGTTACCAGTTTATTCCAATCAAGATGGCTTCAGGTGTGCCATAATTTTGTCATAAGTAAGACTGTTAGCGCTCTAGTTGTTCTTTAGAACACTCTGGGAAGCTGCAGTAGAACACAAAGGCATCAACTGACAGGCTGCTCCTGTTGAAATATAACAGGAAGATATTTGAGATCACACTTGAAACATGTCCTAATTTTTCTTTCTACAGCACTAACCATAATTTCTATGACAAAATGAACCCCATCATTTTGTTCCTTTTAAATTAAATGTTTTAAGTGTTACCAGTTTATTCCAATCAAGATGGCTTCAGGTGTGCCATACTTTTGTCATAAGTAAGGCTGTTAGCACTCTAGTTGTTCTTTAGAACACTCTGGGAAGCTGCAGTAGAACACAAAAGAATCAACTGACAGCCTCTGCCCTTGTTGGATGTACATGTTTTACTGAGAATGTCAGACTTCATTCTCACATGACTGAGAAAGATAATGTGAATTTACAGAAAATATGCTCTCATTTTAGCTTCTGGAGCACCTTCCAAAACTGTATGGGACAAGCATGTGAAAATAGTTTTCTCTCAAACATGATTCATGATATCCCAGCAGAAGGTTTTTCACAGGGTAAGATCACCTTAGAACACACCACAATTCCTGAAATTAGTATGGTACCATCAACAAATGAATTCTAATGTAACTAAAGTCTGTTATCACCCTTTATAGTTCTCCTTTTGGTAACCCTCAAAATCTTCGATTCACTACAATGCATTTCAATGGGGTACTATCATTTATATTGGTCCCAAGATGGCTGCCAGCAATTCCAGGATGAAGTGCTGACAGCCAATCAGATCTCACGATGACATGTGTGGTTAGGCTCCGCCCAGATATATATGTGTTTTCTTTTTCAAATTTCTCAGGAACTACTGAACGGATTTACACCATTTAACCAAAAGGCATGACTCTGAACCAAGGGCTACCTTTTTGCCAAATTTGGTGTAATTCCGTTCAGCAGTTCGGGCTGTAGCTGCGATGAAAGGTTCCTACGGCAAATTGCATGGGGAAAACACGTTTTGGGACCCCCCTTTTTTCTCGGCCCCCACTTGACGAATCACCCCGAGACTTTCAGGATAGAAGCAGACCAGAGCGCCCCATGAGTGTTGAAAATTTTGCAAAGATTCGTCAACCGGCGCCAAAGTTATTTCAAATAGAATGTTGCGGATTTCCTATGGAAAATAGGTCCTAACTATAACTATCTACTGGCGACCGCCAGTTCAGTAGTTATCCGTTCAGTAGTTCCTGAGAAATTTGAAAAAGAAAACACATATATCTGGGCGGAGCCTAACCACACATGTCATCGTGAGATCTGATTGGCTGTCAGCACTTCATCCTGGAATTGCTGGCAGCCATCTTGGGACCAATATAAATGATAGTACCCCATTGAAATGCATTGTAGTGAATCGAAGATTTTGAGGGTTACCAAAAGGAGAACTATAAAGGGTGATAACAGACTTTAGTTACATTAGAATTCATTTGTTGATGGTACCATACTAATTTCAGGAATTGTGGTGTGTTCTAAGGTGATTTTACCCTGTAAAAACCTTCTGCTGGGATATCATGAATCATGTTTGAGAGAAAACTATTTTCACATGCTTGTCCCATACAGTTTTGGAAGGTGCTCCAGAAGCTAAAATGAGAGCATATTTTCTGTAAATTCACATTATCTTTCTCAGTCATGTGAGAATGAAGTCTGACATTCTCAGTAAAACATGTACATCCAACAAGGGCAGAGGCTGTCATTTTATTCCTTCGTGTTCTACTGCAGCTTCCCAGAGTGTTCTAAAGAACAACTAGAGTGCTAACAGCCTTACTTATGACAAAAGTATGGCACACCTGAAGCCATCTTGATTGGAATAAACTGGTAACACTTAAAACATTTAATTTAAAAAGGAACAAAATGATGGGGTTCATTTTGTCATAGAAATTATGGTTAGTGCTGTAGAAAGAAAAATTAGGACATGTTTCCAGTGTGATCTCAAATATCTTCCTGTTATATTTCAACAGGAGCAGCCTGTCAGTTGATGCCTTTGTGTTCTACTGCAGCTTCCCAGAGTGTTCTAAAGAACAACTAGAGCGCTAACAGTCTTACTTATGACAAAATTATGGCACACCTGAAGCCATCTTGATTGGAATAAACTGGTAACTCTTAAAACATTTAATTTAAAAAGGAACAAAATGAGGGGGTTCATTTTGTCATAGAAATTATGGTTAGTGCTGTAGAAAGAAAAATTAGGACATGTTTTAAGTGAGATCTCAAATATCTTCCTGTTATATTTCAACAGGAGCAGCCTGTCAGTTGATGGCTATGTGTTCTACTGCAGCTTTCCAGAGTGTTCTAAAGAACAACTAGAGAGCTAACAGTCTTACCTATGACAAAAGTATGGCACACCTGAAGCCATCTTGATTGGAATAAACTGGTAACACTTAAAACATTTAATTTAAAAAGGAACAAAATGAGGGGTTCATTTTGCCATAGAAAGTATGGTTAGTGCTGTAGAAAGAAAAAGTAGGACATGTTTTAAGTGAGATCTCAAATATCTTCCTGTTATATTTCAACAGGAGCAGCCTGTCAGTTGATGCCTTTGTGTTCTACTGCAGCTTCCCAGAGTGTTCTAAACAGCAACTAGAGTGCTAACAGCCTTACTTATGACAAAAGTATGGCACACCTGAAGCCATCTTGATTGGAATAAACTGGTAACACTTAAAACATTTAATTTAAAAAGGAACAAAATGATGGGGTTCATTTTGTCATAGAAATTATGGTTAGTGCTGTAGAAAGAAAAATTAGGACATGTTTCAAGTGTGATCTCAAATATCTTCCTGTTATATTTCAACAGGAGCAGCCTGTCAGTTGATGCCTTTGTGTTCTACTGCAGCTTCCCAGAGTGTTCTAAAGAACAACTAGAGCGCTAACAGTCTTACTTATGACAAAATTATGGCACACCTGAAGCCATCTTGATTGGAATAAACTGGTAACTCTTAAAACATTTAATTTAAAAAGGAACAAAATGAGGGGGTTCATTTTGTCATAGAAAGTATGGTTAGTGCTGTAGAAAGAAAAATTAGGACATGTTTTAAGTGAGATCTCAAATATCTTCCTGTTATATTTCTACAGGAGCAGCCTGTCAGTTGATGCCTTTGTGTTCTACTGCAGCTTCCCAGAGTGTTCTAAAGAACAACTAGAGCGCTAACAGTCTTACTTATGACAAAAGTATGGCACACCTGAAGCCATCTTGATTGGAATAAACTGGTAACACTTAAAACATTTAATTTAAAAAGGAACAAAATGAGGGGGTTCATTTTGCCATAGAAATTATGGTTAGTGCTGCAGAAAGAAAATTTAGGGCATGTTTTAAGTGAGATCTCAAATCCTCTTCTATTTCATTAGAAAATTCTGACATGCAGACTGAAACAATCACTTTCAATACCAGCAGTAGACTTACAGTTAACTCCCTGGTGAGCAGTAGCTTTACTACAGTGATCTAATGAACAACTAGAGTGCTAACATTCTGAATTTATGGCAAATGTGTGACACATCTGAATGCCTTCTTGATGGAATCAAAGTAAAAACTGAAAGCATTTCCTACTGAGGAGACTGCAGTAAATGACGAAATTAGGAAACTTCATAACAAATAAGTCTCCCAAGATGGCCACCAGAGAAAAAGAGCCCAAATGTAGCACAAATATCACCCAGATGTAGCCCACATATAGCCCAATGACAGAAGTGTGCAAAACACTTTTTATTTTTAGTTTTTCTGCAGTTTTATATAGTGCAAACTAGTCAGGTATTGGAGCGTTACATCTTACTTGGACCCCTTATTGCGTATTTTGCACGAAGTACATGAGATTGATCTTGCGAAACATTGAACTTTACGATTCTGTTAACCTGAAGTTGCTCTGAACCGGGCTTTGTAACACCCGTTTTTACCTACTGGTTTTAATTAATTCTCACTGTATTGTATTAGGAAAGAGGATTTACTGTTTTTATGTACACTTTTATGATCTATGTTTCTAAATCAGATCAAATAAAGTTTAATGAATTCTATGGCAGGACGGAGGCGAGGATTATGCATATCTTTCTCACTTTATTTGCATAGCAGTTCAAAGAAAACGTAACACAACAATCATTAAACAAAAGACTACACAACCCATGAACCATTAGGGGGTAGTCTCCAAGGCAACTATAGTCCAATCATATCACAGTCCATCGTATATAATATCGTGACGTCCCTTCCGCTTCCTCTTTCTTCACTGCTCATCAGTTAAGTGCATTCCTTACATTCTTGGTTTAATCTGACGTTGTTGCTGTTTGTATAGCGGTTTCTTGTGCACGTTATTAGCATTATTGCCTTGGTATTGTTTCATATTCCCTGCGCAGCAGGCTCTTGCCCGAGCGCCTTCTCCCCTCGCAGTTTCTCCCGCTGTGTGCTCTGCGCGCGGTGAGATCCTGTCAGGCGCGTCTGGTCCGAGCGAGGCAGCTCCGTCGAGCGCACCCGCTGGTCTTTACGTGCGCTTGGGAATCCGGTCACTCCTTTAGTGTCCGCTGATTCCTGACCAACCTCGCCTAATTTTGACTACCGCTACGCGGTGATTTCCCACACGGCCACGTTAGTGACCAGCGCCACCTGGTGGTGGGAATTGGTATTGCGCCTCAGTATATTCTTATAACAGCTTCGGGGAAAGCCCAGCTGTTGGAGCACCGGCGAGGGGGCTGTCTTAAGGATTTTAAGGGCATTTGTTCTGTGCTCACACCCTCTGCTATCATGTCTTCTCCAGAAGACCATTTTTACTCCTCCTACCAGGAAGTGGAGGAGGAATGGCCCCCAACTTCTCCCTCCAGCAGTGGACCAAGCCCTCTCTCTGGCTATTTCTAGGCGCTGGCTCCTCTTAGGGATCAGGTTGATAAGCTGGCGAAAAGCATCCCTGGGGTGTTCAGTGACCCAGATCTGGTGGTGGCGGGTCCAAGTAGCTCCCAGATGGGGAATAAAGGGCCCTTAAGCATAACGCGGGGCACTTGGAAGGATTTGATAAACTTACGGAGACCTTCCTCAAGAGTACGCGAACGCTAAACATGCACCCTGCCGGGAGGAGGAGGAGCACGGAGAAAATTGCGACACTGTCACCACTATTGTAGACCCCGACGGCGGGTTTCCCTTAGAGGGAGAGGGTGTATCGGAGGACGATTTCTCCTCCGATGAGGATAAGGACTCGGGCGTCCCTGGCGTCCAGAGTCCCACTCTCTCAGTCCCCGGTTGGGGACAGGGTCCACTCGGACAGGTTCGAGCCTACCCAAATTTACCATCCTAGGTCGGCAGAGTGGACACCTGACGCCAAAGTGGCAGAGTATGTGGTGGGGAAAATCCATCAACCCCTTGAAAGGGAGGTCAGGAATAGGATGAGGGGAGAATGCCCCAGGCCCTCACTGAAGGGGAAGGTGGCACACACGCCTGAAATTGATGAGAAACTATGTACCTTTTTCTCCAAGTATATGAGGGATCCCAAGAAAGGAATTGATAGGTCTTGGATGTGGTAGGGCCCTTGACCCAAATTATTCAATTGACGGAGCGTTCCAAAGAGTCAGGATCCCCTTTGTCCACGGATATTGTGGCTGGTTGGGCGCACTACCCTAAACCCTAAAACACTACCCCCTCCACTACCCAAACACCACTGCACTACCCTAAACCCTAAAACACTACCCCCAGCACGACACCCTACACTACCCAAACATAACTGCACTACCCTAAACCCTAAAACACTACCACCAGCACGACTCCCTACACTACCCAAACACCACTGCACTACCCTAAACCCTAAAACACTACCCCCAGCACGACTCCCTACACTACCCAAACACCACTGCACTACACTAAACCCTAAATATACCCCCAGCATTACCTCCCATACTACACAAACACCACTGCACTACCCTAAACCCTAAAACACTACCCCCAGCATGACCCCCTACACTACCCAAACACCACTGCACTACCCTAAACCCTAAAACACTAACCCCAGCATGACCCCCTACACTACCCAAACACCACTGCACTACCCTATACCCTAAAACACGACCCCTACACTACACAAACACGACTGCACTACCCTAAACCCTAAAACACTACCCACAGCATGACCCCCTTCACTACACAAACACCACTGCCCTGCCCTAAACCCTAAAACACTACCCCAGCACTACCCCCTACACTACCCAAACACCACTGCACTAACATAAACCCTAAAACACTACCCCCAGCACAACCCCCTACACTACACACACACCACTGCACTACCCTAAACCCTAAAACACTACCCCCAGCACGACTCCCTACACTACCCAAACACCACTGCACTACCCTAAACCTACCCCCAGCACGACCCCCTACACTACCCAAACACCACTGCACTACCCTAAACCATAAAACACTACCCCCAGCATGACCCCCTACACTACACAAACACCACTGCACTACCCTAAACCCTAAAACACTACCACCAGCATGACCCCCTACACTACTCAAACACCACTGCACTACCCTAAACCCTAAAACACTACCCCAGCACGACCCCCTACACTACCCATACACCACTGCACTACCCTAAACCCTAAAACACTACCCCCAGCACGACCCCCTACACTACTGCACTACCCTAAACCCTAAAACACTACCCCCAGCACGACCCCCTACACTACCCAAACACCACTGCACTACCCTAAACCCTAAAACACTACCCCAGCACGACCCCCTACACCACCCAAACACCACTGCACTACCCTAAACCCTAGAAAAGAATCTCCCACCCCATGCCCCATGCCCAATACCCCTTACCTCTCACTCCTCATGGTTCCTCTCTCCTCGTGGTTCCTGCTTCACGTCATCTCTGAGGGGCGGTGCACGTCGTTGTGAGGAAACGGAACAGCCTCTGTTTCCTTACAACGACATGGATCGTCTACATGTTTTAGAACGCATGGTCATTTACCATACATACCTTTACACCAAAATTCGTTGTAAAGGCATGCGTGGTAAATGACCATGCGTTCTAAAAAATGCGTAGTAATGACTTCGTGATGTACAACGCATGCGTGGTTATGCATGCGTTGTAATGGTATCGCAAAGTAAAAAGGTCGTTGTAACGGCTGTTTACCGATCGAAGCTGGCCCCTGTTCTTCAGTGAGACGTTTATTTGATTAATTAGGAGGAAGGAATGTGGTTTTTTACCGAAAAGTGCATTCCCGGCTGTTGTATTGTGAAAGTGTCCGCGTGGCCTGGTTTCACTTCCGGTGAGAGAGTGGAAGAGTCTGTTTGGATCTAAAGGAGTTCTGTTGTTGGACGGGGCCGGCGCGACATGTCATCAGAAAACATAGCTAATGGAAAGCGTCCTCCCTGAAGTGTGGAGCAGTGCCATGAGAGGTCAACGAGTGTGCGTCCCACCGCAGTATGACCGTACCGCGTGACCCATGTGCCACCTCCAGGGTACCGGAGGCAGAAGCGGCATCGCAGGTCCTCTTGAAGACCGTTGTAGCACTAATTCTACATTTTGGTACTAGGGCATTTTAACTTTGTTGTTCTTGCCAGATACAAAGAGAAGATCCTGTGTTATTCAGTGCCCTCGTTACCTTTTTTGTGGGTTGTGGTGCTTGTCACTTCGCTGCCCTGCCGGTGCACACGACTGGGCACCCCACCTCGTGTGCCATCTGCAGGGCCTCTGCCCTCGGATCACTGGTTTCGGTTTCTGGAGTGGCAACATAAACAGTTGCTCCCAAAGGACTAGCCTGAACACTTAGGTGAATATCCCCTGCACCAGCATTCCACGGAAATTCTTTCCTAGCTCTCCCACGTCAACGAGCACGGCTCCGCTCGCGACACCGTATGACGTCATCGGAGCCATAAGAGGACCTCGTCGGCGTGCTGACGTCAGTTCCACCCATTTTTTCCGTGCCACCGAGGCAAACAGGGGACCGAGACATTTTCACATGTATACATAGTATAATAAATATATATATATTCACTGAAAAAACCATAGGTTTCAGGCACGTTATAGTTAGAAATTAGCATTTAGAAAACCTTAGAAATTCACTGAAAAAACCATAGGTTTCAGGCACGTTATAGTTAGAAATTAGCATTTAAAAAACCTTAGAAATTCACTGAAAAAACCATAGGTTTCAGGGGCGTTATAGTTAGTTGGACATTTCACTCGTACAAAACCATAGAAATTCCCCCGTTATAGTTAGTTCAGCTAACTATAACTCGCGCGCCCGCAATGCACTGCTGATGACGTCACATATTACATCACTCATGACATGGTCAGTGACATCACTCATGACATCACTGATGACATCTCAAATGACATCACTGATGACATCACTGATGACATCATCCAGTGAATGTGTGTTTTTCTGAAAATTAAATATGTTTTATATATGTATATCTCAAGGTCGATGGAAGAATAAATGGGTATATAAGTGTCTAAATGGATGATTTTTTTTGTAAAATTGATTGTATAACTGACTAAGTGTATCTTAGTGAATACATGGGTTAGTGAGTAATGTTTAAATATGAAAATATCTGTATCAGTCTCTCACTTTGTGTATAAGTGGCTGCATGGGTTGGTGAGTAGCTACATGAGTGTCTATATGGGTTATTAGTTGGTTTTTTGAGTATCAGTATGAGTGTCTGAGTGTCTGTATGGTTCGGTGGGGGGTATTACTTAGTGCATAGATGCATGAATGAGTGACTCACTGTTTGTATGTGTTGAAGACAGCATGTGTGCAAGACTGTATAGGTGGATGAGTATGTGTATGGGTGTGTTAGTGAGTGAATGACTGTCTCAATAGTGTCTTTATGAGTAACTACATATGTTTTAAACTAGTATATGTGAGTATTGGTGTATATAAGTGAGTATATGTGAGAGTGAGAGATTGGAAGAGTTCCTGTACAAATAAGTAGGTGTTTCTATAAGTGATTGTTTAAGAGAGTAAGTATGTGTAAGTTTCTGTAGAAGTAAGTGTGGTAGTGTGTGTATAACTGTATATGCAAGTAAATGGATGTTTGATACTTTGTTTGCATGTGTGACTGTGTGTGTGAGTAACTCTATGGATGAGTGGCGGTGTGTAACAGGATGTATAGGTGTATGAGTACATATGATGAGTGAGTACATGTATGAGTGACTGTATAGGGACTGTTGGTGAATGAGTGGATGTGTGTGTAGATCTTGGAATTACTGAATAGGTGTGTTGTAACTGGTATTGGTATGTCCATTGTTTTGAAAATGTTAGTTTGTATTTTTGAGTGTGTGTATCAAAGGTTATATTAGGGTGAGAGGAGGTCTGCCACTATCACAAGGATGATGTCATCAGTGATGTCATCAGTGATGTCATTTGAGATGTCATCAGTGATGTCATGAGTGATGTCACTGACCATGTCATGAGTGATGTAATATGTGACGTCATCAGCAGTGCATTGCGGGCGCGCAGTTATAGTTAGCTGAACTAACTATAACGGGGAATTTCTATGGTTTTGTACGAGTGAAATGTCCAACTAACTATAACGCCCCTGAAACCTATGGTTTTTTCAGTGAATATATATATATATATACATATATATATATCAATACATATTTATATATATATATATGTATATATATATATATATTCACTGAAAAAACCACAGGTTTCAGGGACGTTATAGTTAGTTGGATATTTCACTCGTACAAAACCAGTGAAATTCGGACGTTATAGTTAGTTCAGCTAACTATAACTCGCGCCCCCGCAATGCACTGCTGATGACATCACATTTTACATCACTCATGACATGGTCAGTGACATCACTGATGACATCTCAAATGACATCACTGATGACATCATCCACGTGAATCCACGTGAATTTCTAAGGTTTTTTAAATGCTCATTTCTAACTATAACGTCCCTGAAACCTGTGGTTTTTTCAGTGAATTTCTAAGGTTTTTTTTAAATGCTAATTTCTAACTATAACGTCCCTGAAACCTGTGGTTTTTTCAGTGAATTTCAAAGGTTTTTTAAATGCTAATTTCTAACTATAACGTCCCTGAAACCTATGGTTTTTTCAGTGAATTTCAAAGGTTTTTTAAATGCTAATTTCTAACTATGCCTACAGAGGTAAGACATGTGCAGAAAGAGGAAGAAAGGCGCAGAAAGAAGCAACAGAAATGCAGAAAGAGGCAACAGAAGTCCAGAAAGACGAAGAAAGGTGCAGAAAGAAGCAAGAGATGTGCACAAAGAACCGACAGAGGAGCAGAAAGAGGCCTTGTTGCAAAGTCATCCTGTGCCCCCAACTTTTTGCTCACGGGTACTGGTGGTAACTGACTCTGACTAACCAGGCCTAGAGCCAGTGCTATGCTAAAAGACACTTAGAATACAGTGAAAACACCTACATACACTAGGGAACACTATGCGTTGGGGGACCCCTGTGATTGGCATGACCTCCTCTGTAAGGCCCTAGTACATAATAGGGCAGGGGGATTAAAGCTATCTCTAAGTCAGAGGTGCAGAAAGACGCTTCTTTAAGTAGTAGTCACATTTGCAGAGTGGTGGAGAAAGGGGGATGGGCCTCCGACCAGCGCTCAGGAATTCCGCTGCATAGGACTTAGACAAGGTACCAAGAGGGCTTCTTGGCCCAGTCCCTCCGGAGTAAATTGGACTTCATCCCCCATCCTGTAGTCTGCCAGGAGGCGCGTTTGCAGAGTGTTGGAGAAAGGGGGGCATGTCCTCCTTAGACGTCTTAGCAATCCCACAGTGTGGGACTTACTGCAGGTAACAAGAGGGGTAGTTGGCCCCCAACGACAACCTTGGGGGCCAACTACCCCTCCTTTTACATCCAGTAAGTCCCACACAGCAGGATTGCTAAGTTCTCATAGCAGGCCACATCCCCTTTGCCCACCACTCTGCAAACACGCTCCCTGGCACGCTCTTGGATGGGGATTGAAGTCCCCTTCGCTGCTGGGGGTCCTTTAGGGGCCAACTAGCCTACGTCTTACCTCCAGTAAGCCCCACACAGTGGGAATGCTGAGAGGTGGACAAAGGCCACGACCCCTTTCCGCACCACTCTGCAAACGCACCTCCTGGCGCGTTCTAAGTTGGGGTATTAAGTCCCCTTCATTCCTGAGGGTCCCTGGGGGCCAACTAGCCTACCAGGTACCTCCAGTATGCGCCACAGAGCTGCGTTGCAGAGGTGGTCCGAGGCCACGCCCCCTTTTGACACCACTCTGCAAACGCAGCTCCTGGTGCACTGCTGCTCGGGGGATGAAGTCCACTTGTGTCCTGAGGTCCTCAGGACACAAGAGGACCTCATCGCCCCACCACCAGTGCGCCAAGAGGCGCGTTTGCAGAGTGGTGTAAAAAGGAGCGTGGCCTCAGACCACCTCTCTGCAATGCAGCTCTGTGGCACATACTGGAGGTACCTGGGGGACTAGTTGGCCCCCAGGGACCCTCAGGAATGAAGGGGACTTAATACCCCAACTTAGAACAGCTTTTTTATTTTTTATTTTTTTAGGGGGCTGTGTGGTCCCCCTTCTTTTACAATATTTGGGGCCCTGGGGACCCCATCCCCCAGGGCCTGACCCATTTTTATCACCATTTAAAAAAAAAATCGGGAAGGGGCCCACGTGGCCTTCCTCCCGAGGCCAATTTAGGCCCCGGGGACCCCATCCCCCGGGGCACGGCCTTTTATTTTTCTATTTTTTGTTTATTTATTTTTGGAAGGGGGCCGCGTGGCCCCCCTCCTAAGGCCAATTATGACCCCGGGGACCCCATCCCCCGGGGTCGGCCTTTCCTTATTTTTTTAAAATGTATTTTATAATTATTGGGGAGGGGGGCCGCGTGGCCCCCTCCCAGCCCACTTCAGGCCCCGGGGACCCCATCCCCTGGGGCCTGGCCTCACCGTTGGGGACCGTGGGGGGAGCCCCAATGTCCCCACGGTCCCGCCGGCTCCCCGCCTCCTGCGGGAGCTGGCATTGCTTTTGAGCAAGGGGAGCTACTGACATGCAGCTCCCCTTGCTCAAAAGCAATACTGCTTTGCTTCATTGAAGCGAGAGCAGGTTTTCCTGCTCTCGCTTCAATGAAGCAAAGCAGAGTATGCTATCGCAGGGCAGGAGCTGTGCTCCCGCCCTGCTATAGCAAACAGCAATGTCCCAGGGGTGAGCACCCCGGGACATTGCAGGAGCCGGCCGTGGGGGGTGGCAGTCCCCAGGGCCATCAAGGGCTCCTGGAGGGGGGCTGCGTGGCCCCCCTCCATCCATTTGCATAGCCCCGGGAGGTGGTGGTCCCCGGGGCCGGGGGTCCGCAACGGAACCCCGTATTTAAATATTCAATGCCCCAGGGAGGTGGTGGTTCCTGGGGCAGTGTGGGGAGGGGCAGGAGCCCCCCCACACACACTTTTATTTTTAATTGCAGCCCCGGGGAGGTGGCGGTCCCCGGGGCTTGGGGGGTCCAGCGAGGCCCCCCTCCTTTTAAATTTGAATGCCCCGCAGAGGTGGCGGTCTCCGGGGCAGCGTGGTGGGGTTGGAACCCCCCCACACCTTTATAAACAAAGCCCCGGGGAGGTGGCGGTCCCCAGGGCTGCGGGGGGCCACGTGCCCCCGCATTTAAATAATAAGCCCCGGGGAGGTGGCGGTCCCCCGCAAATTAATCACTGATTGCCCCCTGGACCTGGCCCACCCGGGGGCTTTTTGAAAACGAAGCGCGGGAGTCTGCGCTTCATTTTTTTTTTATTTTCACGTCAGGATTTGCGACCCCAACGCAAATTGGCGTTTAAAAAAAAAAAATGGTTTTTTTGGCCCTGAGCAGGCCTAGGGGGTCAGGGTGTTTCTACCCTGCCCCCTTTTCTTGTTTTTCAACCTTTTTTCCACTCTTTTCTTCTGACTCGGTTACCGAGAAACAAGATGGCTGCCAACACTTCCTGGTTTGGAGTGTTGGCAGCCAATCAGAGTGAAGCTCGTGCCCGGGAGGGTTCGCGAACCCTCCTCGGTGCTCAGATATTGATATTTTTCTTTTTTAAATTTCACAGGAACTACTGAACGGATTTACACCATTTAACAAAAAGGGCGCACTCTAAACCAAGACCTACTTTTTTGCCAAATTTGGTGTAATTCCGTTCAGCAGTTCGGGCTGTAGCCTGTAATAAAGTTCCTATGGAAAATAACATGGAGAAAACGCGTTTTGGGACTCCCCTTTTTTCTCGGCCCCCGCTTGACGAATCACCCTGAAACTTTCAACACACAAACTGAGCGGTCCGGCCCTATTTTTTGGAAAATTTCACGAAGATTCGTCAAACGACGCCAAACATATTGGCAAATCAAAAAACGCTTTTTCTATGGAAACTAGGTTCTAACTATAACTACCTACTGGCGACCGCCAGTAGGTAATATATATATATAGGCACATAGGCTGTTTTGCACTACTATTGCATTACTTTGCACAAATAAGGAATTTGGCACGACTTGCACTTTAGTATCAATTTTATGGGGGGTTCACATTTTGCACTTAGTCACTTTTTTTCTATTTATTAGCAGCATATTTAGTCATGAATTTTAAAACCAGGATATGTATATATGGAAATATGGACAATATATTATATAGTATTTATACTATTATCTTGTTTGCATATAAAATATCTGTTTTGGGTATAATAGTGCCCTGTTTAAATATGGATTTATCCTGAAATCATTATACATAATTCTACACAATTTTGTATATTATCAAAGTATTTATGCTATGATTTACTCCTTTGAGTAGTATGTTTACTATGTCTACAGCTGCTATCACTTGACACTTGCACTTTAAAAGTAGTAAATCCCGCACAAGGCGCTGACATGTGATCAAGGCCGGCTTTCCGGCCGAAACGCGTCATGGCGGCATGGTGATTGCCGAATAAACTACTGCAACGAATCTCTGGGTCCACTCTTGCCTTTCTTCGTGTGGATGAAGTGGTGGGTAAGCCTGCAACCACTATTACCGGACTGACCTCCTCCGGTTAAGTGGACCCCCTCTCCGCAAGCAGGCTCCGTGGTTGGCGGTCAATTTCTTTCGGGGCTTCTACATACCGGAGTTGTCAGTTTCGACAGCCAGCGCCGGACGTGTGGTTGTTCCCGGAAGTTTCTGCAATCTATTCCGGGTTAGGAATCCACGGAGCCCCCTGTGTATGCACTTGAACAAGCCGGCAGATGAGGAGCCAGTCGAAGTAATCGAACGCAGAGGAGTGGTGCCGACAGCAGCTCGGAGGAGTTTAGCTGCCGTGTCGGAGATCTCCCTGCAGTCCACGGCTTCTCTAAAGGTACTGTCAATAACGCAATAACGCAACAACTTTCGCACAGGTGGGGAGGTACAAGCTTTAGTCTCCAGCCCCGTGAGAGATTCTGATAAGGGGCTGGTAGCAGTAAGCGTAACAATATTGCATAAGCAGCAATCACCATGTCAGCGCTTAGAGACCGCGAGTCCGCAGTGGAGGAAATGTTTACGGATAATCCTCCTCAACGGCAGCAGCAGTCTAATGAACATGGAACTGTAGACACAACGGCAGGGCTTAAGGGACTAAAAGAAAATTACCGTAGTCTTGAAAAACTAATGCGCCAAGAAACGGCAAAGTGGTGGGAGGCCAAATCTCTCCAGAAGTACTTGGATGTTGGCAGAATACCGCGGGGCTTAGGATAATGCTAGCCCCCAGCTATGACACCCCCAATCCACGCATGATGGCAGAATGGGCCGAGTGCAATCTCGATTCCTCGCGCAGACTGGTCCAAATTTTGGTAAAATATGCGGAGGTGGACCGCATAGAACTGCAAAATAAAATTGATGTGCTTACAGTGGAAATAGAAGCACAGGAGGATCAACATCTAAGGAAAAAATATCATGAGGAGATGATATCAAGGCTGAGCAAGGAGGAGGACAAGATTAAGCAGAGGAAAACCTATAAATTTCAAAGAGATAAGGATGACTATAATAATGGACAAATTTTTACATTTGCACGTAAATATGATGCTTTCAGAAACAAATCACTAAGGAGCAATAGATTCTCTCAAGAAAATAATGAGGAGCGGGGCGGAGCAACTTCTACCTCAGCGTCCGATCTTAGCTCGGCCATGGAGAGTGAAACTGAGGCGGAAAACATAAGGGGCAGACCAGCACCGGGGGCAGACAAACCATCCCTGGGGGAAGAACTGGACTGCCTGAGAAGGAGCCGCAGAGAAACTCTCAGACCGAGGGCTGCAAAACCGGCAAAAAACGAAGGACAAAGAGCAGGCGGGAGCGAAGGAGGGCTGCCCGAGAAAGGTGGCAGCAGTGGAAGTACAAAATCAATGAGAGGACGGGGAAAATGGAGAAAGTAACAGAAACATGCCCCACCATCCCTATTGACATTGATTTAGAAGGAACAACGGACATGAGCAATACTATCATCAACTTAACAGACATTAGCCTTGATGCGGCAGAACAAGAAATTCTATCATTGGGATTATCATATTGCCCCAAAACAGATTTCAGTTATACCAACACTCGTGCAGATATTTATAAGTTTGTCAGAAAATTAAAACTACAGAAATTTCACAAATCGAAAGCAAGACCAGAGGAGTCTCCTGTTGATGCAGCAGTGCTAAATCAGGAAAGTATCGGATCAGAAGATTGTAACTTATTAGTATCTGACCTCAGTTCACTCAAAATCTTGTACAACTTGGGTAATGAAGGCAACTTGAGCAACATTGAGAGTACAGACCAAGGTGCAGAAATGGAACTGGCAACACAGGATTTACTATCTCCACGATTTGAAACATGTGCCAAACCGATGACCAATTTTAGGGAGAAGTCAACGTTTACACCCATTATGCCCCGGGACTCCATAGATCTTTTCAACGAGCATGTAGTGGCGGAAATCAAGCAGCTTCATGTTGAAACCAATAGAACCCAACATAGAGTCAAGAATCAAGATCGTAAATATCTACAATTGATGGACAAGATCAATAACAATAAACAGGTTGTGGTGAGAAGTGCGGACAAAGGGGGAAATGTGGTGCTATGGTCCCTTAAAGACTACAAGGAGGAAGCAGCAAAACAACTCAGTGATGTGGACTGCTATAGGAAAAGCTCAATACAGAAGTTCAAACAAGGGCAAGACATTTTCTTCGGCAAGTTATTGGCATGGAAAAGCCTGGGTTTGTTGAACCTCCAGGAGTACAAATTTCTTAAAAAAGAAAATCCAACTATCCCCCTTTTATATTTTGTCCCCAAGGTGCACAAATCAATTGACAAGCCCCCTGGCAGACCTATAATCTCGGCCTGTGATGGTCCACTGGAAAATATGTCAATTTATATAGACTCATTTTTACAAGAGCATGTAAAAAAACTTGATTCATATGTGCAAGATACCAGTGACTTCATCAGGAAAATTGAAAAAATCAAATGGCAGGAGGGCTTTTGCCTTATAGCCCTGGATGTAACAGCATTGTATACCTGCATAAGAAACAATGATGGAGTTAAAGCAGTCAAGTATTTTTTGGCGAATAGACCTATTAGATACGCCAAACACAATCAAATGCTAATCGACTTATTGACATTTTGTTTAGAGAATAACCTGTTTTTGTATAAAAACCAAATATACCAACAGACTCAGGGAGTAGCAATGGGGGCCAGCTTCTCCCCCAGTTACGCCTGTCTCTTTATGGGATGGTGGGAGGAGCTGGTCCTCATGAAACAATATTCTCGTATTTTTTCTGACCAGGTAATGGTTTGGCTAAGATTTATAGACGATCTTTTTATTGTCTGGGATGGCTCGAAACAAAGTGCACAAGATTTTATTGCAGATCTAAATAACAATAATCTGAATCTTCACTTTACATACTCCATCAGCTGTGAACATATAACATTCTTGGATACTAGGGTATACATTTCCAACAATAAACTGGCAACTACACTATACAGAAAACCTACAGCAGGTAATGCCATCTTGCATGCGACAAGTGCCCACCCTCCCCATCTCATACATAGCATCCCCTATGGGGAGATGCTTAGAATAAGGAGAATATGTAGTGAGGACCTTGAAACTCAAGCTAAACAACAAGAATGTAAACGTAGGTTCCTCCAGAGAGGGTATAACACTCGCACCATTGAAGCTGCAATACATAAATCTAGATGTAGGGCTAGAGATGACTTGCTTCACAGCTCATCAAAATCCCGGCCCTCATCAGGCCTTATACCTGATGTTCCAACTCGGCTAATCTTAGGATACTCTAGACAGGAAGGACAGATAAGGGCTATTATACGACGTAATTGGCATACAGTACTAACAGACCCCATTATAGGAAGTTCATTGCCCAAAAAACCAGCTATTACCTTTAGAAAAACACAAACTATGGGCAATGTTTTGGTGAAGAATAATCCGGAGGATGTTGAGTCTAACATGTGGCTAACGCCAAGATTAGGCTTCTTTAAATGTTCCTCCTGTAAGGCATGCCAATATGGAATTAACACTACGTCATATCAAACTCCATTTAGCCAAAAATCCTATTCTATCACAAAATATCTGTCCTGCAAAACTGAGTTTGCCGTGTATGTGCTAGTATGTAGCTGCAATTTGCTCTATATAGGCAGTACCAAACTGTCAGTACATAAAAGAATTCTTCAACACACAAGAGCAATTGTTAACTATGATCCAAGTTATCCCATGGCTAGGCATTTCAAGGACAAACATGAGAGTAGCCTTAAACATTTTAAATACTATGTTTTGGATTCAGTACCGTTGGCAAAAAGAGGGGAAACCGGGAGGCTAAACTCAGACGCTTGGAAACCAGGTATATTATAGAACTCGACACCAAGCACCCAGGAGGCTTGAATTCCAGTGAAGATATGTATACCTATTTATGATTCTGCACTTCTGGTCATGCACATTCAGGAGATTTCTTTTGGGCTACCCTTTGGTATTAGGATTGCAATACATAGTAAAACTGGATTTCTGTTATTGTGGATTAAGTTACAACAGAAGCCTTTGCAATTTTATTATCTTACAAGGATTACCATGTTTAATACAATTTTTGTCTTAGTAGTTATGACATCCTTACAATCAAGTTCTTAGCCAACACCTATTAAGTAATTTTTAGAACCTTTTAGGAGTTTTTAGATAACTTATTGGGGTTTTTAGGTTGAAATGAATTTATGTGAACTTTATGAATTTTATAAACTCATTTGTGGGAATCAACCTTTTAGTACCTCCAGCATTATATCTTTAAACTCCACTTACAATGCAATTATACTAGTATTTCAGGTACTTATTTTGTCTCCGTCTCTTGGTCAAAAGTCCCGTAGAATTTTATATGTAACTAATTTTTTAATTTTTTCATTTTGGCTGCTAGCAATTGTTTGCACATTGGCTGTTTTGCACTACTATTGCATTACTTTGCACAAATAAGGAATTTGGCACGACTTGCACTTTAGTATCAATTTTATGGGGGTTTCACATTTTGCACTTAGTCACTTTTTTCTATTTATTAGCAGCATATTTAGTCATGAATTTTAAAACCAGGATATGTATATATGGAAATATGGACAATATATTATATAGTATTTATACTATTATCTTGTTTGCATATAAAATATCTGTTTTGGGTATAATAGTGCCCTGTTTAAATATGGATTTATCCTGAAATCATTATACATAATTCTACACAATTTTGTATATTATCAAAGTATTTATGCTATGATTTACTCCTTTGAGTAGTATGTTTACTATGTCTACAGCTGCTATCACTTGACACTTGCACTTTAAAAGTAGTAAATCCCGCACAAGGCGCTGACATGTGATCAAGGCCGGTTTTCCGGCCGAAACGCGTCATGGCGGCATGGTGATTGCCGAATAAACTACTGCAACGAATCTCTGGGTCTACTCTTGCCTTTCTTCGTGTGGATGAAGTGGTGGGTAAGCCTGCAACCATATATATATATATATGTATATATATATATATATTCACTGAAAAAACCATAGGTTTTAGGGACAGTTATAGTTAGTTGGACATTTTACTCGTACAAAACCCGTGAAATTCCCCCGTTATAGTTAGTTCAGCTAACTATAACTCGCGCCCCGCAATGCACTGCTGATGATGTCACATATTACATCACTCATGACATGGTCAGTGACATCACTGATGACATCACTGATGACATCTCAAATGACATCACTGATGACATCATCCAGTGACTGTGTGTTTCTGTAAAGTTTAAATATTTTTAATATATATAGGAAAAGACGTATTGAAGAATGAGTGGGTGTGTAAGTGTCTGTATGGATGATTTAGTAGGTGCGTGACTGACTCTATAAGTGAGTGATTTAACGTATCTTACTGAATGCATGGGTTAGTGACTAAACTGGGTGAATGTCTGTATCCGTCTGTCTGTTGCTGTGTAAGTGGCTGCATGGGTTCGTGAATAGCTACATGAGTGTCTATAAGACTTATTGATTTGTTGTCTGAGTATCTGTATGGGTGCCTGAGTGTTTGTGTGGATGGGGTGTGTGCGACTGAGCATAGATGTGTGAGTGGGTGATTCACTGGGTGGATGGTTTCAAGAGTGCATCTGTGATAGACTGTATGGGTGGGTAAGTGTGTGTAAGAGTGTGTTAGTGAGTGAATGTATGTCCCAGTGGTACATGTGTGAGTAACTACATATGTGAAAGGCAGTATATATGTGTGTTGGAGTATATAAATAGCTATAAGCTGAGAGTGAGTGATTGTGATAGTGGCTGTATGGATGAGTGTGTGCTTGTATCAGTGATTATATAAGAGCGTAACAATGTGCTAGTATTTGTATGATTAAGTGAGCTGGTGTGTGTATAACTGTATAGGTGAGTAAATGGCAGTGTGTTTAATTATTTGCATGACTGACTAGGTGTGTGAGTACCTCTATGGATGAGTGGCGGTGTTTGAGTGTCTATATAGGAGTAAGAGTGCATATGATAGTCCTGTACTGAGTGACCATAAGTATGAGTGACTGTACGGGTGAGTGAGTGGATGTGTGTGTATAGACCTAAGAATCAGTGAGTGGGTATGTAGTTATTGGTGTTGGAGTGTCTATGGTTTTGCGAATGGCAGTCTGTAATTTAGATTGGGTGTATCAAAGGTTATATTAGGGTGTGAAGAGCTGCATCAGATTATCACGTGGATGATGTCATCAGTGATGTCATTTGAGATGTCATCAGTGATGTCATCAGTGATGTCACTGACCATGTCATGAGTGATGTAATATGTGACGTCATCAGCAGTGCATTGCGGGGCGCGAGTTATAGTTAGCTGAACTAACTATAACGGGGAATTTCACGGGTTTTGTACGAGTAAAATGTCCAACTAACTATAACTGTCCCTAAAACCTATGGTTTTTTCAGTGAATTTCAAAGGTTTTTTAAATGCTAATTTCTAACTATAACATATCTGAAACCTATGGTTTTTTCAGTGAATTTCAAAGGTTTTTAAATGCTAATTCCTAACTATAACATGTCTGAAACCTACGGTTTTTTCAGTGAATTTCAAAGGTTTTGTAAATGACAATTTTTAAATGTATTAATTGTTATATTAATTTTTTTCATACTGATTTACTACATTTTTAGAAACAATTTTTTTTTACATATTTTATTTTTAAATTACATTGTAATTACATTATACATTACATTACAAAAAATACTTTCTCAGAATGAATTACTTTAGTTTAAATACTTTGCACATAGGCAATAGACTTTTAAGTACAGTAGTTACAGTTGTTGCAATGGGCAACACATTTTCAAACACAATGCAACATTCAGCTCAATGTGAATTTCTAGTTAAATGCAATTAGTTACTTTATGGATTACTTTTGTAACCACAGGACTGGATCCTAGATTCAGTCCTGGTACATCTCCTGTAAACAGTTGAGTAAAAGCGTTTTGGTTACAGTCGTGATTTTTAAGGAATATTATTGTATTTTAAAAGTTGACACTTAGAAACTTTTTCTCATAGAATCACCAATGTTATCCTATGGAAGGAAATTCACTTAGCAGGTAAAAACTGTTATCGTTACTTTTTCTTACTCAGTGTTGGATCCTGGATCCAGCACTGGTGCATCTCCTGTAAACAGTTGAAAGAATGCGTTTAAGTCATACAGGCGATTTTTAAGGAATATTTGTAGTTTGTGAAAATCGACACTTTGAAACTTTTCTGCTGAAAACCAGACAATGGATTCCTATGGAAGAAAATATAAGTTACTGGTAAGTACGGTTAAAATTACTTTTCAGGGTCAGTGCTGGGCTAAAAGATGCAGCACTGGGTTCTCTCCTGATAACAGGTGAGTAAATTGGAATTCGTACTTTGGTTGATTTTAGAGGAATATTATAAAGTTCCAAAACTCCACACACAGAAGAATTTCCAAGTGAAACCAGTCAATGTTAGCCTATGAAGGAAATTCAAGTTACCGGTAAGTACGGTTAAAATTACTTTTCAGGACCAGTACTGGGCTGAAAGATGCAGCACTGAGGTCTCTCCTGATAACAGGTGAGTAAATCAGAATTCGGATTTCGGCTGATTTTAGAGGAATATTTGTATGTTTCAAAAATCAACACTTAGAAACTTTTTCAGCAAAAAGCAGGCAATGATATCCTATGGAAGGAAATTCAAGTTACTGGTAAGTACGGTTAAAATTACTTTTGAGGATCAGTACTGGGCTGAAAGATGCAGCACTGAGGTCTCTCCTGATAACAGGTGAGTAAATCGGAATTCGTATTTCGGCTGATTTTAGAGGAATATTTTAAAGTTCCAAAACTCCACACTTAGAAGAATTTCCAAGTGAAACCAGTCAATGTTAGCCTATGGAAGGAAATTCAAGTTACTGGTAAGTACGGTTAAAATTACTTTTCAGGACCAGTACTGGGCTGAAAGATACAGCACTGAGGTCTCTCCTTATAACACGTGAGTAAATCGGAATTCGTATTTCGGCTGATTTTAGAGGAATATTTGTATGTTTCAAAAATCAACACTTAGAAACTTTTTCAGCAAAAAGCAGGCAATGATATCCTACGGAAGGAAATTCAAGTTACTGGTAAGTACGGTTAAAATTACTTTTCAGGATCAGTAGTGGGCTTAAAGATGCAGCACTGAGGTCTCTCCTGATAACAGGTGAGTAAATCGGAATTCGTAGTAAGGCAGATTTTAGAGGAATATTTGCACAATGGTGAAGGGAGGGGCGGGGCCTGAGGTGACATCTGTGCAAACGCGCCCCGTGGCGCGTTTTAAGTTGGGGGATTAAGTCCCCTTGAATCATGAGGTTCCCTAGGGGCCAACTAGCCCACCATGAACCTCCAGTATGCGCCAGGGGCTGCGTTGCAGAGACATGTAGAGAGGCCACACCCCTTTTACACCTCTCTGCAACGCAGCTCTGTGGCGCTTTCTGGATGTACCTGTTGGGCTAGTTGGCCCCAGGGACCCTCAGGATTGAAGGGATTTAATCCCCCATCTTAAAACGCGCCACGGGGCCTGTTTGCACACATGTCACATGAAGCCCCGCCCCTCCGTTCACCACTGTGCAAACGCGCCCTGTGGCGCGTTTTAAGTTGGGGGATTAAGTCCCCTTGAATCCTGAGGGTCCCTGGAGTCCAACTAGCCCACCATATACCTCCAAAAGCGCCACAGAGCTGCGTTGCAGAGAGGTGTAAAAGGGGCGTGGCCTATGTACACGTCTCTGCAAGGCAGCCCCCTGGCGCATACTGGAGGTTCCTGGTGGGCTAGTTGGCCCCCAGGGACCCCCAGTATTCAAGGGGAATTCGTTCCCCCTCTGCAAATGCGCCAGGGGGCGCGTTTGCAGAGTACTGCAGGGAGGGGGGCGGGGCCTCCGGCACGATGCCGGTCGTTTTTTTTTTTCGTTTTTTTTTTTTTTTTAATGGGAGGGGGGCTGCGTGGCCCCCCTTCCCTTGCCCACTTTTGGCCCCGGGGACCCCATCCCCCGGGGCCTGAGCATTTTTTTTTTTTTTAAATTTAAAAAAAAAACGGGAAGAGGGCCGCGTGGCCCCCTTCCCTGGGCCTGTATTGGCCCCGGGGACCCCATCCCCGGGGCATGGCCTTGATTTTTTATTTTTTTATTTGGAGGGGGCTGCGTGGCCCCCTCCTCAGGCCATTTAAGGCCCCGGGGACCCCATCCCCCGGGGCCAGCCTTTCCCTTATTTAAAAAAAAAAATGTTTTGGAACTTTGGGGAGGGGGGCTGCGTGGCCCCCCTCCCGGGCCACTTATGGCCCCGGGGACCCCATCCCCCGGGGCCTGGCCTCACGTTGGAGACTGTGGGGGGGTCCCCAATCCCCCCACTGTCCCAGCCGGCTCCCCGCCTCCTGCGGAAGCCGGCATTGCTTTTCCACATGGGGAGCAGCTAACATGCTGCTCCCCATGTGGAAAAGCAATTGGTTTGCATTTTGAAAGAGAGAGCAGGTTTCCTGCTCTCTCTTTCAAAATGCAAACCAAGTTTGCTATGACAGGACGGGAGCCGCGAGGCTCCGTCCTGTCATAGCAAACAGCAGTGTCCCGGGGGTAGGCACCCCGGGACACTGCAGGAGCCGGCCCTGGGGGGTGGTGGTCCCCAGGGCCATCAAGGGCTTCCAGGAGGGGGGCCGCGCGGCCCCCTCCCATTCAGTGCACAGCCCCGGGGAGGTGGTGGTCCCCGGGGCTTGGGGTCCGTAACGGACCCCATATTTAAATGTTTAGTGCCCCGGGGAGGTGGCGGTCCCCGGGGCATGTGGGGGCTGGAGCCCTCCACACAGGTTTAAAAAAAAAAAAAAGAAGCCCCGGGGAGGTGGCGGTCCCGGGGCTGCGGGAGGGCTCAGAGCCCTCCCGCCATCATTTTTAAATAAAGCCCCGGGGGGTGGCGGTCCCCGGGGCTTGGGAGCCTTAGAGGCCCCCTACATAAATTAAAACCCCCCACCATGCCCCCGGGACTTGGGCCACCCGGGGGCCAATTAACATCGAAGCGCGGAGACCGCGCTCGATTTTTTTTTCCGGCAGGATCCGCGCTCCCTGAGCGCATCCTGCCGATTTTTTTTAAAAAAACATTTTTTGCCCAGGGGGTCCTTGTGGGACCCCTGAGCAGACCTAGGGGGTCAGGGTGTTTCTACCCTGCCCCCTTTGTGCGTTTTGCGCACTTGTTTCTGTCCCTCGGTTCTACCGAGGGACAAAATGGCTGCCAACACTTCCTGATTTGGAGTGTTAACAGCCAATTAGCATGCAGCTCGTGATCGGGAGGGTGCGCGAATCCGACGCGGCCATAGATATATATGTACTTTTACTTTTGATTTTCTCAGCAACTACTGAACGGATTTACACCATTTAACAAAAAGGGTTCTTTCTGAACCAAGAACTACCTCTTTGCCAAATTTGGTGTAATTCCGTTCAGCAGTTCGGGCTGTAGCCGTGTCTAAAGTTTCCTATGGAAAAATGAATGGGGAAAACGCGTTTTGGGACCCCCTTTTTTCTCGGCCCCCGCTTGACGAATCACCCCGAGACTTTCAGGGTAGGAGCGGACCGGAGCGCCCCACAAAGTTTGAAAATTTTGCGAAGATACGTCAACCGGCAAGAGAGTTATTTCAAATAGAATGTCGCGGATTTCCTATGGAAAATAGGTTCTAACTATAACTATCTACTGGCGACCGCCAGTAGATAATATACATATATATATATATATATATATATATATATATATATATATATATATATATATATATATATATATATATATATACATTTGAATGTTGTTCATTTGACATCTGGGAAAGCCTTTCTGTTAGAGAGCATTGCATAAATAAAACCCCAAGCCTTATTCTGAAAACAGTATTTGATGTGCTTCATTTATAAAGTGAAATCCCTGTCCAGAGGGTGTGGTGTTGTCTATTGCTTCGTCATGTTTGAGCCACCGTGTGGTATTCTGTGTTATCTGGAAGTGTGAAGCAAGACAAGATGTAGTATCCAAATGTGGCATTTGTGATTTTTTAGACTGTACTGGTCAAAGTCCATATAAATTCTCAGTTTGTTGTGCCCACTCCTTGAGGTCTGACTGCCTTCACTGACTGCCCGGAAAGAGAGACGAATCTAAATGAATTGGAAAATATGAACGCAGAAAAAATAGCAACATGAAATGAAACAGTGTAAATGCCCTGATGAAGTCGCTATAAGAGATGAAAATTATTGGCTGATTTTTTAATTTGTCAAACAAAAAAATAAAGGATTTCTGTATGAAAAAAACAAAAGCATTGGGAGATTGATTAACCACGAAAAGAAAGACTTTACACAAAGATACTCGGATCGAAAAGTGATTACACCTACAAAACAATAGATGTTCGTATATTTTGATAAAATGAAAATTATATAATGTTACCCTCCTATTGAGAAACTCTTCAGTAGATGTGGCCATGTCACTGGTAGTGACAGCGGCCCTGGGAGCATTACTGGCTAAATGCGATGTGAAGTCAGCTTTTGGGCTGCTTCCGGTACACCCTAAGGACTTCCAGCTATTAGGCTTGCAATTTAAAGGAAAATGGTACGTGGATAAAGCATTACCAATGGGTTGCTCCATTTCATGTGCTCTGTTTGAGTGTTTCAGTTCCCTTTTCCAATGGTTGTTTACATGGCATACGGGCCATCAGCTTATAACCCACTATTTGGATGATCTCTTTATCATGGGGCACCTGGTTAGTCGGACTGCCAGGCTCTACTGACAAGGTTCCAAGAGCTCATGGGTAAACTAGGGGTGCAGTTGGCACTGGAGAAAACAGTGGTTCCGCAAACAGTCTTATCGTTTTTGGGCATTGAGATTGATTCCATGCGGATGGAAAGCCTAGATTAGCGCAGGACAGAAAGGATAAAATGCTAACATTGCTAATGGGCATGCTGGGAAGGGAGAATGTGAAAGTGAGGGAGATTCAGGTCCTGTTGGGTCACCTCAATTTTGCGTGCAGGGTTGTACGGGCAGGGAGGATGTTCTGTAGAAGGTTATTGGGGTGTTCACTGCCTCATCACCATGTCCGGCTTTCGGCAGGGGTCAAAGAGGACCTGAGAATGTAGTGTTTTTTCCTGCATGCTTTCAATGGCATTCCTTTGACAAGAAGGGAGGACATAGAATGGGACATACAAATCTTTTCAGATGCAGCAGGGGGCAGGGCTTTGGACTCTATTGGCAGGGTAGATGGTGGGCAGAGCCATGGCGGTAGCATAGCCTTCTTGGAATTGTTCCCTTTGGTGGTAGCAGTGACCCTATGGGGTGAAGATTTAGAATAAAGGAAAGTCCTATTTCGAGTCGACAACATGTCAGTAGGGGAGATGCAGGTCCTGAAGCTGTTGTGGGGTTTTGTGTTGGGCTGCTTGCGCCATGGCATCTCTTTCAGGGCACAAGACGTGCCCTGGTGGACAATGGCAATGCGGGTGCTTATCTTGTTCACAGTGGGGGAGATTCTGTGGGTTAGCCAAGGATGCAAACAGAGACCCGAAGCCCATGCCGGAGAAGTTGTGGTCCGTAGGCAACGCAGGATGGTACAACTGGTGGTGGGGTCTCTAGCAGAATCAACGTGCAGTGCATATGTTCAGGCAAGGAAGGAATTTCTAGCGTCGGATGCACAGTGCCGGGAGGTAGGTCGTTTGAGGGTGGAGGATGTGAACCAATATATCTTGGACCTAATAGACAAGGGTTTGTCGCAGGTGACCACAGCGGGGAGGTTAGCGGGACTGGCCTTTATGGGAAAATTGTTATGGGGATACCCTCCATCAGCAGGAGAGTTGGGAGGTTGGGAGTGGGAGCAGGACCAGAGGGGTCGGGCCAGGAAGCCCTTATCTCCAGATCTAGCGGGTAAAGTGCTGCAGCGGCTGCCTGAGGTGTGCAGGGGTGTGGGTGAGACTTGCTTATTTTCTACACTGATGGTATGGATGTTTTCTGGGGCTTTCAGGATGTCGAACTGTTGGGGGGCAGAAGCACGGTAGTCAGTTGGGAGGATGTTGTCAGAGCAACGGGGAGATGGGAGATATGGCTTAGCCATTACAAAACCGATCAGAGAGCGCAGGGGAAGAGGGTCATTTTGAACTCAATGGGTTCATCTGGCCCATGTCCGGTGGCATGGGGAGAGCTCTGGGCATCTTGTTGTAACGCAGACAGTGGTCCGGATTTTCAGCACCTCCTAGGGGGCAAAGTGCCGTCCTATCAGTTTCTAGTGTTGCTGCGAAAGGCAGTGGTTCGGCTGGGAGTGCAGGCAACAAAGTATGGCACGCACTTTTTTAGCATTGGGGCAGCATCGAAATCCGTAATTAGGGGTTGGGCATGCGAGGATATAATGCAGCTGGGCTGCTGGTCATATGAATGCTATAGTCGCTATCTGAGGTTTCTGTGCGTTGAGGGATGCGCAGCGGATGCTGCATGGTGAAATGCTTACTGCTTGTTTGTGTCCTTCCAGGTGCGGTAGCGGGCCTAGTGATGGAGGAATTGGATATCTGGATGGTGGGCCACTCCTTCATCAAGTGGGCAGCTATCCAGGCATGCCAGAGGGGTATGGGGTCTAATTTGGGTTTCAATGGCTGTCTTTTTAGGGTACTTGGATGGGAAAGGGGGGATGCTTTGGAAGGACCTTTTACACACATTGAATGGCATGATGGTTGGGGCAAGGTTCCTGGTTGTGTTTCTTCTTCACCTCTGGGAGAATGATTTGGTGAGAGAGAAAGGGGTCGTGTTGTTGAGGACTATGAAAAGAGACTTGTTGAAGATGAAAGAACTGTGGGCAGGGTGGTTTGTCTTATGGACTGAGTTTGTGCCGCTGCGGTCTTGGAGAGGGGCGTGCAAGCCAGCAGCAATAGACGGGCCAGGAGGAAACTGAATGGGGAGATGTTGCATTTTTGTAAGGAGCTCGGTTTTGGTCAAATTGGTCACTTGGACACTAAATTTGAGATCACAGTGTTTTTTAGGGGAGACGGGGCTCATCTGTTTCGGATAGGAATGGACTTGTATTCGCTGGAGATCAGAGACATTTTGGCTAAGGCTTTGAATGTAAGGCGGTAGGCGATCGGACCACCCATCACCAGACCACCCATCACAGGTAGAGGTGGGGGGTCAGAAAAGAGGGGTAGGTTCCCAAACCCCCTTGTCTGGGTGGCGGGGGCATGAAAGGTTTTCCAGGAGTTGGCAGAAGTTGGTTGGCATTGCTAGTTGGGGAACTATGTGCAAGGGAATGGTAGGCAGGTAGTTCAAGGTTCAGTTTAGGACATTTGGTTACTTACAGGTTCATACATATAGTCATAGGATGTAGGGGGAATAGAAAGTTGTAAACGTTGAAATGCAATACAGTTAAATGAGTTAGCTGCAGGGTGGGTATGTTGGGTGGACTATAGGGGTGGGGTAAGGGCTAGTTTACTGGATGTACAGCCAGGTTTTAGTTTTGTAAGGCGATTTGCCAGGAAGCTTTGTGATGTGCACCTGTTTCAATAAAGTGGCCTTTTTCACACACAAAAAGTGGTCAGTTTTCTGTACTGCACCCCTCCCTCCCAATGTTCAGCATGACTTTGTGTTTTAGGAACAATCTGTGCCTTGGAGATTATCAAAAGCAGAATTCTGAGCAACTGTTGGTGTTACCAAAATCCCACTTCTATGTGAATCTGCCCTTTTCAAGAACAGAGCTTTAAGTGACCAGAGCTCTAGGGGCCAGGTGTACTATTTACTTGTTGCAAAATACTGGTTGCAATTTGCAACCAGTATTTTTGTGAACAGTAAAGAATTTTAAGAGCCAATCCGTTCACTAATAGGTCAGTTCTTAAAATTCCAAATCGTAGTGGGCCGGAATGAACCTATCTCATTAATAAGGTAGGTTCAAAATTGCACCTCACTACGAATGGAGGCCATCACAGGCCAGCAGAAAACATTGTCTGTGACTGACTTTCAATAATGTAAACTTTATTTTAATGCAGCCCATTTCCGTACAGGAAACAGGCCTGGGTTTAAAAAGAAAGTTTACATTTTTTTGCTTAAAAATTGGCAGTGGTCCAATGGACCACTGCCAACGCCTCAACAAAGTTTTTGTTTACATTCACAAAGGGAAGCGGTCCCAAGGAGATATAAAGAATGGAGCACTGAATGATCTGTATATTTTAAAGCACAAATTTGTGAGTGAAAGAATCTGTGGGTTATCACAAGTGTGCCCTTTTGAGCTAAACCACTACGTGAACTTGACTACTATAAAGAGCTTTGAGTGAGCCTGTGTCTGAACAAAGGAACAATGCAAGTCTGGTTAGTATAAGGGGTTGTGTCAGAAAATCGACAACAAAAATATTCTCTGACATAAATATCGTAGCCTTAATGCCATTTACAAACATATCACTCGATTGAAAGTAGATTTTCTACCATTAACAACAGTGCGGCAATATTTTTATAAACAATATTAAGGACACAACATTTTTGCCTGATGAGATTAGGGCCACCAAATTCTGATACCATACCTTATAAGAATCTGAGCTCTGGGTGACTGCCTATGATCAAGTAAAGAAGTTTTATTGTCTGGGTAGGAATGATGCTGAAATATTAAATCAAAGCTAGCAATAAATGTGGGCAGTACAAGGAGCTCTCTGAGTGAATCTGGCATTTATTAAGGGTTCAGCTCTCTAGTGATAATTTTTATTATCAAGAGCAGAGCAACGAATGGCTCATGTATTATGACGATTAAAGGTATCACACAGTACCTTTACAGGAAATGAACAGTACAATGTCTTAATCTCACCGTGCACACCACTGGACATTTTAACCAAGTCTACATATATAAATCGAACAGACAGCATCTGAAAAAACAGTTTTTAAAGATATTCTTACAATATGCCACCGGAAGAATCTGTTTTTGTTTTCAGACAATAAGGATGGCCTGATGAGACTCATGTATGCATGTGGTACTTCTAGAGCATGAACCTAGCCAATAGGCAGCAGAGCTCTTTACAAGCCAAAGACGAGCATAAAGCCAATAAGGGATAGGAAAGGTGGCAAGTTTGTGGGCTGTTAACATTGAAACTGACATTCAAAAATACTTTTTATTTCCGCAGAATATCCTGAGACCAAATTATTGGGCCAGTATTTATTTGCATAGCCTGGATTCAATATTTTAAATAGTATTATTCAATTGCACTGTCTGAGCTTTCTTATTCGAAATTCTAGCAATACTATGGGGCACTAATCACACTGGGCCTCATTTACGAGGTTTTGGCACAGGGAATCTTGCTGCGTTGCTCTACGTCAAAAGAAAAAGGCAGGAATGTGCCGTATCTATGGCAGAATGCAGCACACATAGGAATAGGAATAAACAAGGAGAAATAAGGATATTTCTCCTTGTTGCACCTCCCTAAAGCCACCCCTGGGGTGGCGTTAAAATCTGATGCATTCCCAGGTTTACGATTCCTCGTAAATATGGGAATGCTTCAGATTCCATGGGTGTTGCGCGAGAACACCCACAGCAACACCCATGGAACGCCCCTTTCACACAGTGTTCTCCGTGAAAGGGCCACATATTTACAAGGCCATGAAAAGTCACACAAAGTGGCTTTGAGTGGCCTTGTAAATATGCTGCGGAGCATTGCGCCGCAGGAGTGTCAAAAAAGTGATGCTCTAGTTGCGCAAAAGTACCGCTAGGGGCCTCGTAAATGAGGCCCACTATGAGTTAGAGCTGGCAGCCTTAGGGTGGTCTTCCCCCTAACTTTTTTCCTTCCTCTTCCACTTTTATGACCTAATTTTTGCTGGCATTAGAACTCTGCGCACTTTACTATTGCTAACCAATGCTTAAGTGTTTGTGCTCTCTCCCCTAAACATGGTAATATTGGTTCATAACCAATTGGCATATTTAATTTACTTAGAAGTCCCTTGTAAAGTGCACTTTATGTGCCCTGGGCCTGTACATTAAATGCTACTAGTGGGTCTGTAGCACTGCTTGTGCCACCCACTTAAGTAGCCCTCTAACCATGTCTCAGGCCTGCCTTGCAGAGCCTGTGTGTGAAGCTTCCACTGCCATTTTGAACTGGCAAAAAAAACTTTTTGCCATGTTCAAACCTTCCCTTTTTATTCATATAAGTCACCCCTAAGGTAGGCCTGGACAACCCAGAGGGCAGGATGCAATGTATTTAAAAGGCAGGGCATGTACTTTGAAGTTTTACATGCCCTGGTAGTGAAAAACTCTCAAATAAATTTGTCACTACTGCAAGGCCTATATCTCCCATAAGATAACATTGGGATTACTGTATTACATTTCATAAGTGTAATTTCCAATTGGGAAGAGATAAACCCTTCAGGTCTGGTGACTCTGGAATCACTATTTAAAATACAAACTTACGGTGAAGTCAGATTTTAAATTGCAATTCTGAAAATGTCATTTTTATAAAGTTAAAAAATTGTAGATGATAGAATGCAATCCTAGTTTAATAATTTAAACAGCACTTTGATATACTCCAGGCCAGGGTTTGCGTGCAGACTTGATATGTGTTCTGTCCCTAAACACAACAGTTAGTCAAGAAAAAAACAGTGCATGGTTTCACACTAGATTCAAGCTGCACTGCGATGCAGAAATTACAAGAAATGCACTCCCAGTAATGTACAAGTTCAACCAAGTAATCCATGTTTTATCCAAATGTATTCCATTATCCTCGGAATGTACACTTTTGCAGTCAAACAGTAAAATTCCAAACTTTAAATGCACGAGAAATGCCCATCCAGGCGTCTTTCATCGGCACACAGAATATCCTGTTCAACCTGGGTATTTATACTGCTAATGTCGCAATACATTTCGGGCATGAATGCCCTTTGTCAGGGGTAACTAAAACCAAAAAGAGAGCCAATCAAAGGTAGTAAAGGACCCCAATATGCATATGTGAAAACCACTGTGATGCATGCTCAAAAAGAATTAAATGTGCTCAAAACCTACACCACTACGTGCTAAGCTCCAAAAGTGTGTTCAATCTAAACAGAAGAAAAATGTAAAGAAAAAGTTAAAGAAAATCTACACAGATTTAAATTATAGCAGCACAATTTAATTATGGTGCTTTACATTCGTTATGCAAACTGTTTTTCGTAGAGAGTTCATATCCTATGTTTAGTATACTGTTCACTCGAACTGACACTTGCAGTATCCACAAGCGTATTTCTTTCATATTCTTTTCTTGGACAGGGTCTCTCTGTCACGTGAAAGGACAGTTACAGCGGAGCTGAGAACTATAAATTGGTTTACGCACGTTGATCTCACTTTGGGTAAAAACTTTACAGTTGATGAAACCAAGAAGCCGTTTGTGGCGGTGAAATATTGAACCTTTAGATGTCATGCCAGTACACACAGTGAGTTATTCGTCTAGTTTGAGTTCTGCACTTGGTGGTTTACATCTCCTGATCACGACAATGTTGACTTTCTTTAACTTTTTCTTTAAAGTTTTCTTCTGTTTAGATTGAACACACTTTTGGAGCTTAGCACGTAGTGATGTAGGTTTTGAGCACATTTAATTCCTTTTGAGCATGCATCACAGTGGTTTTCACATATGCATATTTGGGTCCTTTACTACCTTTGATTGGCTCTCTTTTTGGTTTTAGTTACCCCTGATGAAGGGCATCATGCCCGAAATGCATTGGGACGTTAGCAGTATAAATACCCAGGATGAACAGGACATTCCGTGTGCCGATGAAAAACGCCTGGATGTGCATTTCTCATGCATTTAAAGTTTGGAATTTTACTGTTTGACTGCAAAAGTGTACATTCCAAGAATAATAGAATACATTTGAATAAAACATGGATTACTTGGTTGAACTTGTACATTACTGGGAGTACATTTCTTGTAATTTCTGCATTGCAGTGCAGCTTGAATCTGATGTGAAACTATGCACTGGTTTTTTCTTGACTTTTATAAAGTTGGCATTTTCTTGCTTTAGCCATTTGGTGCCTGTAGCCTGTCTCTGATCACATGACTAGATGTAATTGGCAGTTGGGCTTTGTGTATTCCTCCTAGACAGCCACACACATTGGGAGTTTAGGTATGCCTCAATGGGCCATCTCTGGCAGGATGGGAGAGAGGAGCTGGGCACAGCCTCACTTACACCTGAATAGGCTGTATCCTGCCCACACACAAAGGGCTGCATAACCCCCAGTAGTGAGTCTGGAGCCAGGACAGGATGGGAGGACCTCTGTGCACTACAAAGGCATATCTTTGAAGTCCCCCCCATTTCAAAGGCACCACTGGATATAAGTACTGGACCTCAGACACCACAACTTCAGTACACTTTTGGGCCTGTGGATACTCTGCCAGGATGAAGGACTGCTGTGCTGCTGAAGAACTGTCACTCTGCTGAACTCCTGTTTTACTGTGTTGATCTGTTGCCTGCTGCCAAATTGCCTGGGTGAAAAGGACTTGACCTGCATAACTCGACCCCAGAACTCAGAGTGACTCCAAGGGCTAGCTGGCTGGCCTCCTGATCTGAAGCCTCAGGGACATATCAGGCTTCCAATCCCTGCACCTGGTCTCTGCCATCTGTGAGTCTACCCTGCCAAGTGGTGCCACTCCAATCCTGGACCCTTGGAAGTGGACCTAAGGTTTATCCCCGAGCAGAACTGATGCATATCTTTGGCTGAGCGGCGCATCCCCGAGCAGAACTGACACATTGCCGCTGCTGCGTGGATTGGGCCCATCACAAAAGACTTGCATCACCGCCTCCTCCTGCATCTTGGGACAGACGAATCATCCTAGGAACGCCCGCTGCGCAATACTTTTTCCAGCACAAGTTCATCGATTCTTTCGTTGATGGCAGCCTCGAAGACCAGGCCGAACTCCGCATCGCAGCTTTACCGCTCATCGGAACCGACGCATCGCCTGTGCTGCGCCTCGCATCCTCGACATAGGACTTCACATCGCAGGCCCTGCAGACAGGATCCTCGACATCGAAGCAACAGGACCTTGCACTGCAGCCTCGTCGCATCTCGTAACCTATGCATTGCCTCAGCTGCGTAACGCATCTTCGACACGGATCCACGCAACGCTCCTCACCCAGGATTTAAGATACTTTGTTCAGCGGGCCTAACTGGGTCCTGGTAGCTGGCTTGTGGTCCATGCGGTCTCCCTGAAGTTGTGACTTTGGCCCGTTCTGGCGCGACCAGATCTCCCTAATAGCGATTCATGCTTTTGGTGCTATTTTTCACTACAAACTTTAAAAATCAATAACTCCGGTTGTACTAATTAGATTTTTGTCATTTTGTTCTTGTTTTATTTATTAAAATCATAGTAATTTTTCTGACCTGGTGTGGAATCATTTTCTTTGAGTTTTCACGGTTTTACTGTTTGAAGTGTTGCGCAAATACTTTGCACACAGCTTCGAGGTTAAGCCTGACTGCTCTGTGCCAAGCTACAAGGAGGAGGGCACAGGTTATTAGGGCTGGACTGCCCTTTACTCTGACTAGGAATGTGGGTGCTGCTTGAGTAGGGTTCATACAGCAGTCAACCAGTAACCCAATTTCTTACACTATGCATACAATGTTATACACTATTTTTGGTCTTCGTTATTTCTCCTGCCACAATTTTGAAAATGATTGCTACTTTAGCTGTTTCTTAATGTTTCAGATGTACATCTCGACTATCAGAAAAAAAATATGGGCGATGGCTGTGACGGTCCCAACTAGACATATATCAATTGTATGGCACTGCAAAAGCTTTTGGAGCTATAGAGGAATAATGCACTCATGGCACTATTGAAAATGGTAAATAAATTGATGATCTGATGAGATCTCTCTCAGCTCGGTTTTAAAACAGACGGTTCTAAATTATGAGGAGCCATTGAGACCTGGCTCTTTCCAAACTAAGACTTTGACAACGCTGTCCAGAAGATGTTTCTGATAATGTAACACCAGGAAGTTATTATGGTGAATGGACTAATTATAAGTGAAGAGAGACACAAGTACCTCATTTACCGAGATATTGAGAAATACATATTTCAAAATACACAAGTCCATTTTTATAGAAATTTCTTAGGGAAAGGGCACAATGTCCTGCCTCAGGAGTTTGACTTGTTTCCTTCACTTATTCATTTAGTAACACAATGTTTTTGTGAAACATATATGATTTTAGTGAGCTGACAAGGCTAAGCTAACAACTTTTTATAGCATCACTGAAGCAGACTGAATAATTTTCTGCATTCCTGTTGCTGTCAGATACCTGAATGTATTCCAACCCGTGGCTACACCACTGCCTTCTACAAGACTAACCTGGGCAAGAACGTCAATTAGGGTTGAAGGCAGGAGTAGCCTCTGCTAACCCTAACCCTAATCCTGCCTTTCAATTAGGGGTCGGTGGGGGTGGGTCAAAGCGGCTAACCTTGACTTACTCTTCTACAGACCTGTCTTGCTCAGTAGTCAGAAAAGCAGAGCCACATCCAGCAGAAAATGTGGATCTTTAAGAGCCATGTTTACTTTCTGTAGTTTCCAGACCACTGCTCACTTAGCAGCAAATGGCAGGTTGTTTTAAAGTCAAGAGGTGGCAGGACAAAGGGTGCCATGTCCCTTCCTTTATTCTTCCTCATTCTCTCAGTAGCCTCTTTTTTGCTGCATATGTGCTTGGGGAGGAACAAGGGCTGGGGATTTTTCCTAAATCTGCCTCATTGTTGGGCTTGGTAGGTGAAGGAAAGCAGGGACATCTTAAGGATTTTGGGGGCACTGGGCCAAACGTATGTCGGGGGCTCCTATTTGAAACAGCTTGAAGTTATGATCCAGTTTTAGCCCATGCCCCCTTTGACCAGGTCACTGACAGTGCACATGTACACTGGTCTAAATTCTAAATGTGTTTACATCTAATATTTAAGGATATTGACCTGTGTTTTCAATATTGTAACACAGCAGCAACTCACTAATATTACTGCATATAATCTCGGTGACATATGAATATGTGAGGTCCTGTTTTGATCGAAAAGAAACGTTTTTATGGATGTTGAGTGAAACCAACACAAAATTTCTCTGCAAAATGTCTGTCATAAACTCGCACGCATCACCCACTTTAAAAATAAATGAAAGGAAACTGATATTTGAAACAATCTGCTTAAGAACTATTGAAGGTCATCAGGGCTAGTGTCTCTGCAGAACAGAGCTGGCTATGTCAGGGGCCCCCCTGAAACATTGGGGCCCTGGGCCAGAGCCCACTTTGCTCATGCCTTAAAACGCCTCTGAAGGAAAGGCCTCCAAAGCAAGCAGATGCCAGGCCACCGCTACATACTAAATTACTTTTAGACACCAAGGCAACTTCTTACCTGGGGGCTGGACTTGTGGCATATAAGTGTGCAGCAGTCAACTTCGGAAGACAGGGATGTCTCAGAATAAGACCAAAATGAGTCTGGTCTAGGGTCCCAGTATTTTACGGGCCTCTGCGGTTTCCAGAACTCTGTTTGGTTTATGCCTACTTTGTGTATGTTTTGAATTTGAATTAAACATTATGAGCTTAACCACTTGCTCTTCTGGGCGCTGTTAGCGAAAACGTTCCCTTCACATCAGTGTGTCTTTTTTAAAAGGCAGTGTCAAACACAAAGTTGACAGTGAAAGTTACCTCCATCAAGCATATTACACACCGATTTGATTTTCTTTTATAATTATTTAAAAGCCTAATAAAGTCGAATTGTGACATATTTTGGTCTCCTTTATGAACACACTGTTCGGTCTATCTGACATCCACCAATAACTCAGAAATAAGGCTTTTTTTTTTAGGTCGTGCATTCGAGACCTCTTGTATATACTTTAGTATATACTTATATGTGTATGTACTTTGTGGGCTCTGGAGATCAGCCCTAGGACTTGTCTTCTTCCGCTTAGGGACTTTTTTTCTGTTCAACTGCCTCTATTTAACTGTCTTAATAGAAAACGACCAGTAGAGGTCAGTAAAATACCAGAATTGCTTTCTGCTGAGGGACTTTTTTTTTTTTTTAATTCCGGCAACTGCCTCTATTTAACTTTCTTGATAGAAAACTTCCAGCAGAGGTCAGTAAAATACCAGAATCACTTTAGCATTCTCTAGATTCCAGTCCATAGAAATTGTCTTCCACAAGCACCTGTAGACAATAATATTTTTTTCAAACTTGTATTTTCAGTCCTATGACCACCGAAGGCTCTGATTGTATATTAAAAACAGAGCTTTGAACTATACCATTTTTAGCTGAAAGGCAATATTTCTCTCCATGTGTTCCCATACCTGGCATGTCACGCAGTTTGGTGCTTACTTTCCCTCCATGTTAAAGAACAGTAGATGTTTCAGCACCAATGGCTAATGTGCTGCATAGCTAAATACATATAAGGTCCCAAAGGCGAGACCGATTGCATTGCAAATGCTTGTTTAGGATTACCTTCCATATGCGCCGAGGATTAAGGTCAAACCATATAATTTACAAATGAATAAAGCAGGTGAAAGTGTGTACCTATTGGTTTATGTCTTACAAAACGTGAGCAGCTGAAGTCTGTGAGCTCACTTTGCATTTTGAAGGCTATATATCAAAGAACACAAATCTATGTTATAAGTATGTTTGTGTACTCTGTAGGTATTGTTTTGTGGAAAAGCAGAATGCAAGCTGAACTTGCTGCCTTTAGCTGCTCATAATTGTAATATCAGGTACCAACACATAAACCGTCACATGTATCTTTAGAGAGTGTTATGTTTCTATAGAAATGTAAAAGCTTTCAAAGGCTTGCCTTCTAGAAAGCTATTCACAATACAGTCATGAGACAGTCGGTTATAACTAAGAGCATCTATCACACAGGAAATTAGATAGAACTGAGGCGTAGTGTGGCTGTCATGTGCCTGGGCTTATTACATCTGTGTAATTTGAGGAATAGATTCAGTCTGACCTTATAAGGTAATATTAATATGATGGCAGCCTTAAGCAGGGTCGGATTGGAATCACAATTAGGCCCGGGTACTCCCAAAAAGAAGTGGCCCATATTCCGCAATGGTTAGTATTTTTTTTGTAGTTTTATTTAGCGCGAACTTGGTCCAAAGTCATTGGAGCTATTACCATGAGCACCAGCAACATTGCACAAGATCAAATTCATTTTTATTTTAGGTAGGGAGATTAAGTGATTTGCAAACACAAGGAGCTGATGGACGGAGCGCTGACACTCACCCCCAGTCACAGATCTGATTTGATTTATGCATTTATAAAGCACAGCCATCACTCCAGAAGGAGCATCCTGGTGCTATGCGGGATTAAGTAGAAGGATCAGACGGTTATAGATTATAGCAGAGAAAGACAGAGTAAGTCAGGAGCTGTGAAAATCCACTTCTTAAGAGCTATCCTGACAAACGTTTCTGACTCCAGCAGTCTTAGCTGTATGGGCAGTAGGTTCCATGCTCTTGTTCCTAGAGTTGCCACGGATTTTCCTCCTCTAGTTTTAAGTATAAATGGGGCGGGGGGGGTTAAACAGAATAGCTGAGGAGGATCTGAGTGTTCTGGCAGTAACATAGGGTGTAAACCTAGCGGTTCAGTATGATGTCCCTGATTTCCTGAAAGTTCTGAAGGTAATTAGAAGGAGCTTGAATAAAATTATTTTGTGGATCGGCAGCCAATGAAGGGAGCGGCAAGGCAGCTTCAAAACTAGCCGGCAGCCACATGTTGAACCATCTGTAACTATTTAGCACCTGTTTGTTGACGCCAGCATGTAGGCTATTGCAGAAGTCCAGTCTGCATAAGATCAGGGCTACCACTACTGTTTTCCTTGCAGCAAAGGGGATGAGATCAAAGAATATTTTGAGTGATTTGATTAGATTAAAACATATCCCTGCCACTGCCAAGGCCTGTGGCCGGAATGAAAGAGTATCATCAAATTTAGCCACGAGATTCTTGACTATTTCCACTGTATTGGGGGAGGGGAGGTAAGTCTTCTGCCCACTATTTGACTGGATTGAGGAGATTGTCTTTGCCTATTAACAATATGTCAGTCTTATCTGTATTACATTTCAGGAAGTTGGAAGACATCCATCGAATGACCTCTGATAAGCATTGCTTAAAATACCGTTCAGAGTCATTTGAGTCTTTATCTAAGCCTAGGATAAGCGGAGTATCATCTGCATAGGAGGTAGTTTCAATTTGTAATAATAAAATAAGTGATAAAAGTGGGGCCATGTAGATGTTAAACAAAAGAGGGCTTAGGGAGGAGCCCTGCGGCACACCAGTCAGGATAAGGCGTTCTTTTGAAATGAACGGCTCTAAGGCAACCATTTGCCTGTCATTGTACAGGAAGGACTGTATCCAAGCTAAGACCCTATGCGCTTTGCCGCAATTTTTCATTCGGGATAAGAGAATATCATGAAAAATGGTATTGAATGTGGCAGGCAGATTTAATAGGATCAGCATGCATTCTTTCCGTTGTCTAAAGTGAGTTTCAGTGTATCTACCACTTCTAGTAGTGCAGATTCTGTTGAATGTCTAGGTCTAAATCCTGATTGGCAAGGATAAAGAATTCTGGCCTCTTCTAAAAACACAGATAACTGCCTATTGACAAATTTTTCTGTAATCTTGCCAAGGGTGGGAAGTAATGAAATTGGATGGAGGTTAGAGAGCGTGAATCCATCATCGTTCTTAAGCTCACTTCGCCACCCAAGTTCAGACCAAGCCATACGCAAATCAGTCTTGAGCCTGTTCCTCATGGGAACAGTCCAGCCCGAACTGCCAAGCCAAGTCTTCCCTGGACCGGAAACAAGCATCCTGGGACCAGTTTCGGGGTAACACCCCATATCAGCCAGGCTAGCTTGACTCCAGTGGCAAAGTGAGCAAGGGACGCACGTCCCGACATACCCTGCCAACTTAGGGCGAGCAAAGCAAACACAAGAAGATGATGGATGGAGTGCTGAAACTTTTCAGACACTCCCCCAGTCACAGATCTGGGTTAAATCCATCATCGTTCTTTAGCTCACTTCGCCACCCCAGTTCAGACCCAGCCATTTGCAAATCAGTCTTAACCCAGTTCCTCATGTGAACAGTCCAGCCCCAACTGCCATGTCAGGTCTTCCATGGACCAGAAACAAGCATCCTGGGACCGGTTTTGGGGGTAACACCCCTCATCAGCCAGGCTAGCTTGACTCCAGTGACAAAGTGAGCAAGGGATCCATGTCTGGGCATACCCTGCCAACTTAGGGCAAACAAAGCAAACACAAGAAGAGGATGGGTGGTGCGCTGACACTTTTCAGACACTCACCCCCAGTCACAGATCTGGGTTGAATCAATATTCGGTCTTTAGGTCACTTCGCCAACCCAGTTCAGACCCAGCCATATGCAAATCAGTCTTGACCCTATTCCTCTTGGGAACAGTCCAGCCCGATCTGCCAAGCCAGGTCATCCCTGGACAGGAAACAAGCATCCTGGGACTGGTTATAGGGTAACACCCCTCATCAGCCAGGCTAGCTTGACTCCAGTGGCAAAGTGAGCAAGGGACCCACGACTGGGCATACCCTGCCAACTTAGGGCGAACAAAGCAAACACAAGGAGATGATGGATGAATCACTGAAAGTTTTCAGACACTCACCCCCAGTCACAGATCTGTGTTGAATCCATCATCGTTCTTTAGCTCACTTCGCCACCCCAGTTCAGACCAAGCCATACACAAATCAGTCTTGACCCTGTTCCTCATGGGAACAGTCCAGCCCGAACTGCCAAGCCAGGTCTTCCCTGGGCCGGAAACAAGCATCCTGGGACCGGTTTCGGGGTAACACCCCATATCAGCCCCCATATCAGCCAAGCTAGCTTGACTCCAGTGGCAAAGTGAGCAAGGGACCCATGTCTGGGCATACCCTGCCAACTTAGGGCGAACAAAGCAAACACAAGAAGATGATGGATGGAGCTCTGAAACTTTCTGACACTCACCCCCAGTCACAGATCTGGGTTAAATCCATCATCGTTCTTTAGCTCACTTCGCCACCCCAGTTCAGACCCAGCCATATGCAAGTCAGTCTTGACCCTATTCCTCATGGGAACAGTCCAGCCCGAACTGCCAAGCCAGGTCTTCCCTGGACAGGAAACAAGCATCCTGGGGCCAGTTTCGGTGTAACACCCCTCATCAACCAGGCTAGCTTGACTGCAGTGGCAAAGTGAGCAAGGGACCCACGTCTGGGCATACCCTGCCAACTTAGGGCGACCAAAGCAAACACAAGGAGATGATGGATGAATCGCTGAAACTTTTCAGACACTCACCCCCAGTCACAGATCTGTGTTGAATCCATCATCCTTCTTTATCTCACTTCGACACCCCAGTTCAGACCAAGCAATATGCAAATCAGTCTTGACCCTGTTCCTCATGGGAACAGTCCAGCCCGAACTGCCAAGCCATGTCTTCCCTGGACTGGAAACAAGCATCCTGGGACCGGTTTCGGGGAAACCCCCATATCAGCCAGGCTAGCTTGACTCCAGTGGCAAAGAGAGCAAGGGACCCACGTCTGGGCATACCCTGCCAACTTAGAGCGAACAAAGCAAACACAAGAAGATGATGGATGGACTGCTGAAACCTTTCAGACACTCACTCCCAGTCACAGATATGGGTTGAATCTATCATTGGTCTTTAGGTCACTTCACCACCCCAGTTCAGACCCAGTCATATGCAAATCAGTCTTGACCCAGTTCCTCATGGGAACAGTCCAGCCCGAACTGCCAAGCCAGGTCTTCAATGGACCAGAAACAAGCATCCTGGGACCGGTTTCGGGGTAACACCTCTCATCTGCCAGGCTAACTTGACTCCAGTGGCAAAGTGAGCAAGGGACCCACATCTGGGCATATTGTGCAAACTTAGGGCGAACAAAGCAAACAGAAGATGATGGACGGATTGCTGAAACTTTTCAGACACTCACCCCAGTCACAGATCTGGGATGAATTTATCATCGTTCTTTAGCTCACTTCGCCACCCCAGTTCAGACCCAGCCATATGCAAATCAGTCTTGACCCTGTTCTTCATGGGAACAGTCCAGCCGCAACTGCTAAGCCAGGTCTTCTCTCGACTGGAAGCAAGCATCCTGGGACCGGTTTCAGGGGTAACACCCCATATCAGCCCGGCTAGCTTGACTCCAGTGGCAAAGTGAGCAAGGGACCCATGTCTGGGCATACCCTGCAAACTTCTGGCAAACAAAGCAAACACAAGGAGATGATGGATGAAGCGCTGAAACTTTTCAGACACTCTCCCCCAATCACAGATCTGGGTTGAATCAATCATTGTTCTTTAGCTCACTTCGCCACCCCAGTTCAGACCCAGCCATATGCAAATCAGTCTTGACCCTGTTCTTCATGGGAACAGTCCAGCCGCAACTGCTAAGCAAGGTCTTCTCTCGACTGGAAGCAAGCATCCTGGGACCGGTTTCAGGGGTAACACCCCATATCAGCCCGGCTAGCTTGACTCCAGTGGCAAAGTGAGCAAGGGACCCACGTCTGGGCATACCCTGCAAACTTCTGGCAAACAAAGCAAACACAAGGAGATGATGGATGAAGCGCTGAAACTTTTCAGACACTCACCCCCAATCACAGATCTGGGTTGAATCAATCATTGTTCTTTAGCTCACTTCGCCACCCCAGTTCAGACCCAGCCATATGCAAATCAGTCTTGACCCTACTCCTCATGGGAACAGTCCAGCCCGAACTGCCAAGCCAGGTCATCCCTGGACATGAAACAAGCATCCTGGGACTGGTTTCAGGGTAACACCCCTCATCAGCCAGGCTAGCTTGACTCCAGTGACAAAGTGAGCAAGAGACCCACGACTGGGCATACCCTGCCAACTTAGGGCGAACAAAGCAAACACAAGGAGATGATGGATGAATCGCTGAAACTTTTCAGACACTCACCCCCAGTCACAGATCTGTGTTGAATCCATCATCGTTCTTTATCTCACTTCGCCAACCCAGTTCAGACCAAGCCATATGCAAATCAGTCTTGACCCTGTTCCTCATGGGAACAGTCCAACCGCAACTGCCAAGCCAGGTCTTCCCTGGACAGGAAACAGGCATCCTGGGACCAGTTTCGGGGTAACACCCCTCATCAACCAGGCTAGCTTGACTGCAGTGGCAAAGTGAGCAAGGGACCCACGTCTGGGCATACCCTGCCAACTTAGGGCGAACAAAACAAACACAAGAAGATGATGGATGGAGCGATTAAACTTTTCAGACACTCACCCACAGTCACTGATATGGGTTGAATCAATCATCAGTCTTTAGGTCACGTCGCCACCCCAGTTCAGACCCAGTCATATGCAAATCAGTCTTGACCCTATTCCTCATGGGAACAGTCCAGCCCGAACTGCCAAGCCAGGTCTTCCATGGACCAGAAACAAGCATCCTGGGACTGGTTTTTGGGTAACACCTCTCATCTGCCAGGCTAGCTTGACTCCAGTGGCAAAGTGAGCAAGGGACCCACGTCTGGGCATACCCTGCAAACTTAGGGCAAACAAAGCAAACACTAGGAGATGATGGATGAAGCGCTGAAACTTTTCAGACACTCACATCCAGTCACAGATCTGTGTTGAATCCCTCATCGTTCTTTAGCTCACTTCGCCACCCCAGTTCAGACCAAGCCATATGCAAATCAGTCTTGGCCCTGTTCCTCATGGGAACAGTCCAGCCGCAACTGCTAAGCCAGGTCTTCTCTAGACTGGAAACAAGCATCCTGGGAACGGTTTTGGGCATAACACCCCTCATCAGCCAGGATAGCTTGACTCCAGTGGCAAAGTGAGTAAGGGACCCACGTCTGGGCATACCCTGCCATCTTAGGGCAAACAAAGCAAACACAAGGAGATGATGGACGGAGCGCTGAAACTTTTCAGACACTCACCCACAGTCACAGATATGGGTTGAATCAATCATCGGTCTTTAGGTCACTTCACCACCCCAGTTCAGACCCAGCCATATGCAAGTCAGTCTTGACCCCATTCCTCATGGGAACAGTCCAGCCCGAACTGCCAAGCCAGGTCTTCTCTGGGCAGGAAACAAGCATCCCGGGACCAGTTTCGGGGTAACACCCCTCATCAACCAGACTAGCTTGACTCAAGTGGCAAAGTGAGCAAGGGACCCACGTCTGGGCATACCCTGCCAACTTAGGGTGAACAAAGCAAACACAAGAAGATGATGGATGGAGCGCTGAAACTTTTCAGAAACTCACCCCCAGTCACAGATCTGGGTTAAATCCATCATCGTTCTTTAGCTCACTTCGCCACTCCAGTTCAGACCCAGCCATTTGCAAATCAGCCTTGACCCAGTTCCTCATGGGAACAGTCCAGCCCCAACTGCCAAGCCAGGTCTTCCATGGACCAGAAACAAGCATCCTGGGACTGGTTTTGGGGGTAACACCCCTCATCAGCCAGTCTAGCTTGACTCCAGTGGAAAAGTGAACAAGGGATCCATGTCTGGGCATACCTTGCCAACTTAGGGCAAACAAAGCAAACACAAGGAGATGATGGACGGAGCGCTGAAACTTTTCAGACACTCACCCCCCAGTCACAAATATGGGTTGAATCAATCATCGGTCTTTAGGTCACTTCGCCACCCCAGTTCAGACCCAGCCATATGCAAATCAGTCTTGACCCTATTCCTCATGGGAACAGTCCAGCCCGAACTGCCAAGCCAGGTCTTCCATGGACCAGAAACAAGCATCCTGGGACCAGTATCGGGGTAACACCTCTCATCTGCTAGGCTAGCTTGACTCCAGTGGCAAAGTGAGCAAGGGACCCACATCTGGGCAAACCCTGCAAACTTAGGGCGAACAAAGCAAACACAAGGAGATGATGGATGAAGCGCTGAAACTTTTCAGACACTCACCCCCAGTCACAGATCTGGGATGAATTTATCATCGTTCTTTAGCTCACTTCGCCACCCCAGTTCAGACCCAGCCATATGCAAATCAGTCTTGACACTGTTCCTCCTGGGAACAGTCCAGCCGCAACTGCTAAGCCAATCAATCAATCAATCAATCATGTCACTTATAAAGCGCACTACATACCCACGAGGGTCTCAAGGCGCTGGGGGAAGAGGGGGGTGGTGCTGCTACTGATCGAAGAGCCAGGTCTTGAGGAGTCTTCTGAAGGCCAGTAGGTCTTGGGTCTGTCGGAGGTTGGTGGGGAGGGTGTTCCAGGTCTTGGTGGCGAGGTGGGAGAAGGATCTGCCGCCGGCGGTCGTTTTCCGGATGCGGGGGACTGTGGCGAGGGCGAGGCTGGTCGAGCGGAGCTGGCGGGTGGGGGTGTAGAAGCTGAGTTGTCTGTTGAGGTAGGCTGGTCCGGAGTTGTGGAGTGCTTTGTGTGCGTGGGTGAGGAGCTTGAAGGTTATCCTCTTGTTGACAGGGAGCCAGTGCAGGTCTCTCAGGTGGGGTGTGATGTGGCTGCGTCGGGGGATGTCGAGGATAAGACGTGCAGAGGCGTTCTGGATGCGTTGCAGCCGTCTCAGGAGCTTAGCCGTCGTTCCTGCGTAGAGGGCGTTTCCGTAGTCCAGCCTGCTGGTGACGAGGGCCTGGGTGACTGTTTTTCTTGTTTCGGTGGGGATCCACTTGAAGATCCTGCGGAGCATTCGGAGGATGTTGAAGCAGGATGAGGAAACGGCATTGACCTGCTTAGTCATGGAGAGGGTGGGGTCGAGGATGACCCCTAGGTTGCGTACGTGGTCGGTGGGTGGCGGGGCTGTTCCCAGTGATGTTGGCCACCAGGAGTCGTCCCAGGCTGAAGGGTTGGAACCAAGGATGAGGACCTCCGTCTTGTCCGAGTTCATCTTCAGGCGGCTGGTCCTCATCCATTCGGCGACGGCCTTCATTCCTTCGTGGAGGTGGGCTTTGGCGGTGTGAGGGTCTTTGGTGAGGGAGAGGATCAGCTGGGTGTCGTCGGCGTAGGAGATGATGTTGAGGTTGTGCTGTCGGGCGACGTGGGCGAGGGGTGCCATGTAGATGTTGAACAGCGTTGGGCTGAGGGAGGAGCCTTGGGGTACGCCGCAGATGATCTTGGTGGCCTTGGATCGGAAGGGGGCGAGGCGGACGCTTTGTGTTCTGCCGGAAAGGAAGGATGTGGTCCAGACCAGGGCCTTCTCTTGGATCCCGGCGTCGTGAAGGCGTGTTCGTAGTGTGTGGTGGCAGACCGTGTCGAAGGCGGCTGATAGGTCCAGGAGGATGAGGGCTGCTGTTTCTCCGTTGTCTAGCAGGGTCCTGATGTCATCGGTGGCGGCGATGAGGGCGGTTTCGGTGCTGTGGTTGCTGCGGAAGCCGGACTGGGAAGGGTCCAGGATGTTGTTCTCCTCGAGGTAGCGGGTCAGTTGTTTGTTGACGATTTTCTCGGTGACCTTCGCGGGGAACGGGAGCAGAGAGATGGGTCGGAAGTTCTTGAGGTCCTTGGGGTCTGCCTTGGGTTTCTTGAGTAAGGCGGTGATCTCGGCGTGCTTCTCTGGGCTGGAAACAAGCATCCAGGGACCGGTTTCAGAGGTAACACCCCTCATCAGCCAGGCTAGCTTGACTTCAGTGGCAAAGTGAGCAAGGGACCCATGTCTGGGCATACCCTTCCAACTTAGGGCGAACAAAGCAAACAGAAGAAGGTGATGGACAGAGCGCTGAAACTTTTCAGACACTCACCCCCAGTCACAGATCTGGGATGAATTTATCAACGTTCTTTAGCTCACTTCGCCACCCCAGTTCAGCCCCAGCCATATGCAAATCAGTCTTGACACTGTTCCTCTTGGGAACAGTCCAGCCGCAACTGCTAAGCCAGGTCTTCCCTGGATCGGAAACAAGCATCCTGGGACCGGTTTCGGGGTAACATCCCTCATCAGCCAGGCTAGCTTGACTCCAGTGGCAAAGTGAGCAAGGGACCCACGTCTGGGCATACCCTGCCAATTTAGGGAAACAAAGCAAACACAAGATGATGGACAGAGTGCTGAAAGTTTTCAGACATTCACCCGCAGTCACAGATCTGGGTTGAATCCATCTTCGTTCTTTAGCTCACTTTGCCGCCCCAGTTCAGACCCAGCCCAGAATCACTGGATGTTGAGCTGACACCAGAACTCAAATGAACTTTCCCTGTTCCAACGTAAGCAGCTCTGAGACCATAACACTGCATCCTATGTTTTTTTTTCCTCTGGGAAAGGTGACTTCACAGTGAGGCCTATGCAAACACTCCCCCACCCCTCCACCAAGGCCTAAAAGACACTTGGGCCGAGGTGACAACACCTGGCTCCTAACGAGGCTACTTGTCTTACTAACCCCCTTCCCATCCCATTATAGCCTTAAGGTGTGACCTGGCAAGGGAGGGGGTGAAGAAAAGCACAGGGCTGCTGATGCTGCTACTCCAGGGGGACTTAGGGGAGAATGGCCCCCTGCGAGGCCCCTGCATACTCCCACCCTCCCCACATCCACCATGGCCTGAAAGTGATGGCCCAGCGGGGGAATGACACTGCTTCTAGGCTGGGGTGGCCACACAAGGCAGGGGGCGGAGGTGAGAATGCCCTAAGGGCCATAACATCTGGCCCCACACCTCAATTTGACAGCCTGGCAGGGGACGATACTGGCGATACTTTACAGTGGTCTGGCAGGGCCCGGGGTAGACAGTAAGTTTCTGTGGGCCGGTTTACAGAGGCCCTAAAAAACTGGCCCACAGATGACCCTGAGGCACCAGCCCATTGCCCAATGTCCAACTGCCCGCCTTCCCTATCCGACCATGCCCTTAAAGCACCGGGAGGTGGAGGACGTGGTGGGGCCTCCCAGTGATCTCTGTCCTTCACATCTGGGCATGGGAGGAAGGGGAGGGTTGGGAGTGGTGGTGCCTGACACTAGTTGGTTGCTACATACATGGCTGGTTGGTTGCCTAATTTGGGCCACAGTGGGGCCTATATTATCAAACAGCTGCACCGTTCTTTGCCGCACCAGACACTAGTGCCCGGCATTTGCAGTGTGGTCGGTACCCCAGAGTTTTTTTAAGTTAGCAATGGACCTTTGCATCGAGGTGTCCTCGAGACAGGTTAGTCATTGGCGGCAGGGGACCGTGCGAATGGGGGGAATATAGAGGAGATACCAGGGAATAGTTATGAAAGGAAACCGTATGAAGAGTGCGATACAGAGCAATGGCAAAGAGACAGAGAAAAAAGTGAGAGAGAAGGAACATTTAGATATACAGGGAGAAAAAAAAAAGACCTGTGAGAGAGAGCCGAGAAATATGAAGGGAGAGAAAAGGGAGACTGAGAGAGAATAAGATTCAAAGAGAGAGAGAGAAGTGAGGTGATTAGTGAACAGGAAGAATGAAAGGAGAAATAGAGAAACGAGTGACGAAGATAAAGGAATGAAAGAAGAGGAAGAGGCAAGTTAGAAAGTTATTTAAACTTTGCAATAGTTTTGGGACAAAGTTTGTCTTGTGCAGGAATATTTTGATAGCGTCTCAGGTCCAGAAGCAGGTTCACCGCACATGAGTGGGGCAGGGGGTTCTAGCTGCCACTGCCTCGCAGGCCTTCAGGCATCACTGCGCTTAACCTGCCACATTGGACATGAGCACTTACATTTACAGTGCTTGGAAGTTTTGAGTTTCAGCACTATCGAAATTAAGTAAAACATGCAAAATATAACCAGGAACTAAATCACTGGCATGGAATTCCTTAATGTTTTAAACATTGATTGTTCAGAAATCGATCGGTGTTATTTGCCAGTTGTTGATGGGTGGATTAGTGGATGCATGTATGCAGGTATGTATTTATGTATGGATGACTGGTGATGTAGATGGATGGATGGAGGGATGGATGGATGGGTGGATGGATAGATGAATAGGAAAGAAGAACAGATGGTCTTGAGGAAGGATGGATAACTTGGTGAATGGAAAGATGACATATGGATTGATGCGTGAATGGATGGTCAAATGAATAGTTTTGGTGGCAAGATGGATGGACAGGATGATGGAAGAGGTGGATTCATGGATGGATCCCTAATGGAAGGAGTGGATAGATTCTTGATGGAAGGTTAAATGGATGGAAATGTGTATGGTAGGATGGGTACATAAAGCACTTCTTTAGCACAATGCACAGTGCCAACAGCAGTGGACTGAGATTGTGAAAACTTGTAGCATGTATCTAGCTATAATAGTCATTAAACTGATTGGATGTTGAAGCAATTATGTTCGCATATTGCACTTTGCTATTTTAAGAGCTACTGGCTATTGAGAATCCAGTCCGACCCTGTAGAAAGAACATCTAGCAGGCCCAGTCTCCCCCAGAAATCAACTTCACACACATGTTCTCAGAAATCTAAAATGGTGCTGTGTCTCACCTTCGCTCCTTTAAAGCAGTTTGGCAAGTCGCTTCTAAAATGCCTGGCCATCAAAAACATATTTGTAACCTGGGCACATTTCCTGCTGCAGTGAAGCACTTTAATGTTCACTGGGCCAAAATGGATGAAATACACCTGTTTTCAGAGCAGGTCAAAGGTTCATTTCAAAGTCAGCGAGTTAGTGCACCACTGACTGCAGAAAGTTCTGGTAACCCGACTATTTCAGATCCAAATCCATTAATATATTTCTGAGAGTTAATGCGCCACCTGCAATCCGTGTACACACACAGTTCAGTTAAATTTGGACCCACAAACCGGCAGGCCTGTGGCAAGCAAACATGTCTCTTAGTTCACACATCGACCATGCCTACTCCAGATGGCTACTGTCTCTCGATGTCTATTAACTGCTGTGTCATTTATGACGTCCGTATTACGCATACTTTTTTCTGAGAAATCCCTTTCAGGAGCCCATAGTTCACTTGTCTGCACTTGGGTTCCTCCCTCACAAACTGCCTTATACCGGCTGCTGTCTGCCTTGCATGGTCACGCTGTGCTTGCCAAGATCCACCTCGCCTCTGCTGAAAGATAAGTGACAGGCACCTGGGTAATCCAGGAGACACTCGTTTACAGCAGCGCCCCGGCCTTCTACCTACTGAGACAAAATAAAATAACTACCCCAGCAGCTTGCTTACAGCCTAGGGACTCTTGCAGCACCCCACTCACTTTCATACAGTCTCACCCGCCTCGTGATCCCACTCTCCTACCTGCAAAATACAAGAGCAGCCAGGCTGCTACACAAAGACACTGATGCACAGAGACAAATACTGTGGACCGGGCTTTTGTATACAACCCCATATTAAGTACATGTTGTCCTGCCTCCAGACACTGATATGTACCATGCACCAGGCTCCAAAATACAGGTACACTGAGCAGGCCACACTTCTGCCTATGCACTCACATGAAGCACTGATGGCTCCTCCTTTCAGAGACATACCCTGCACCCATCAATCAGCAGCCATGTTGTAAGTCCAGCTTCCTGCCTGCAGAAAAGCATATACATTACCCTGCAATGTATGTCAAAATCTCAGGCACATGTACGGTAGCTAACACATCCTGTCTGCAGCTGGGGCACAGTGTCTCACCCTTCTGAGCCACCTTACCACCCTCAAGTGCTGTATGTGAGAAAGCCTTTGCAATGCTCGGCTATCCAGCACGACGACCCTGAAGTGACAGCAGAGAATGACAGGGGTGTCCCTGGGAGGCACTATACCGAAGACTCAGGGTGGGCGCGGAGTAATCGTAATGTTGAGGTAAAGAAAGAAACAGAGAACAGGAATAGGTGGTGTTTCACCAGCAGGTGGTGCTAAGGATGGCTGCTCGAATGACTGCGGCAGACTTGTTCTGAACGTGACCTGGCCCTCGATTCCACAATGGCTTTCCGTTGTGCCTCTCAGGGCCACTAGGCGCTCAGCTACTCTCCAGAGGACAGCAGCAATGGACACTGCTGGCTTCATGCTGCACCACGGTATAATCTATACTGTCCCAAAGCAGGTAGCAGAACGTACCTTGATCTCTTACTGGAGAAGTTTAGCAATAGAATAGTTACAGGCACCACAGAAATAGGAGACTATGATTAGAACTTTGTCTTACCCCCTTTATCAACTCACGTCATCTTGGACAAATCTATTTACATCCAGTGCCTTATATGTAAAACATGTGAGTACCCAGAGGCAGTTCTCTTTTTCAGTGTGCGCTTTACTAGAAAAGGTATGAGGACAGTTACATTACTGTAATACTGAGCTATGACACAAGCAGGAGCAGCTGGGAGCTGTGCCGTCAGGACTGTCGTGTCGTGGTTGGGGCCTTACTTGGCCAGCAATCAGACACGTGAGTCAATGCTAGGGTAATGGCTAGTACGTAACTAACTTGCGTCCAGCACGTCTGCCCCTTTTATTATTTTCTACACGCTGGCCAGGCGTACGCTGGGCCAGCCCAACAGAGTTACGCCCGAGGGGGTTTCACAACTTTCACCCTCCCTCGGCGTTCTGCTTAGTGCGGTCCGGGCCGCGACATTACATTCCTCCTTCACCCAGAGGATAACAATGAATAGCAAATACAAACAAAAGGGGGGGGAAAACAACAACCCCTAACATCAACACATTTCGTGGTCCATAACGAATAACAGGAACGGTCTTACTTGGTCAGCAGATTGCAGCATACTCTTCAGCGGGAGACGTGGCAACAGGCCACGAAGTCTCGGTACTTCTGGGACGGCTTCGGACAGGGCCGCAGACTGTACCTGCTCTGGCTGCCCCTTACTGCGGGGTCAGGCAGTACCTCCACACTTTGGTTGTTGTCCACAGACACATGTCCTGAGTCCAAGTCAATGCCCGGGGCACCCGTCCGGGTGGCCGCGCCGTGACCATTGTTCACAACGGGTAGCGCAGGGTCTTCTCGCTCCGACGAAGTCTCTGGTGGACCTCCGGGGGTATCCGTCGCGGGCTCGCTCCTCGGCAGGGATCCTTCATCATCGTCTTCCGGAACTCTCCTGAAGAAGGACACATTGCGGGTCACCATCTCATTTCCCCTGGATGCTATCACCATCGTGCCTTTGACCTCGGTGATGATCCATGGATGTAGCTCGAACGGCAGCCTGAACTTTCCACCTGGGTGGCGGTCTCGCACTAGTACACGGTCGCCGACCACCAAACTGCTCTCCTTCGCATGTCGCCTCTGGGATGCGTCTTGGTTCGACTTTGTCCGCCTGGCAAGTGACCGGTTCGGGGGAATCCGTGACTCAGCCCACACTGGGTGATGCAGGATGGTGTCCGTTACTGCACGACCAAAACACAACCTGCTTGGGGAGATACCGGTGGTGCAATGGGGTGTGAGCCGGTACTCTCTTAGGAACTGATATATTGCTTGCTCCAGGTTACGGCCATCAGCCGTTGCAATTTGGATTGCCTTGTTCAACGTACGCATCAGACGTTCCACTTCGCCATTTGCTTGGGGCCACCTCGGCGTTACGCGGCGATTCTTTATCCGATGAGACGCAAGGTACTCGGCAAGCTCGGCACTGGTGAACGGAGGCCCGTTGTCCGTCCTGATCTCTCCAATTAGCCCGTGGGTGGCCATAAGCTTCTCTAGCTTCGGGATGACTTCACTTGCCGCCGTGGTAGAGACGAACTCGACTTCTGGGTAACCGGAGAAATCGTCGACCACAACCAGCATGCATCTACCTCCTGGTAGGCTACCAAAGTCGGCGCTCGCACTTTCCCAGGGAGCTGTAGGGCCTGCTTCGGTGATGATCGGTGCGGGCTTGGTGGGCAGGCTGGTTGCTAGACAAACAGGACAGCGTTGAACGACCAATTCGATCTGCCGGTCGAGGCCGGGAAACCAGACTTTGCTTCTCAGGCGACTCTTCGACTTCACCACTCCCTGGTGTGCTCCATGCGCTAAGAGGGCCGCTCGCTGGGTGAGACTCTCCGGAAGGACCAGGCGCGGGCCTCTCAGGAGACAGCCGTCGGCTGACACGGACAGTTCGTGACGTACCAGATAGAGAGCTTTCAGCGTAGCCTTGGCAGTCGCCGTACGGAATTGCGTCGGGCATTGTAGCGGCTTCCAGTTGGCAGATGCAACTGCCTGGATGGCCACCTGAAGGCAGTCGTCTTCTTTCGTGGCTAGCACCACGTCTGCCAGTGACATCGGCAGGGGCCGGGACCGCTCCGCGATCATTCTGACGCAGTTTTCCGTGGCTGCCGCCTCAGCTGCTTCTGGCCCGGTGACAGGACGAGCGTGCCGTGACAAAAAATCCGCCGGATTCCGGGTACCGGGCTTGTACTCCACAGTGAACTGGAATTCTTGCAGCTGTAGAATCCATTTTTTGATGCGCGGTGGAGGACGTGAGGACGACCCTTAAACAGGGGAAGGAGGGGTTTGTGATCTGTAATGACTGTGAAGGGGTGTCCGTACAGGTAGATGTGGAAATGGCGGCACCCCCACAGGATCGCGATGGCCTCCTTTTCGATTTGGGAGTAGCGTTGCTCCGTGGGGGTGAGTGTCCTGCTGGCGTAGGCAACAGGGGCCCATTCTCCACAGTCCAGCTTTTGTGCCAACAGCGCTCCTAGCCTGGTTGGGCTGGCATCCACCACCAGTTGCGACTCGTGCCTGGGGTAAAAAAACACTAGCGTAGTATCAGCAGAGAGGGCGGCCTTCGTATTCCGAAACGCTTCCTCCTGTTCTGTTTCCCAGGTCCAGTGGCTGGAATGTCTCGTGAGTTCTCGCAGCGGTCCGGTTAGGTCAGATAGATTTTGGATGAAGCGCCCGCAGTAGGTGACCATCCCTAAAAAACTGCGGACTCCAGATACGGACGTTGGGGCAGGAGCTTCCTGTATGTCCTTGACCTTGTCCGGGTCCGGGCCGATGCCTTTGTCCGAAAACCGGTATCCGAAGAAACTGATGTCACGTCTCAGGAACTCGCACTTTTCCCGGTGTAGGGTGAGGCCGTTATCCCGTAGGCGAGCGAACACTGCTTGGAGACGCAGGAGGTGTTGCTCCAGCGTGGGGGAATGCACGAGGATGTCATCACTTACGTTAAGAATGCCATCCAGGCCTTGGAGGACGTTCTTCACAATGTTCTAGAACACCTCAGCCGCACTGGATATCCCAAAGTTTAAGCGAGTGTATCGCCAAAGCCCTGCATGGGTAGAGAATGCCGTGATGGGCCTTGAGTCCGGGTGGAGGGGGACCTGATGATATCCGGAACGGAGATCCATTTTCAAGAACCACCCGGACCCTGCAAGCTCTCCGATTATGTCATCCACAGTCGGGGTCAGGTGGCGCTCCCGTTTGATGGCAAGATTCGGGATCCTCATGTCCACACAGATTCGGACTGCGTTTGGCTGCTTTGGCTTCTTTGCGACGACGATGGGCGACACTCGCTCAATAATCCCGGCTTTTTCCAGCAGACGCAACTCAGCCTCCACTTTGGGGCGAAGATGGAAGGCGATTCGTCGGTGTCGGAGGGCCACTGGCGCAATTGATTTATCGATATGCAGCTGGATGGCTGGTCCCTTCAAACAGCCGATGCCTTCGAAGAGGGAGCTGAAGTCCCTTAGCAGCCCACCGAGGTCCTGGGCGTGCACCGTGAAGGCAAATTGGATGAGATTGAGGTCCTGGGCGGTGCGGCAGCTGAGCAGGAACCCGGCTCCTTCCTGAGACACATACACCTTGGCTTGCTGCTGAGTGTCTTCGTGGGAGAGGTCAGCCTGGAAGACTCCGCATAGGCGAAGGGGGCTTGAGTCCCAAACGCATAGACTTGTACTCTGGTTTCGCGGAGCGGGGAGGGTTCGATAACCCCCGGTAGACGCTGGCGGCCATGAGATTGATCGTGGCACCGGTGTCAATTAGCGCGGCCACTGCCTGGCCTTGTACATCAATTTCGCACATCGGCGTGGCGTGCTGAGAGGCTGAGAGAGAGTGTAGCATTCGGACTACGTGGACTGTGGTCTCTTCGTCGTCGTCCATATCGCTGCTGTGCGGGTCGTCGGGGAGTGGGCCGAGTGCTCGGACTTGCCGGCGTGGGCCTCTCGCCGTCCCTCTTCGTGACGAGCGGCACACTTTCGAGTAGTGGTTTAGTCTCCCGCAAGCACTGCAGGTTTTCCGCTCGCGGGGCAGGCGCCCTCATGGGGGTAAGGGCCTCCACACCACCCACACGGTCGGTTCTTCTGGGGCTGCTTGGGTGGCTGCGGTGCGGGCACGCTGTCTTTCGCCCGCGGGTGTTGGGCATCTGTCCGGATGGCGCACACTGGTTCTTCCTTGACCACCACTGCCGGCTTGGCTTCCATATGTGCCGCCCTCGCCTTGGACAGTTCCTTGGAGCGACCCAACGTGAGGATGTCCCTCATTGGCATGTTGTTGGCATGTTGTGGGCCTCCAAAACGCGTTCCCGCAACTTCGATGATGCGCAGCCCTGGATAAATTGCGCCCTCACCTCATCGTCCTCATCTGGGAGGGTACACGTGCCCGCTAGCTTCTTGAGCCTCGCGTGGAAGACATCCACTGACTCGTCCGGTTGTTGGCGTGCCTGGCGGAGCAGGAACCGTTCGTAATCCGGGTTGGCGAATGGCTCAAAATGGGCGGTAATGGCGTCGCGCATTGTGGCGTAGTTCCTGGGAGGGCCATTTTCGTGCACCGTCTTCGCTATCTTGTGTATTTCAGCCCCTCCAAGGTGAAGCAGCATGGGGTGACGTCACGGCGCTGGGATGTCCGCCGCGTCGAAGTATGTTTCCAGGCGCTCCACCCACACTCGCCACCTGGCCACTTGGGAGGGTGGCGGACCAGTGATGACGAAAGGCTCCAGGTGCGGAACGGTCGCCATGAGGGCAGGTGAGTAGGCGGGGTTGTGCTAGGGCTCGCACTCGTGGAAGAAGTGCGCGGTGGGCGCGTGTTGGCCGGTCCGCAGAGTGACCCGATAATGCTTCCTGGCAGTGGCTGTGGGGTGGCGCCGAAACCAGTTGCAGGCGCGTGTCGCAGGGATGGCAGGGCCTATTGGAGCGGTACAGGCCAGCTTGAGGTGGCGGTAGGCCGAAGAGACGGTGGGGGCCTGGGCAGCAGCGTCGCACCTCCTCATAGGCCGGGCAGCGCAGGCGGTGGGCCGCTGAGAGGGCCGTGACGGGGTGTACACCCGCTGATGCACAGCGTGCCCTCGCGCCTGACTGCGCGCGCGGGAACACTTACCGGGCTGACAAGAGGTGGCTGTTGGTGGTGCCGCGGCTGGCGGTAGCGGCCGCGGTTGAGTAGAGGCGCAGTCCGGCACGCGCACTCGCTGCGGTGCGGCAGGTGACAGGCCTTGGTGGCAGGCGGCGGAGCCAGCGGGGTGGCGTAGAGGCCGCCGGCGCTCGGTAGCGCGTGCACTCGTGGAGGCAGGTGACTAGCGCGAGGCACACTCGAGCGCTGCGAGGGGTGAGACCACCTCGTCGCCAATGTCGTGTCGTGGTTGGGGCCTTACTTGGCCAGCAATCAGACACGTGAGTCAATGCTAGGGTGATGGCTAGTACGTAACTAACTTGCGTCCAGCACGTCTGCCCCTTTTATTATTTTCTACACGCTGGCCAGGCGTACGCTGGGCCAGCCCAACAGAGTTACGCCCGAGGGGGTTTCACAACTTTCACCCTCCCTCGGCGTTCTGCTTAGTGCGGTCCGGGCCGCGACATTACAAGGACGAGCAGGGGGAACCATGAACGCAGAGGGGAGTGGCGAGGAGTGATGACAGTGGAGGCACCAAAAACAAAAGAAACACGAGCGCCGAACATTACTTTAATACTGAGCTAAGACACGAGCAGGAGCAGCTGGGAACTGTGCCATCAGGATGACCAGGAGGAACAGTGAACGCGGAGGGGGAGTGGTGTGGATTGACAACAGGGGAAGCACCAAAAACAAAAGAAACATGAGCGCAGAAGAGCGAAGCCCGGCCCCTGCATGACCCACACCCACCAGGCACTGCCTCCTCCTGTGGAACAACCAAAAGGAACCATTAGTGAAATGGCCATGGGAGGAACGAGTCACACAAAGGAGGGACAATTGCAGGAATAGACCAATAAAAAGCAAGCATTTCAGAATGCCACAGAAAACAACCTATGGCAATCGATGGGCATGCTAAAAGCCCACAGAAGAGATACAGCATGTCTTGCAGACAGCGCATGCACTGTCAAGGCTAAACCTAAAAAGGATAGCTCCGCTTCCATAGGTCTAGGCCAGTAAGATCTTTGTAATCTAATGAGACCTTTGCTATTAAATGGCGTTAACTGTACGATCTCTGCAAACCGCTGAGGGACAGGCGCGGTGCGTCCATTGGGGCGTTGGGGCGTTGCCCCCCCGCCCCTGCCCGCAGCTCCCTCGGCGTCTCTGAACTTAGTTTACTTAAGTTCAGAGACGCCGAGGGAGAACTGAGTCTGACAATCATGTCAGTCAGCATGACGTCGGACCGCCCACCCCCTTCAGAGTCTGAAGGGGGTGGGCGGTCCGGCGTCATGTTGACTGACGTGCATTGTCAGACCAGCCAGGGACAGGCAGCAGCACAAGTGCGCATGAGTGGGGAAGGTGAGCAAATTTTTCGCCCGTGCCCAATCATGCGCACTTGTGTTTCCACTGGCTTGCGCATGCCCATTAGGAGCCCCTCGGTCTCCTAATGGGCAGGCGGCGGGTGAAGAGTAACCGTGCCCTCAGCCAATCCTGGCGCTGGAAATCAATGCGCTTGTGTTCACCTATAGGCTGGTACTACCCACGCCGGGTCCCTTCAGGTGTGGCACTCATAGATGCTGTGTCCCCCTCTGGCGTGGTACGCAAACGCCAGCTTCTCTTCAGATGCGAAACCCACTGCCCGGGTGTCCTTCTCTTATGTGGTCCTCACCGCTGTCATGTCCCTTTCAGAGGTGGTACTCACTGCCCTGTCTCTCTCTCATGAGTGGTACCCACTGCATCTGTCTCTCTCAGGAGTGATAGTCACTGCCTATTTCTCTCAGGATTGGTGGTCACTGCGCCCCTCCCAGAAGTGGTACTCACTGCCCCTGTCTCAGGAGTGGTACTCACTGCCCATGTCTCAGGAGTGGTACTCATACATCTGTCATGAGTAGTACTCACTGACCATGTGTCTCTGTCAAGTGTGGTACTCATTGCCTCTGTGTGCCTAAGGTGTAGTTGTCACCCACGCTGTCCCTCTCAGGTTTGGTACTCATGCCCCCGTGTCCCTCTTATGTTTTGGAACTCACGGTCCCTGCGTCTCCTCGGGAGGTGTACTCACTGCCCCTGCGTCTCTCGAATTTTGCTCTCGCCGTCTCCGTGTTCCGGTCAGGTTAGGTGTAGCGTCCCCTGCTTCGTCATTCTAGAGAGACCCCACCTGCCGCGTACCTCTCACCTGTGGTACTCACGCCCTGTATCCCTCCGCGGTACGGTACTCACCCCACTGTTTCCTGAGCTCATCCTCTGCTCCCTGGGCAGGACGGAGCCCCTCACACTCCAGACCAGCAGCAGCGCCGACATCAGGCTCGGCAGCACCCACATGACGGGAGTCAGTGCCGGGGAGGAGTGGTGACGGGAGTCGGTGCAGGTGATTAGAGTCAGTGGAGGTGATGAGTTGCAGTGCTGGCGACGGGAGTCAGTGGTGGTGATGATGAGAGTCAGTGCTGGTGATGAGTGGCAGTGCTGGTGATGGGAGACGGTCTTGGGGTTGGGGTTCGCCTGGCAGAGGGGGGCAGTCGGTGGGAGTTTCAGTGGATGTCAGTTCTTAAGTGTGGATGGGGGTCGTGCCGCGGGTGCGGTCATACACATTACTTAGTGTCTTTCTTTTCAACAAGTTTTGTAAATGTCTTAACGAGTTCTTGGGAGCCGGGTCTGACTGCAAAGCTCATCTTGGTAATTCTTTTAATATCTTTTTGAGGACTTTGAACTCTTTGTCGGTCGTTATCTGGCAGCGATTCAATTAAATGCTAACATGTAAGAAATGCCTTATCTTTTCATTTCCTATCTGATGAAGCATTTATTTATTTTTCGTTGAGCCTAGGCACTGTGTCAAAACTGGCACTAGGCGCAACTCCGATCCCTCTCCTGCAGGAACATTAATCACCAGAGTTATATTATCATTTCTATTGTTACCTGATAACTCAGCTCATCAAATCCCCCCCGGAGAAGAAGCTGAAGAGATACGTAACGTGAGTAGTGAGTACGGTACAGCTTTTCTCCTTTCGGGTTCCGCGTGCAGTTATGACAGTGCAGCAAGGATGAAGGGCTGCGTAGCTTTTAGGAGGGTGACGGAGGCTGCATTTACCGATTTGTAAAGTAATTCGCAGTGACTATTTTTCTACCTCCGTACTACTTTCATCAGCGCCTTTTCATTCGAGTTCAAGTGCTCAGAAGCTGGCTTAGCGCTACAGGAACGGAAATGCGTGTAAATAAATGCTTAACTGCCGAGTTTGCTCAGTCGTGCTCACAGACGAGGGCTGCAGGAAGTCCACCTGTTGTTTTACAGTCTTGTTTATGCTGCCTTGGGACTGGTCATCTTGTCTCCTTTGTTTATTTAGTAGTCAGAAATACATTTTCATGTCAGTCAATGAATTTTCCTATTTGTGAAGTTTTTCCCCTCAAATGTCAGTGTAACAAGTCTCTTGAATCGCCGCGCCCCCGTCGTATTCAGTTGTACAACGTTTAATTGTCAGTTGTAATGCAAACTGTCAGTTAGCGAGCTTCCACTCAAATTCCCACGTTTTGCCATTTCTAGTTGTTTTGCTTTCACGTTGTGGTGTTTATGATATTGATTTTGTTTGTTTATATGGCGCCAAAATGCTTTCTCGTGGCCATTTCTAAGCGTCCCCGCTCTAGTTGGATTTATGATATTGTTTTGCATAGCGCCAATACATTCCCTCGTGGTAAGTTCCAAGCGCCCTGTCCCACCAACGCTTTGGTGACATCTTGGACACTGAAAGGGATACCATTGCTCTGTTTCACGAGCACTGATTTCATTTGATGCAAGAACAGCATGGCACGCTTCACGTTAGGTTTTAATCATATGCACGATATGTTGGAATACAGTAAATTGTACATTTTCTTTTATGTATGGGCAGGTAGAACATGAAAACTGTACATATGTTCTTTAGGTCAAATAAAATATTTGCTCTGAGCAAGTTAAATGAATGTTTTCTTCTGTAAGATATTATGGAGTAATCTGCTCTGCCCAAGGTTATTCTTTGCCTTTTGATTTTCTCTTACTCCAGTTTTTACTCAGCAAGAGTTCAACTCTTGTGTAATCCAGCCAAAATCCTAAGTGTTCTGGTTAAAGGCTAATACTGGGCGCTTCACCTATGGTCAAAGGGACACAATAAGTTGGCAGCCCATGGCAAAGGATAGCAAGCATTGACAAAGTCAATGGGTCTGGCATTGGCAAAAGAGATGGGGGAGTGAACATGATAGGAACGTACACAATCTGAGAGCACAGGATGGGAAAGGACACAGAATGACATGGCACAGGGTGGAGAGAAGCATACATACAATGCGAAGAGAACAGTATAGGAGAGGATGGGAGGGAGAAAGTGCAGACAAAAAGCACAAAGAGTGGTGCTGGCCGAGTGTAAAATGAACGAGTGCAGGATGAGACAAGGACCAAATGGTAGAGCATATCGAGAGAAGCAGAGGATGGGAAAGAGCAAATGATGGATAGAGAGAGAATGAAAAAGAATACGTTGGGAAAGGCACCGAAGGGTGACAGAATGGTGACTGGGATCAGAGAATGAGACATAGTATATTATGGGCTGGTTCATGCAGTGATGGGAGAGGACAGGGTGGGTGAGAGCTTGGAATCTGCAACAACAGAGAAGGGAGAGCACAGGATGGAATAATGTGAGAATGGGAATTGAAGTGAGCACATGTGGTACTAGCACCGTTAGCAGTAGTGCCAGTAATAATAACAGTAGTACCAATGGATGGCAGCAATTACGTAACACTATTAATACTAGTAATAGGAACAGTTGTACTAATGGCAGTAATTGTATAAAACTATTAGTAGTAGAGTGGGGGTACTAATAACAGTTGTACTAATGGCAGTACTTATGTAATACTAGTAGTAGTAGAAGTGAGAGTAATAGTAACAGTAGTACCAATGGCAGTAATTATGTAATACTGTTAGGGAATCACAGAAATGTATTTGGCATGTTCCTTGATAGGGAGCACCCACTTTTTCATCTCACTCAAAGACCTGTCTGCACATATTTCTATATGACTGGTTACAGCCAGCAGCTGTGGGTGCTTCCCGAAGTCTGGTTAGAGCATATTTTTCCAAAGTTAATGCTGCATGCAGTGCAAGACACTGGGCAAGCATACATTTTAAAGGGCTAAAGTTGTCATGCAGAAGAATTTACATATTACAGTAACTGTTGAACAAATTAATACAAGAAGATACAGGGCAGTTTTTAATGTGTTTAATATTTCAAGACTATACGTTCCCACTGCTTAATAAGCCTTGCTTTATCGCTGCATTCATTTGCTTTAAAATGCACCATTTGCCAATCTTTTAAAAATTTCTTTCTCAGGAGAGGGACTCTCCCTAGACCCCAGATTTGTCCATTGAACTTGTTCACATCGCTAACTAGTGTTTTCTATTGGAAAGGGTAGAGCCAAAGCAGTCTTGCTTAGTACCCTAGCCCTCTTCAGAAGTCAGACTTGCTTGGCAACCCAGAAATTCTCTGAAATAATGTATGAGTTTTCTTTTATGAATGCCTAGAAGAACTGAATTTGTAGTCCATTTATCACAGAAATAGTGCTGAAAATCGCACCAAAAAGATGCCAATTTTTTAAAAATTTCTTCACGGGGGGAGAACCCCCCCGAACCCCACTTATTGCCGTCTCGCTCGCTCGCTGCGCTCGCACGCATGCGTTGATTCGTTCTGCATACACCCCACCAGTTTCAAATTCCACCAGCCGCCCCTGCTGAGGGATACTTCTGTTGTCACACGCCTGAGACTGTAAAATCTGTGTAACCTAGCAGGATAACATTTCTGTCTGGTGTCAGACCTTGTATGATCCCTAGAAACTGGGGAATACCTCTGTTGTTATCTGTCTGTCCCTGCAAATATTATTTACCCAGATAATCAGATGATTGAGCCTATAAGCTTTTTGAAACCCGAAAACAAAACCTGTTGTCAAAGGCCTTAGTCTGAGAGGTCTCTGTAAACTGGAAGAGAAACATGCTGACTGACACCTAAATCTGTAAGAGGTTTGCTATCACAGGAAGGTGTGATATATGTACTCTGACAGATGTTTTTTCTTTCAGACACCTGAACCTGTAAGATCTCTTCTCCCAGAGGGATAGGTTCACTGTCCAAAGACTTCGAGCTCTGTTAAATATTTGTGTCCACATAACTGGCTGATCATTGACCTGTACAATCTCTGCTCCCTAAAGGATTGATTTGTTTCGATAGCCTGAGAGATGTGTTACACGTGTGTCAGTGGCGTAACAAAACTTGAGGGGTCCCCCCTGCAAAGTACATGGAGGGGGCCCTCCCTCCCCCAGACCCAGTCAGGAGCTCTCAGGCCAGTGGCCTGCCACCTGGGCACAGTGCAGTCTGTGCTGAGGGGACCCTCTGGAGCTCGGGCCGTCCCGCACTGCGCAGAATACGGGGGCTAATGATATGCCACTGATGTGTGTCCACCTTAAACTCTGAGCCTGTATCTGTTTGAATCCTGTAACTCAAGAGACAGCTCTGAGGCCACAACCAACAGGATGTCTGCAACTTTATGTTTTGCTCTCTATCCTTATGAGTTATATGTAAACTAAAGGGTAGACATACTGAATAAACATTGAGCCTGTATTTAGATCTATGGATCCAGAGAGGTTGTTTTGCTGGCTAATGATTAAGCCTATTCGTTTTATGTAACATAACTCTGTTCTCTAAAGTCGCTAACGCCTGCATTGGACCTGGCTCTAGTACTAACCCCCAGGTCTCCCTAATCACTTTCTAAATTTCAATACAGAGTGTGTAAATCATAGCTACTCTTTGCATTTTTACATGCGTTAGCAAACAATGAAAAAAGCAAATCAATGCCAACTTGCATAACCTCAAAATATAGTAACCACTAGGATTCCTTTTCTATGGCACGAGCAAACAATTAAGTTCCTACATGCAAGTTTTACATATATATTCTATATCTCAATAATTTTTACTATATTCCATAGCTTTTGTAATATCTCTAGGTATCAGGTTGTTCCAGTGCTTAATTTGTAAAACAGAATATTGCTAGGGCCCAAGGTTTTGGTCAGAAGTCCGCGGCCAGCACTACAAAAATTGGGGATGCTGAATACCAAGGCAGGGTAGTCTTGATTGCACCTGATGTCTTTTTCATCCACTCCCTGCTCCTTTATCTCACTCTTACAGGTTTTTTTTCATCCGTCTTTCTTTTCCCCTTTTGTATTTCCGCTCTCTTGCCCTGGGTGAAAGTCTGTTGAGGTAAAATAAGTGCCGGTCCCCGATAATGAGTGCCGGTGGACCGCACCTGCAACCACTGGCTCAAATTAAGCACTGGATTTTTCCCAAGTCAAAAATATACCACACATTTGCCACAATGATTTAAACATAACTCCTAAAAATATGCATTGCTCTTATTTTTCAATGAGCATGGGTGCACAATTCAGTTTATCCTGTGTAATATCTGCCACTGCTAAGTCTAAATGTTCTCCATAGGCGGGCCATAATATCTGAGCCCATACCCCCAACGGTCTATGACAAATTTCTACTTCTTCCATGAATTTACATTGGGAATACGAGCTTTATCTCAACATATCAAGCTACACCTCTGTACGTGAGGCTATATTAATGCACCTGACGATGCACTGGACATATAATGTTTGCACTTAGGAATACAGCATTTGAGTCTGGGGTTATAATGCATGGCAACATATACAACTTAGGGAGGTATGAGAGGAGCACATGTCTATCATACAGCTTCCCCTCTAACAAAAAAACACCAAAAGTATGACATACTCACGTTATCTATATGACCTCCAGCTGTAAAAGTATACCAATGGTTAGTTCAGGATTCTTCCTTTTAAGGACGCTGGACCCTCACTCACCATAATAGCATGTTATATCATAGAGTCCACTCCTCCCTTTGCTATAATGATTTACTCGGGGTAAGCTCCTGTTTAGAGACTCTTCTTGGTGTATGTTAAGTTACTATGTGAAGGTATTCTGTTGATGTTAAAAACCCTTTCTTGGGGGGCTGTGGCCAAGCGAGCCAACAAGGCGGACACCTTGTAAAGAGCTCCAGCCCACCACATCCAGTATTCGGCATAATCCTTCTTAGTTCCCCATATTTGTAGCCCCGACTTACTCTGCAAGACATTGGAAGCGGCGTACACGAGGTTTCCCGGGTGAGCCGCCGTGCATCCACTCCGAGGGGTGCCGACGGGTCCCGGGGCGACATCTGGCCTGACGCAGGATGCCTAGTGCTGCCAGAGTGCCTGGGGCTTGGTTTGGTGGTCCGGGCGGCACTGTGGCGGCCCGATCCGTGCCTCCTGCGGACAGAAGAATGGCGAATTTCAAGGCAGGGCTGCGGTTGGGCCCCAGAGAGCGCGGCGGAGGCTGCGGGGATGTGCCGAGCACACGGTGATTCGCGGTGAGTCTCTATATCTCGGGGGCGCCTTTGGAGTTGCCGAGGACTGAAGACCCAACAAAGGGAGGAGGCAGGACAACTCACTGCTCGCCCGCCCATATACTGAACTCGGGCCTGGCGGTTGCGGTTGGGTGCTGCCTCTCCCCCCCTTCTCATCCTGGTCGGATTGCCCCATGGAGCAGGACGGCACGGATTAGCCCTCTAGGGAGGCCCCGGAGCAGAATCGGCCCGTTCCCACCGCATGCTGTAGCCCGAGTGTGTGGTGATCCTGCAGCGGCGATTGTCATACTGGCCCGGAAGTGGCTGCAGAACACTGCGGAGTTGTGGCCAGGGGCGGTGGGGGCCCCCTCCCCGAGGTGGTTGATAGTGCCTGAGTGAGGGACAGCTGCAGCGCGGACCTACACTACGTGGAGATGCCCCGGGATGCATGGGAGCCCTTGGGGTGTCACTGGTAAGGCATTGAGGCATCCTGAGGCTGGAGACCGGGTGCTAACTGGACATTGGCGTGCTCTGGTCGATGGAAGAGCTCACGGTGAGTGCCACTAAAATTTGAAAATGAAGGCACTAAAAGGGGGTCCCTCATATTGCGGCACCCAGTATCACCCCCTGGTTGACAGACATCGTTGCGGCCCTGGGAGATACATGACGGGTGTTGTTGCAGAGGCTGTGGAGAGAAGAGAGGCCCTGGGCCGGCTGGGCAACATTAAGCCTACCTAGATGCGCTATACAACCGGGATTGTCTTGGCGGATGCCCAGAGTGTGAGGACCCCCTTGACTTGCTGTGGACGTGACCGGTGGGGTGGGTGAGTACTGGGGGTTGGCGGTCCGGCGGGTGTGCTCCTCTTAGAGGGACCACCTGCAGTTGGTCCGTGAGTGGCGGAAGGTGCCGTGGTAGTTCCGGTGCGGCTTGCTGCTATAGACAGACTGGTTCCATGAGGGCCGACTCCCGGGGCCTCCTGCCCCCGCTCCTGCAGGACAGTGCCGTTTGGAGACAGCCGTCTGCCACACTCACTGTGGCCACCATGGCTAAGGACAAAGTACCCACATCCTCGGCTAAACAGAGCACGCTAGATCAATTCATGACTGCCCACCATGGCGTGGAGGGGGGGCGCCTCGGCCCCTGCTTCGGTGCCAGATAACGCCGCCCTACTGGCGGCGATTACGCAGTCCCGGGATGCGCTTGAGGCCAGAATCGGAGCGGTGGGTACAGAGGTTTTCTTCCTTCGCTAAGAACTTCGCAAGGCGGTTGACCGCATCACTGAAGCAGAGTCCCGCGTCTCGGTCGTAGAAGACAAAGTCTCAACCCTCCGTAAGCAAGTCAACCGCCTAACGGTAATCACACAGGAACTCACTACAAGAGCTGAAGACGCCGAGGGCCGCACAAGACTCAGCAACTTAAGTTTCGTGGGCTTCCCTGGGAACTGTGAGGGGGCCTCAGCGACTCAATTTATCACACAATGGCTGCGTTCAGTGATGCCGGAGGGTTCCCTCTCTTCCTGCTTTGTGGTAGAGCGAGTCCACAGGGCCCTGGCGATGCGGCCTCCCCCGGGCGTGTGACTCCGTCCATTCATTACCAAACTCCTTAACTATATAGACAGGGACGCAGTCCTGCAGTTCGCCCGAAGCCACAAGGAGAAACTGACCTATGACTCGCAAAACATAATGATCGTTCTGGACTATAACCGCCTTGTGCAGCAACGGTGCCCGTCCTTCGTGGCCGCCAAGCGCAGGCTGAGAGACCATAACATTCAATACATGCTATTGTACCCCGCACGGATGCGAGTCATATACAACTCCAAAATGCTCTTCTTTGACACCCCGGAAGAGGTCTTCAAGTGGACTGACGAAACTATTACACTCAAGCCGCACTCTCCACCTCCGCTGGAGTCCGACTCCTCGCAGGGTGCCAGACAGAGCTGCCCAAAGAAGGATCCATCTAAGCGGCCACATCGTTCGCGATCGAATTGGCGCTCCCAGACGCAGGGAGAGAACTCTTCAACCAGTTGTTTATTAACTATTGTACTTCTCCTCTCTTACCTTCCTATATCTCTCTCCGCTATGCCCTGTGCTGCTTTCGCCTCTAGTGGTAGAGTTTAGTCTTTTATAATAACTGTTTAGACATTTGGCACACAAAGGGAACATGGGTCATGGTCGGCCTTCTAGAGTTCCACTTACGCTTGAACACTGCAGTTGGTTGGGGGGATGTGGTCTTTAGGGCTCTATTAGCTTCGGGCCTCCTGGACCCCCGTTGGGGTTCTGGACCCACCCCCACCACGACAGGTACTTGTTTTTTTTAAGTATAGGGGCGGGGGAGGAGGGTTGGGTTAGTTCTGTTCCACAGGTTGCATTTGTTTTTGGCTGAGCACGGGAGTGTGTGGATCCCCACCATCACACACTGTACTCTGCGACACCACTATCTTCCAAGAGCCACTATTGATTGAACCACAGAGGGCTCATCCCAATGAGATTCAGGTCATGACCTGGAATGTGCGGGGAATGCTAGAATGGATCAAGCGAGGCGCTGTATTAAAACAGGCCAAGAGACTGGGGTCGACGTCCTATTGCTACAAGAGACCCATATGATAGGCAACAAGGCCCCATGCTTAGCGCGCTATGGATTTGACCATTCTGGTTTCATCCGGGGTTCATGGGGCACGGCTATCCTTATCCATCGAAGGATCCCTTTTAGGTGGTCCCAGACTTGGTTAGACTCAATCGGGCGAACACAGTAATAGCCGGTACACTATATGGGGAATCCCTAACACTGGGTAGTTTTTACGCTCCCCCTCCGCTCAGACATACGTTTATTGAGAGAGTCGTGGGCTTGAGGGGAATCTTACCCGAGGGACTGTCTGTGATAGGGGGAGACTGGAATGACACAATGTACCAAATCAACAGGTGGCGCCCCAGTGATCGAGATCGCATTAATCGTGACTCCAAGCTCTGCCTTTTGGAGTCCTCCCTAGGTTGGTCCGACGTCTGGAGGGTGTATCACCAGACAGCTGCCGAGTACACCTTCCTCTCATGGCTTCCTTCCTTCCACACATGGCTCCCTCTCATGGCTGGACTACATCTTTCTCCCATCGCAGTATGTACATATGGCTGTATCTACCTCTATTCTTCCACGGGGCCTTTCCGATCAATCCCAGGTGACCCTTAAGCTCCACATGGGACCCTTGCAGTCTCGCCCCCGCTGGCGGATGTCACCGTGGCATCTGAGAGACCCGAAATACACGACAACTCTCCACCAAGCTATCACTGAATATTTCTCCTCTAATACTGGGTCCATTGCCTCCGCTGTAGTGCTGTGGGAAGCCCTCAAGCCCACAATATGGGGCGCTGACATAAGCTATCATACAGGAGTAAAGCAGCTACACTTAGCCCAGATCGTAGAATTAGAGACGTGACAACAGGGATTAGAAGAGGCAATGCAGAAGGGTGGTGGAACGTTAGCCCGTAGACAGCTCCTTTCGATACAACAACAGATCCAGCAGTTGCCTACTAACGAAGCTCAACTGGCGTGGCAAGCGACGTAACATCGAATATATCAGTGGGGAGACAAATCGAGCAAGACCCTTCATCGGTTATGTCAGGTCCACAATGCCCCGACCCCTATGCCTTTACTCCGGGGCATCAATGATGCTCTCCGTACATGCCCTCACACGGTGGTTCAAGCATTTGCCACATACTATACTGATCTTTACCAGCATAGGGCAAGTCTATCCCCAGATTTGATACAAGAATTCCTGTGGGACATACCCCCAAAGCAACTATCAGATAAGGTGCATGATCAGATTGATGCCCCCATTATCTTAGAAGAGCTCACCACGGCTCTTCATGACATTTATCCAGGTCGGTCCCAGGGTCCCAGTGGCTTCCCTAGCGAGTTTTTCCGAGGTTATCTCCCAGACTGGCCCACCTCTCCTGGAGGCACTGCATGAGTCCCTGGAACTGAGGATTCTTCCACCTGACTGGTGGCATGCGGAGATCGTGGTTTTCCTCAAGCCAGGAAGACCCATCGGCATATCGCCCCATTTCGCTGTTAAACTTCGAAGCAAAACTCGTAGGTAAGATCCTGGCCAACCCACTATTACCCCATATCACAGAACTGTTCCATCCTGATCAGTCCGGCTTCATGCCACAATGCTCCACACATCATAACATCAGACGAGTACATAATGCCCTTGCCATGGTTCCGAAGCTGGGACGTCCTGCGTCGATCCTTCTCGCTGACATTGACAAGGCCTTTGATTCGCTAGACTGGGAATACTTATTTCTCCTTTTATCGGCCTTAAATTTTGGCCCCGTGTAATCTCCTACATCCGCCTCCTTTACACGGATTTATCTGCTTCTGTACGCATCGCCGGTGCGGTGTCAGACCCATTTCCTGTTCAGAGGGGTACGCGGCAGGGGTGCCCTCTGTCCCCACACTATTTGCGCTTGCTATTGAGCCGTTAGCGAATTGGGTGCAATGAGACCCATTGGTTCGGGGATTTCAGTGGTCCGAGGGAGTTTCGGATAGGATTGCGTTGTATGCGGATGATGTCCTTTTCTTTCTCACCGACCCGGCTTCTTTGGGTCCCCGGATACTGCAGATCCTAAGGGTAATGGGGAAACTTCGGGCCTTTACACAAACCCATCCAAATCCACCTTATATCCGATTTGCGGAAACCAAGCGCGAGGCACATGGGCCACTCAGCTGATGCAGGCATCTGAAGGCTTCACATACCTGGGTGTGTTTATATCAGCTGAGGGTCATAGTTATGGCGGAGGTTCAAAATTTGCCTTTGACTGTAGTAGCTGTAGACGCAGCTAAGGCCTTCGATCAGGTACACTGGGAATATCTCTGGGAAGTTTTAAGAAACTTTGGCTTTCCACATAATATGGTGAGGGCTGTGCAAAATTTATATTACCTCCCGAGGGCTAGGGTGTTGGTAAATGGAGAATTGTCAGATTGGTTTGACATTACTAGGGGCAGGTTGTCCCGTCACCGCTCCTTTTCAACCTGTATATTGAGCCCTTCGCAAATCAGATCAGAGCAGACTCTACCATTATCCCTTTTAAGTCAGCTGGGTTAGTGGTAAAATTGGCCCTTTATGCGGATAACTTGATTCTCTACACTACCAACCCACAGGCGGCAATCCCTAACTTGATGACAAATGCTCAGAGCTGCGGCAAGTTATCGGGGTATAAGGTGAATGCAGACAAAACTGAAGTTATGAACTGGAACCAAGACAATAGTAGTAGGGGGCAAAATCTCAAATGCGATATCTGGGTATCTTAATTACACAGAAACTGGAGCAAATTCCTGGTGCAAATTGGAAAAAAGTGAGTCAGGAGGTAGGGAGGCTGCTGGTGAGATGGGCCAATCTACTGCTTAATTTATATGGTCGAGTGAATCTTATCAAGATTATTGTCCTCCCCAAAATCACATTTTAACTCTATACCTTTAACATTTAGGAGGGAATGTAAGACATAGCCAAGCTTCAGGGGAGAATAGGTAGCTTTATATGGGCTTCAAAAGGACCCAGGTTAGCATGGAAAAAATTGAGGAGGAGATTGGAGGTGGGGGGACTGGCTTTACCGGATTTGCTTGTTTACTGCTATGTTTTTCATTTTAAGAACTTTCGCATGTTAGCAAACAGACCAGATGGGTCACCTATGGGGTTACTTTATGAGGCATTGCTGGATGACGTATGGCAAGGTCAGTCTCACTTCCTGTTCAAATATGGGGACCCTAAATACTTTAAGAATGTGAGGCTGAAGATCTTGAAATCCGCTTTAAGAACATAGATGTACTTTCGGAAGAAGTTGGGAGTACCGTATTATTCGTCGTGGGCACCGATTTGAGATTCCCCAGGTACCCCCGATTGTCTGATTGATCAGCTTAGTCAGCCCTTAAAATCTGGGGGGCTATGCTATTGGGCTGATCTACGAGTGGGATCAAGCTTAGTGAGCTGGGAAGTGTTAAGTATGTGTACTAAAGGACAACTGACGAGATTTAAATATTACCAATTACGTTCTTGGTGGGCTACAAAAGAGTGGAAAGAAGAGGAGGATGAATCCCGATTAGAACAGGTGATGAGAACTGGCCCACTAAAAAAGGAAGTCTCTCTTTGGTACTGGGCTTTTGTGGAGGCAGGTGATAAGATCGAGTCTGAAATCTCTAACCTGTGGGAAGAAGAGCTCGGAGAAGGTAATCTAAAGCAGGTTTGGTATGCCTCTTTCTCCATTTTACGAGCAGTGGTGAAACCAGCCTCGCTTAAACTAAATCATCTATTTACTACCCATAGGGTATATTGGTCTCCGGCTAAGCTTTCCAGAGTCACGGGGAATGCATATGCTTGCCCAAAGTGTATGCTCTCACCGGCAGATGACCTGCATATGTTTATGCAGTGCCCGAAGATCGCTCCTTACTGGATGTCGGTATGTAACTTTTTAATGGAAGTGACTGGTCATCAAATCCAGGTAAGCCCTCGACTTATATTTTTTGGGCTATATCAAGAAGGTTATGTACAAGTAAACACAGCAACAACGAAATTTACTTTTTATGTAATCTTGTTGGCAAGGCGAGAGATATGTAGGCTTTGGAAATCTGAAAGTCCCCCCTGCTTTACTGTTTGCCTTAAAAGTATTAACTATACGTGTCAGTTTGATGTTGCATGTGACGCAAAAAGTCTGGAGAGAGTCTGGGCTCTGTTTATGGATTGGAGACAGCAGTCAAGCGGGTCCGATGATTAAGCCATATATGCTGGAGGTCCCTGCTCCCCTCTTCCCCGGTTGCCACGCGTGGGAGATGAACGAGGAAACAGCAGTAATCTTTGCATGGATATGCTCATCTTTTCCTGTTCTTTATTTACGGGATAAGAGTAACACCAGCAAGAGAATTAGCAAAATGAGGACACAAAAAAAAAAAAAACTACAGGAAGAGTTTCACCTTCATCAAAACCAATTCTATAAATACCTCAAATTAAGACACCCTCTCCCCGTACATAGCAACACTGACTGAACTCCCGGAATTTCACTGACTAGAAGGGAGACTGCTAATGGGGGATATAGGTGCCCACAAAATCAGGCAGATATACCAAACTATAACTACACATAATAGCACAATACTAGACACACTTAGACAAAACTGGGTTAGCGACGTCCCGGATCTAACAGATGACGATTGGACAGAGGCGCTGGCGAGCCCCCGTAATGCGGCGATTGCATCTCGTTATCGCCTGACTCAGTTCAAATTTCTACACAGGGCCTACTACACTCGTCACCGCCTTTGACGCATGGGAGTAATGCCGCCGGAGTGTTTGAGGTGTACACAGGAGACGGGTCCCTTCCTACATACAGTGTGGACTTGCCCAGTTCTCCAGCCCTATTGGGGTAAAATATTGGCCTGCCTGGATGAAGTGCTTTCATGGAAGATTCCGTTCGATCCCAAAATCATTTTATTACATAGTACAGACGGCATAGGAGGCAACAGGTAGAAACAACATTTGCTTTTTACTGGTCTCACACTTGCTAAGCGGGATATCGCTCAATTTTGGAAGAGTAGCACTCCGCCACCTCTCGGAAAGTGGAAAAAAGCTCTGGATTGGTGTATGGGGATGGAGCTAGCTGTGTTCAGGGCTAGAGGATGCCCACTGAAAATCGAAAGATCTGGCAGCGATGGGCAGCCTACAAGGGCATTGAATTACCTGAGGTGGAATCCATGTATGCTCTCATACAACAAGAATAACTATGTAATAATAATGCCCTTTGATCTTAAACACAAATACACAACGCACGTATAACACTAGGAATCAGGTGGTGGGGGGCGGGGGGGTGCGATTCCAAAGCCTCGTCCAGCCATGTTCTTATAAGTTTGTTCTTACGATTTCTTGTGTATTAATGTTTTGGTACAATACCTTGAGCAGTAATGTACTCATTGATATTCTGGCCTGCGGCCTACACTGTACCATCATAAAACTGAATAAAGTCTGTTATGAAAAATAAACCTTTCTCGGATTGTGTACTGAGGGATTAGACGGACATCTGTGAATGGTTTACAATTACCTGGAGGTAGACTGATTTAGTTTTATTAAAGCCTCACTATGGTAAGGTTAACAACTGGGTAAGGTGGTAGGGGTAACTATATTTCCCTGTGTTTATATTTTGGTTTACAAGTTTCAACCAATCTAAAAGCACTCCATGGGGGCAGAGACTTTCTTTATGTCTGAGGGTCTCATGATTGGTGTGTATACCATTTCTTTAGTGTTTCTTTGTGTGTTTCATTTGTTTACGTTTGTTAAGTTTAAAACATGGGCATCAAGAATTGTTTAGTTAATTTAATACATTTAATTGATTGGTAGTTGAGACTAGTTGGCCAAAAGTGAAAAGAGCCTCTTTATCGAGGCTTTTGTGGTGAACTGAAGAATGTGTTAGTGCAGGGGGTTAATCCTCTTCCAAATGTGATGAGCTTGTAGAGTTAGTGGTACAGGTGGATCGTCATTTGCCTGAATGAAAATCAGAAAAGACAAATGTAGTGCGGCCTAATACAGAAGAGAGTAGAACAGTAGATTCTTTTGAGTCAATGCAGTGGGCACTACCAGAGGGACTATATCTAAAGAAGAGTGAGACACATGGTGTGTAAATGGCTGGAGGTTATATTGTGGTAGTTCAGGGCATTATGCAAAAGATTGCAAAACAAATCTAAGATCTTTAAGAGTCAGGTGGTGGCAGTGCTGCCAAGGAATGAGTTACAGCTGGTGAAAGACTAGATTCTTCAACATTGAAAAAAGCTGCTTTGTGAACTGAGCAATTTAGGTCAGTTCCCAAATGAGCTGTAAATACTCTGCAGTCAGTCATGATAAATATTATGAAGATGACTGTGCCAGAAGGCATGGAATAGAAGTTGTCAGTACTTTTAGATTCTGGAACATCTGGGAAATATATGTACATTAAGGGGGAAACATATCCACACTTTGCACCAGGATTGCTTCACAAAAGTGCTACAAACCTAGCACAAAATGTTGTGTTGGCATTTATTTTTCAACATAAATCCTAATTTGTGTTAAAAAGTTGCCTAAAGTTGCGTCGCGTCAAGAGGACGTTCCATCGGTGGTACATGGGCATTCCCATTCCTCCAGCCCTGGGTTTTCACACATATCCCTATCTTCTAACATTGGTAGACAGGGATTTGTGCCAAAAACCTATGCCTCTGCGAGGCAGGCGTAGGGTTTGAGAAAAGATTTTTCTCAAAACCTTACAAACTTTGCATGTGTTCCGCACTGTGTAGTACACATACAATGTGAGAAAAGTATTAAAATCTAGGTTTTATACTGGAATCGTCTTTTTCCAATACAAACCCTATACACTATGGTGAAAGGGTGCCTGCTTTGGCAAATGGTAGACAAAAGTGCACCAATGCTGCGGGGGAGCAATATGTAAATATTGCACTGTTTTGTCTTTCCCATAGACACAAATTTTCGTGCTACTGCTTGAAACCAGCATTGTCACTTCCTGCTGTGAGGTACCATCACCTTGACCACGAAACCTGTTTTCTGTGCATAGGAAAAATTTATTATGAAATTAAGCCAGGCCAAACCGGTTTATAAACACAGACAGAAGAACCATATTCTCTGGCTGAAAATACTGTATAAATGTGGGTCCCAAACATCCTCACCTTGTTCCAGTTCGAGCTGCTTCATTGCCCAAGAAGAAGAGTTACTGTGTCCCAGAACAATTATAACCGATAACCAGTTCCCCGAAGGCGAGAGGATTCTGGCGTCCTACTGGAAGAAGGCATGGGTTTGCCAGTGACCCTGGGAGTTGCCTTCCTGCTGAGAGGGGAGAAGAGAGAGCCATGTCTCCCATGAGTCTGCACTCTGCCTACTTTTAAAGGGGAATCCTGCTGCCAAGTCCGGTGTGAGAACCGGCCCATAGGGAGTAGAGGAAACGTGGGAGAGTGCAGAGAACAACCATGAAGTGACCAGGGTCCCCTGGTGTCTCTGCCCAACTGCTGAGGCAAGTCAGACTTCGAAGGGGTTGTGTCTCACTTGACATGCCAACTGCAAAGTAAAGCTTGCCCAATTCGGTGACCGCAGTGGAGAAAAATGCAGACATCCTGTGCTGACACTACTTTTGCTGCACTTCAACGGTTACACCAGCGCCCTGGACCGAAGAAGAAAGATTTTTTCATTGTGACCTCTGAACCATACTGATCCAACTTTAAAATTTAATTTGATCAAAGTTGCTCCATACCTGCACAACAATAATTGATAGAATGATAGAACGTTGACTACCAGCAACATGGTAAAGTCAAGATTAGATGTGAAGTCTCCTAGTGTTTTTGCTTAAAGTTTCCTACAGGACAACTTCTAGATGTGGAGTTTAGTTTTTTGTGTCTGACCACCTCATTGAATTACTCACCATATTGTGGTACTGTTGAGGCATTTGTATAACACTCATTGCCTCAGCTGTGCTTATTTCTAAGCACTCCCATTTTTCCCAGACACGAAAGTGAAAGCAGAAAGAGAATGTAAGGGATAAGACACTATTTAGTTCCAAGTCAATAACCAAGTAACTCCTTTTGTACACTGACTTCCCAAAATTACGATAGCAAGCAGAGAGAGCTCTATTCCAACAGATGCTAGAGAAATTGCAACTTGAATACAGCATAGCACAGTAATCACACTGCATAAACTGAATGCCTATTTCTTGACCAGGAACCTAATATAGAGGGGGCCAGCAGGGAATAAAACTCTTAAAAAACTCGGCGACTCACAGTCCACACTATGTACACATTCACCTCCACCCTCACTGCAGGCATCAAGGCGGTCGTCTCATTCACACCTCAGGCCATACCTTTTAACCCCTAGTAAAATGTCTGGGAGAACCCAAGCCCTAGAATGTCTCCGGAGGGTATGTTCCTGGTGAATGGGTAATTATGATATACCTTGGATGTATTTTGTCTTGGAGCATTTTTGAGTGTTTAAAGGCAGACTGGAATTATCAGTAATCAAGAAATCTAGGGAACAACTTCCATTTACAAACTATTACTGACACTTTTATCACACAGATCTATGTTTACATTTCTCTGGGTGCAGTAAAACATGAAAGGATTTAAGAGTGAGGTTATGTCAAAGGTTTCCAAACCCCCACTTGCCCTAACAACAAACACTCAATAGCAGCTTTTCTACAGTTTAATCATGTTTCAAACCGTGCTCTGAGAATGAGCAAAGCAAATATTTAGGTAGGTTCAAAAATGAAACTAAGACATATCAATTTCATTATATGAAATGCTCACAGGACTAAAACAGATGGCTATATTATTACTTTTTCTTTTAATATTACATTTTTTGGTTTTCATATTGACATAGTTGCAGATCCACAAACATTGTGACATCACTGGCATTTTGATAGACTTGCAAAAACAATTATCAATCATTTCTGTTCTTCGCTCCCTTAACCAGGCTGGCTACAGTTGTCATGTGCATACTACCAGAAAAGTTTCAGAAGCTCTGAGTTGGTTCCCGGGAAATGACAGGAATATGGTGCATAACTAACTAAACACACCTCCAGAAGGAACAGAACAAGCTAGTACCCATTCTTTAACATTCGGTTAGGAACAATATACAGCTCATTTTTAAAGATATGATCAAACAAGAAGTTATTTTTACAAATAAATAATAGAAATTACGAGCTAAAGAATAAATAATGCACAAAAATGTTTTACATCAGGGAACACAGACTTATCTTAACTCCCCTAGATTTGATTTTTGTCGACTGAAAGGTGGAGATGGGAGGTCTCTCTGGGTTGTTAAATGACAGGCCAGGTTCATTTTAATTCCCAGGAAAAGTGGCTTGTCACTGGTCAAATAAACTCCTTCTAGTATTCACATCTATCAAACGTGCCTACGGACCAGCCTGCAGGCGCCCTTCTGTGGTGAGGACTCTGTCTTGCAAAGACTTGGTCTTAGTTTGGGTGTGTAATGAAACGTGATAGTGCATAAAGCACAAATGTCTGCTTGGTACTCACCTTTCTCTATTGATAGGCACAGCAGACACGAGCCCAAGCCCTCCTTGAATCAAGCTTGGTATAATGAAGAACAATGTGCAGCATGACTCTGTGTTTTAGGAACAATCCGTGTCTTGGAGATTATCAAAAGCAGATTTCTGAGCAACTGTTGGTGTCACCAAAATCCTACTTTTAAGTGAACCTGCCCTTTTCAAGAACAGAGCCTTAATTGATAGGTGCTCTTTGGGCTAGCTGTTCTATTTACTGGTTACAAAATACTAGTTGCAATTTGCCACCAGTAATTTTGTGAACAGTAAAGTATTTTAAGAATCCATTTATACACTAATAGGTCGGTTCTTAAAATTCAAAATCGTAGTGGGCCAGAATCCAACCTATCTCGTGAATATTGATAAGGTAGCATAGGGAACTGGATATGCACGCTTAGATAGTGAACCAAAAAAGTTTTATTCAAGTAGAAGATGTACACGCAAGAGCCCAGGAGACACCCTCAGATGCCAACCACTTGCTCAGCTCTCAGGGCGTTCCACTCCGTCCTAGACCACTAGAACACTACTATGTCACAGCATAACCTGTCATAACATCATTTACATAGATAAAGGCAACCCCCACAATACACAATACCACATATCTCCCCCTTTTTATTTTCACTGTATAATTATTAATAACCTCCATACCCCCAACAAAAAAAACAAATAAACAAAAAAACAACACCCACAACCAATAAAAAAAACCTCCATCCAACAACCTCTTGGTACTTGCTTTCTACGCATACTTCTTCTTAGTAACTCCGTACTCTCGGTGAACCTAGGAATATTTTCAACATCATCCTGAACATTCTTTGTGATGGCACCAGCAGTGTACTTACACACTCTTGCAATCTGAGACACATTCCACCACTGCCCAGTAGAAAACCTGGACAGAATTGCCACAAACTCTTTTTACCTGCACAGGATCTCTGAACTTAGACAACCCTTTTTCAACAACAAGGGATTTCTAATGTGAATCCAATCATTAACTTTCACTGTTACAGCACTCCCGCGATTCCCCTTTTTAGGTGAACTCTCCCCCTTGATGCTTCATCATTGGATAACTTTGCTTTCTCCGACAACTTCTGTACACTGACATCTCTCCCCAGGACGTCAGACACCCACCCAGGGTACACACTCAGACTTACACAACTTCCCCTCATCACTTCGAACTGGGTGTGTCCAGTGACTGAATGAGGAGTTGTGCGAAATTCCCAAATAGTGTCTCTAAAAGTCTCCCCACAATCCACACAAGATTTCAATGCACTTTGAATCCTTTCCATTAAAACTTTATTGAACCTCTCAACTTTGCCATTGAATTGCGGACAACATAGAGGAGCGCCAGAGTGTTTAATGCCATACCGCTTTAAAAAATTCTGCATAACAGTGGAAGTGAACTGTACACCATTATCTGACAACACCCCTGACAGAATCCCTTCTCTGAGAAATGCGTCCTTAAAAAATGTAATCACACTGTCTGTAGTTGGTTCCACCACACCCTTCACCTCCACCCATCCTGACAAATGGTCAATCAACACCACATAATACCTAATTCTTGGCGGTAACAAATGAAAAGGGCCCAAAAAATCAATAGAGACTTTCTTCCATACTCTATCTGGACCACAAGACACCCTTGGTTCCGGTACAGATGTTACAAGATGTTTGTCACTCAAACAACATTGAGGACACTCTCGGACCACACTATCCACCTCACTATCCATTGACGGGCACCAATATGCAGCTCTTATTCTTTTCTTAGATGACGTCAGACCCAAGTGTCCTGCATGTGCAGTCTCCACAATTCTCCTTCTATAACACCCTGGAGGAATTATTCTGTCCCCTCTAACCAGAATGCCACTCTCCAACGATAATTCAGTAGCGCTTTTCCAAAGTGGTTGTAAACCACAGATCAAACCCTTTTCTCTATGCCATCCCTGCAACACATATTTAATAACCTCCTGAAGTGTTTTATCAAGTGCCAAAGCCTTGCTCCAGTCATCCATATTTTCACACACAACTCGATCCTCCACTTTGGCAATAATGCACTCTTCCACATCTTCTTCCGCCATTTGACCATTACAATTACCAACTGGTAATCTTGACAAACGATCAGCTGTACAGTTCTTTAACCCCGGTATATACACTGCTTCAAAAATGTACTCTAAATGTTTAACAGCAAGACGTGCTAACCTAGCTGTGCACTTCTTGATCTTGATTCTTGCAGAATGTACACTAATGGCTTGTGATCGGTTTGCAAGTAAAAGTGTCTTCCCCACATGTACGATCTAACTTTTTCCACACCCCATGTACAGGCTAACATTTCCTTCTCAATAACCGAATAACTAGACTCCACCTCTGATAACCTCCTAGATGCAAACCCTACTGTTGTTTCTCTGTCACCTTCACGTTGCGAGAGAGTCGCTCCTAGCCCATAGGCGCTGGCATCCACAGTGATAACTGTCTTGCGACCTTCCACATATGGTTGAAGAGCTGGGGCTGACACAATTTTCTGTTTAATGTGACCAGAATTTTGCTGCCATTCTTTAGAACAAACAAATTGTGATGTTTTATTCAACAACATTCGAAAACACTCTGTCAAGTCTGAAAAATTACACCTGAACTTTGAATAAAATTCACACATTCCCAAGAATGATCTGAGTTATCTTTATCCTCATGGTGGGGAGCTTTCACAATGCAATCCACCAAACTGGGTTTAGGTTTGATGTCCTTTGATTACAAGACAAGACCCAAATACTCAACTTGATCCACTGCAAACACACATTTGCCTCTTCTTAAAGTAACACTGGTACTGTTAAAAACATTCAACACCTGGCAGAAAATGTTGTCATTTTCATCTAATGAGTTAGCAAACACTAGAATGTCATCCTGAAAAACAGCTAAATTCTATATGCCCCGCAAAATGTTTAACATAATCTTCTGAAATGCGTACGCAGCAGAAGCCAGGCCAAACGGCATTCTACAAAATTGGAACATAACATCATGAGTCACAAATGCAGTCAAGTGACGCAACTCCTTAGCCAATACTATCTGATGGTACGCTGCCTTCAATTCCAATTTTGTAAACCGTTTGGCCTGGCCCACCATGGTAATCAAATCTTCAATCGGTGGAATGTCAAAATTCTCATCCCCTATGGCATCATTAACAGTTCTCAAGTCAATACACAGGAGGAGTTTCCCAGAGCTCTTTTTGGCAAGAACAACCGGAGACAACCAAAGGGTAGCATCAACCGGTTCAATGATACCATTGATTTGCATTTGAGAAAGAATTTTAGACAAATCATTTCTAACACTGAAAGGAACATTGAATAACTTGTGCTTGACCAGGATAAACCCATCTTCAACTTTGATAATGTGCACAAAATCTTTGATCCTCCCAACTTTCTCTGCAAAAACTTCTGGGAATTCTGAAACCTAATGAACAGTTCCACTGACAACCCCATCCCTGTGGCTTTCATTCAACACAACAGGATGTTTCCTCCCAGGTCTTATTACTATCCCAAAATCAGTTTGATGCCACCACCCTAGCATATTGATACCTTTTTTTACCATGTAAACTTTGTCTTTGATTACTTTAGTAGAAAACCTAATGTCTGCCCAAAAGTATTCTTCCAAATCTACTCTACTTTCTTCAAACGCTGTAGCAATTACATCAGGGGGCAATAAAACTTGATCACTCCACACTTCATTAAACTTTGTAATGTCACTGATGGTGTTCCTTGTGCCTGAGTCCACCAACACCGAAATAGTGTGATTGTTAATGGTAAACCCAACAAATGGATCACTGTAGCACTTGGGATCCCCCTTAGTTTCAACAACAGCAAGCACTAATTCATCAACCTTGTTTTCTAGATGCTGAAAATCTCAGTCGAGTCATAACTTTGGACCGTGCAAACAGTCGTGCCTTTCAACAGTTGATACTAATCCGACTGCAGACTGCCGAATTTTCGCTGCGCTAAAAAACTTAACAGAATAAACTCCTTCAATTGAGAAGTTGCTGGGGACTGGAAATTTAATTACACCGTCCAAAAAGCACCACAGTTCACTTACCTGCATCTTTTGACGATTATTCACCTTAAACAAAAGTTACAGAACGACGATCGATTTGACATATATGTATCAATTGTATTCTATAATTCTTGAATCTTTGGAAACACCATTCAGGGGGTCAACTGTTAAATTTATGATAGTCCTGAAGATGGTCTCATGGACAAATGCATAGAGACCGAAACGTCGACACTCACACTCTCTTCTGGAAAATAATGTACAATGAAAAGAAGTGTTTACAATAGTGACATTGAAGGATTATACAATTGTATTTATTTTCCTCTTGTTACATTGTTTGTATAACTGTGTAGTACCCTTGATAAATTTCAAAAGATAAAACTTTTTTCTATATATACCCGTGTTTTGAATATTTATTGTTTTGTGATTGGTTCATTGGTTCTTATGTCCTCACAAGGAACAAAAATATTTCTTAGATAAAAGACATTTGAATAATATCTCTCTGGAGAGTTTATCAATAATTCTTGCAGTTAAAAATATATATCAAAAGCAATAGAACAGAGTATTCTAAATAAATCCCTTGAAGGCGCTTGTTACCCGTTCATTCTTTCAACAGTTGTGGCCTTTTAAAATTCCCTAGACGTTTACCTCCTCTACACACTTTACCAAAATGGCCCACCTTATTACACTTCCAACTCTCTTGTGACACAGTAGGACAATTCTTAAAACTAGACACATGGAAAGCTGAGCCAATCTAAAACACACAGGTTTGGAATTACCCCCACCTCTGGGTGTCTGTGTAACCCCTGACTGCTATGGAGTGTGACGATTAGATTTTTTAACTCTACTCAAACCCTGACTAACTGCTGCTGCTTCCTGAGTTCCCACATCAAACAACTTAGCATCCTCCATGGAAGATTCTATACTCTTCGCAATATCAACAGCTTCATCTAACATGGTATTTTTACACGCCAAAAGAAGCTGCTGAACTTTCTTGGAATTAGACCTCACCACTGATTGATCCCTAATTAGCTGTGTAGTGAAGTTCTCAAAGTCACAATTAGAGGCCAGAACTTTTAATGCTGTCATGAACGAATCGACAGATTCAGACGGAGTCTGCACCCTTGTTAAGAACTTATGTCTACGCACAACAAGGCTAACCTTTCCCTCAAAATGAGTCTCCAACTGATTAACCACACCCTGGAACTCATACAATTCTTCTTCCTCACTAGGGTTAAAATCAGGTAAATGGTCAAAAATATTTTGACCTTCCATGCCTATATAATACTATAAAAGGTTCCTTTTTCTCTCGGGTTCTGGCCACTGATAGCTCAAAAATATATATTAAATGATCTGATCCAAATGCTCTATAGACTAGGGAGGAGTGAGAAGTCTTATGGTGGGTGTGCCCTCAGCTTCCCAATTTCTGTGTACTCACTAAACATAAAGAGAGGGGAGACCCAGTTTCTATGGAGTGCGTGTCCGTTATATGTATCCAAGATAGGTGAGCGAAGTGCACCCAGGTAAATCAGTGCTCACTTCACAATTTCTCAGATATGTCAATTACATGATTAGTAGTATCTTTCTATAGAGTGGTATATTAATAAATAGGTATATATATATAGTTATAGTTAGGACCTAGTTTCCATAGGAAAAGCATTTTTTGACTTGGCTATAACTTTGGCGTCGTTTGACCAATCTTCATCAAATTTTCCAAGAAAAGTGTCAAGGTAGGTTCTGGTTGTCATGGAAAGTTTGGGGGTGATCCGTACAGTGGGGACCGAGAATTTGGGCCGTGAAATAAGGGTGCGCTTGTAATGTAATTCCCATAGGAACCTTTAGCCACACCTACAGCCCGAACCGCTGAATGGACTTACACACAATTTGGCAGGGAGGTAGATGTTAGTTCAAGGAAGTGTCTTTTGCCTATTTGGTGTAAATCTGTTCAGTAGTTTTTGAGAAATGTAAGCCGAAAATTATAGTGATATCTCTGGTCGTGGATATTTCGCGGAGGTTTCGCAATGAATCGCGACTGCACGCGCCAACGGGAATGCTCTGATTGGCTGGACGTAACCTGAACAGAAAGTTGCAGCCGCCATTTTATTGATCGGGAGCGGTTCCTGGGGCTGAAAATTTCTGAAAAAGCTAACATAAGGGGTCAGAGTAGAAGTACTCTGACCCAATGTTTGAGAAATGGGGGTGTTAGTGACACAAGTTATGTGTCCAACAATGATTTTTTTAATCGCGCGCGATATTCGCAATGACGACGTGGCCGGCAGCGCGGCTCCCATGTACAGTCGCGGGGACGTCGCGACTATCGCAATGTCTTTGCGAATATTGGTGAAAATATAAAATATATATATATATTTGTACACTCTAGCCGGTGACTGTCACACACTTATGTACCTACTCACATATTCACTCAGACACTTATACACCCATTCACATACCCACTCACACACTTATATAGCCAGTCACATAGCCCCTAAGATACTGATGTACCCACTGTCATACCCATTCAGGTACTTATGCATGCACTTTCAGAGTCACTTGGAGAGTGATGAACGCATGTACAGACCCACTCAGACAACCACTTACAGACCCAGTGTGAGACTTTTGCTTTACTGAGATAATCACTGATAGACAGACCCACTCAGACACTTATGCATCAACTCATAGATCCAGTCACAGGCTCATGTACCCATTCACATACACAGTCAGAGACTCATACACCCACTCAAAGACCTATTTAGACACTCATGTACCCACTCAGAGACCCACTCAGACACTCACACACCCAGTCAAAGACTCACTCAGACATTCATGCATCGACACAAAGCTCCACTGAGAGACTTATAATTCCACTCACACAGCCACTGAGACATTGATTGACTCAGTCACAGATCCAGTCTGACAATTACGTACTCACTCAAAAGCAACTGAGAGACTTATACTTCCACTCCTACATTCACTGATAGAGAGATGCACTCAGAGACGTGGGTCCCGTGCTCACTACACCACTGGATTCAAGCTATCCTGGCTGATGAAGGGTGATGCCCTGAAACCGGTCCCAGGATGCTTGTTTCCGGTCCAGGGAGGACCTGGCTTGGCAGTTCGGGCTGGACTGTTCCCACAAGGAAGAGGGTCAAGACTGATTTGCATATGGCTGGGTCCCAACTGGGGTGGTGTGGTGAGCAAAAGAATGATGGATTTAACCCAGATCCTTGTGACTGGGGGTGAATGTTTGCATTGTCCAGCACTCCATCCATCAATTGTTTCTTTTACATATGTCGCCCTAAGTGGGAAGGGTATGCCCAGACGTGGGTCCCGTGCTCACTACACCAATGGATTCAAGCTAGCCTGGCTGACGAAGGGTGATGCCCTGAAACCGGTCCCAGGATGCTTGTTTCCGGTCCAGGGAGGACCTGGCTTGGCAGTTCGGGCTGGACTGTTCCCACAAGGAACAGGGTCAAGACTGATTTGCATATGGCTGGGTCCCAACTAGGGTGGTGTGGTGAGCAAAAGAATGATGGATTTAACCCAGATCCTTGTGACTGGGGGTGAATGTTTGCATTGTCCAGCATTCCGTCCATCAATTGTTTCTTTTGCATATGTCGCCCTAAGTGGGAAGGGTATGCCCAGACGTGGGTCCCGTGCTCACTACACCAATGGATTCAAGCTAGCCTGGCTGATGAAGGGTGATGCCCTGAAACCGGTCCCAGGATGCTTGTTTCCGGTCCAGGGAGGACCTGACTTGGCAGTTCGGGCTGGACTGTTCCCACGAGGAATAGGGTCAAGACTGATTTGCATATGGCTGGGTCCAATGTGGGGTTGTGTGGTGAGCAAAAGAATGATGGATTTAATCCAGATCCTTGTGACTGGGGGTGAATGTTTGCATTGCCCAGCATTCCGTCCATCAATTGTTTCTTTTGCATATGTCGCCCTAAGTGGAGAGGGTATGCCCAGACGTGGGTCCCGTGCTCACTACACCACTGGATTCAAGCTAGCCTGGCTGATGAAGGGTGATACCCTGAAACCGGTCCCAGGATGCTTGTTTCCGGTCCAGGGAGGACCTGGCTTGGCAGTTCGGGCTGGAATGTTCCCACAAGGAACAGGGTCAAGACTGATTTGCATATGGCTGGGTCCAAACTGGGGTGGTGTGGTGAGCAAAAGAATGATGGATTTAACCCAATTCCTTGTGACTGGGGGTGAATGTTTGCATTGTCCAGCATTCCGTCCATCAATTGTTTCTTTTGCATATGTCGTCCTAAGTGGGAAGGGTATGCCCAGACGTGGGTCCTATGCTCACTACACCACTGGATTCAAGCTAGCCTGGCTGATGAAGGGTGATGCCCTGAAACCTGTCCCAGGATGCTTGTTTCCGGTCCAGGGAGGACCTGGCTTGGCAGATCGGGCTGGACTGTTCCCATAAGGAAAGAGGGTCAAGACTGATTTGCATATGGCTGGATCCAAACTGGGGTGGTGTGGTGAGCAAAAGAATGATGGATTTAACCCAGATCCTTGTGACTGGGGGTGAATGTTTGCATTGTCCAGCATTCCGTCCATCAATTGTTTCTTTGCATATGTCGCCCTAAGTGGGAAGGGTATGCCCAGACGTGGGTCCCGTGCTCACTACAGGTGGAGAGGTGTGGTATGTGACTCTGGGCAATAGCACACTTAATTTCCACGACGTCCCCCAGTGCCTTGAGACCCGTAAGGGTGAGTAGTTCGCGCTTTACAAATACAGATTTAAATTTATTTTTTTTCTACACCACTGGATTCAAGCTAGCCTGGCTGATCAAGGGTGATGCCCTGAAACCGGTCCCAGGATGCTTATTTCCGGTCCGGGGAGGACCTGGCTTGGCAGTTTGGGCTGGACTGTTCCCACAAGGAACAGGGTCAAGACTGATTTTCATATGGCTGGGTCCAAACTGGGGTGGTGTGGTGAGCAAAAGAATGATGGATTTAACCCAGATCCTTGTCACTGGGGGTGAATGTTTGCATTGTCCAGCATTCCGTCCATCAATTGTTTCTTTTGCACTCAGAGACTTATGCAGTCAGTGACACACTTACTGAAAGACTCATGAGTCTACTCTGATATCCACTCACAGACTTATATATGCAGTGACAGACCCACTCCGAGACTTATGCACGCACGCATATAACCGATTGAATCATTAATACAGACTGTTATAGAGATGTTGAGTTATTGATAAATGTTTTTATAGACTTAATTGGATACTGATTTATCAAGTGTGATGGTTAGAATTAGTAAGATAGTTATAATTGTTGAATGTGGTGGTGGCTATTGAATTCCTGCTTTTTCACGACACGTCCGTAGGGATTGCGATTACCGATGTCATTGCGATCTCCAGGCGACACAGAAAATAAGTTTTAGAGATGGTTTTTATAGAAACTCTCTAGAAAAACATTAGAGAATACTGTCAGAAACCCCTAGTGTGTAAATTACTGTAATATGTGTGGATATATGTGTTTTAGACTTTATGGAAAAGGCGCGATCATTGCGGTTAGCGACATCATCGCGACGTCTCGAACAACTGCGAAAACGGAAAATAGGTCTGAAAGATTGTTTTTATTGAAACTTAGTACAAAAATAGGAGTACTATACTCCCGGAGGCCTCCCCATTAGACGATAGGCTCCTAACAGAATATATGGATAAGAAAGCCATTTCCCTAACTTACCGTAAGATTATCAACAACCAACCAGACCCCACAAAAACTCTTCGAGAAAAATGGCAGGCCGATGTGGGAGAGCTGGACGAGACAGATTGGCAGGAGGCACTCGCGTCCCCCCGGGAAGTGGCGATACCCTCAAAATTAAGGCTAGTACAGTTAAAAGTACTCCATCGAATCTACTACACAAGAGTAACCCTGCATAAGATAGGGAAGACGGATAACCAACTCTGCTTAAGGAATTGCGGGGCAATCGGCACCTTTTACCATACACTGTGGGAATGTCCGGAGATAGCGACATATTGGGGAGCAATTATGCATACAATTACACAAGTTAGCGGATCCACCGTGTCACCAGAACCCAAGAGATGTCTCCTAAACATTTGGGAACCAACAGGTCTTAACCACACGGCGCATGACTGGGCAACGCTAGGTATGATGTTAGCCAAACGCAACATCGCTAAACACTGGGGAGCACAAGCTACTCCAACACATCGAGAATGGTGTGGCGATATGGATGGAGCCATGGTGGCGGAGAAGGCAGTATATACACATAGAGGGTGCCCTAAGAAGTGGAAGCGGGTATGTAAATCCGTATTTGTAAAGCGCAAACTACTCACCCTTACGGGTCTCAAGGCGCTGGGGGCCGTTGTGGAAATTAAGTGAGCTATTGCCCAGAGTCACATGGTGCTGAGCTGAGCTGCCGCCGGAGCCGGGGATCGAACCGTGAGCCCTGTGCTCTGAAGTCAGCTGCCCTGGCCGCTGCACCACACCTCTCCACTGGGGAAGGTGGAAACATTTTAGAGGGAATATTTGTGCTCCACCTCTTGACGAGTCAGCAACGGACATCAGTGAATAAAGGAGGCGGAATAGTGTTATTCACTTAATTATAATTTCAATGTAATAATTGTATAATCCTCCAGAAGAGACTGTTTGTGATGTGAAGCATGTATATATAATTAGTATTCTGTAACCGAACTGTTGCAAGTTAAGCAAATATACAATAAAAAGAATCTTTAAAAAAAATAATAGGAGTGTAAACATGCTTTAAAAGAAGTATGTTTATAGTAACATGTGTAGTGCAATATTCAGAATGGATTTTTTAACATATTATTTTTGGATGTGTTTGTGGTCATTGAATGTCTGCTTTTGTTTTCCGTTTTCGCGATGAGTTCGCAACGATCGTGATGTCGACTTCACAATATTTCGGGTACTTGGGTGGCTCTGACAAGAGCTGTTGCATTGGATGTGTGTATATGGCTGATACACAAGACTGGAGTTTCAGCTTACTTAGAAACATCCTGTTGCCTTCAACTGTAAAGTGCACTCCATCATTTTTATAAATTCCATGCATGTCATCGCAATGACGTCGGTACTCGCGAATATAAATTTTTTTGTAAAGGTGGTTTTCTCCTAAATTGATCACAGAAAAAAAAGTTAAAACAGTACTTTACTAAATATTTAGACTTAAACTTTATTTAAAAATTGTCTTTAAGTGTATTTTTTAGCATGTGAAATACATTTACTCATCACAGATTTTTCACAGTAAATGTGACAATGTTGTGCCGACTCACAAAATCGTTAAAAATAAAACCAGTTATTAATGTACTTTCTGATAAACACAAACCAAATCAAAAAATGAGTGGTATGTAATATGAATTTAATATACAATATCCAATTATGGAAAGAAAATACGAAAATCTTAGAGGTTCACTTAAAAAAAATGGATGTTACAATTAAGAAATAGAATTTTTTTTAAAACCTTCGAAATTAACTGACAAAACCAAAGGTTTCAGGAACGTTATAGTTAGGAATTAGCATTTTTAAAAAACCTTAGAAATTCACTGAAAAAAACAAAGGTTACAGGGGCGTTATAGTTAGGAAACAGAATTTAAAAAACCTTAGAAGTTCACTGAAAAAACCAAAACCATTGTCACCAGTGATGTCATTTGAGATGTCATGATTGATGTCATCAGTGATGTCACTGTCCATGTCATGAGTGATGTAATATGTGAGGACATAAGCAGTGCATTGCGGGGGCGCGAGTTATAGTTAACTCAGCTAACTATAACGGTTGAATTTCTCTGGTTTTGTATGAGTGAAATCTGACCCTAACTATAACGTCCTAGTAACCTTTGTTTTTTTTAGTGAATTTCTAAGGTTTTTTTAAAATTCTATTTGCTAACTATACCATCCCTGTAACCTTTGGTTTTTTCAGTGAATTTCTAAGGTTTTTTTAAATGCAAATTCCTAACTATAACGTCCCTGTAACCTTTGTCTTTTTTAGTGAATTTCTAAGGTTTTTTAGCTAGCAGTCACGTTTGCAGAGTGGTGGAGAAAGGGGGCTGGGCCTCCAACCAGATTTCAGGAATTCCGCTACGTAGGACTAACAGGAGGTACCAGGAGGGCTTCATGGCCCCCACGGTCCCTCTGGAGCCAAGGGGACTTTATCCCCCAACTAGTAGTGTGCTGGGAGGCACATTTGCAGAGTGGTGGAGAAAGGGGGCGTGGCCTCTGACAACTTCTGAGCAAACTCAGCAATCCTGCTATGTGGGACCTACTGGAGGTAACAGGAGGGTAGATGGCCCCCAAGGACATCCTTGGGGGGCCAACTACCCATCCTATTACCTCCAGTAAGTCCCACACAACAGGATTGCTGAGTTCTGATAGCAGGCTATGCCCACTTTCTCCACCACTCTGCAAACGCACCTCCTGGTGCCCTCTTGGTTGGGGGATGAAGTCCCCTTCGCTGCTGAGGGTCCTTCGGGGCCAACTAGCCTACCTGTTACTTCCAGTAAGCCCCACACAGTGGGATTGCTGAGAGGTGAATGCAGGCCACGCCCCCTTTCTCCACCGCTCTACAAACGTGCCTCCTGGTGCAGTCTTGGTTGTGGGATGAAGTCCCCTTGCCTCTTGAGGGTCCCTGGGGGCCAAATAGCCCTCCTGTCACCTCTAGTAAGCCCCACACAGCTGGATTGCTGAGAGGTGTTCAGAGGCCACGCCCCCTTTCTCCACCACTCTGCAAATGTGCCTCCTGGCGCACAGCTGCTTGGGGGATGAAGTCCACTTTAGTCCTGAGGCCCTTAGGATGCAAAGGGACCTCATCGCCCCACCAGCAGTGGGCTGACAGGTGCGTTTGCAGCCCCACTCCCATTTCAAAAGTAGCCCCGGGGAGGTGGTGGTCCCCGGGGCTGTGTGGGGCAAGCAAGGGCCCCAGCATCTCAATTTCTCATTGCCCCTGGGCTCTAACCCACCCGGGGGCCTAAAGGAAAAAGCGTGGGAGCCCGCACTTTGTTTTTTTTTCTTTTCCAGACAGATTCACGGATCCACCGCAAATCCCGCCGAAAAGTAAAAGAATTAAAATGCTTTTTTTGGCCCTGGGGGTTCCTGTGTTTCTACCCTGACCCCTTTTCTTGTTTTTTTCAGGTTTTTTTAACCTTTTTTCTTGTGACTCGGTTCAACCAAGTCACAAGATAGCTGCCAACACTTCTTGGTTTGAAGTGTTGGCAGCCAATCAGATTGCAGGCTCGAGATCGGGTGGATTTGCGCATCCTCCGCGGCCACAGTTGTATATCTGCGAAATGTTTACATTTATCAAGAACTACTGAATGGATTTACACCAGTTAATGAAAAGAGTGCTTTCTGAACCAAGAGCTACATTTCTGCCAAATTTGGTGTAAATCCGTTCAGCAGTTCGGGATGTAGCCATGTCTAAAGTTTCCTATGGAGAAAATGCGTTTTGGGACCCCCCTTTTTCTCGGCCCCCGCTTGACGAATCACCCCAAAACTTTCAACACAGCAGCTTCAGCAGTTCGGGAAGTAGCCATGTCTAAAGTTTCCTATGGAGAAAATGCGTTTTGGGACCCCCCCTTTTTCTCAGCCCCCGCTTGACGAATCACCCCAAAACTTTCAACACAGCAGCTGACCTGACCGCCTCATTAGTTTTAAAATTTTCACGAAGATTCGTCAAATGACGCTAAAGATATTGGTAAAAGAAAAAACGCCTTTCCTATAGAAACAAGGTCCTAACTATAAATACTGGTGACCGCCAGTAGGTAATTAATATATATATATATATATATATATATATATATATATATATATATATATATATATATACACAAAAATTCCCGAAAGCTTTGGAAGGGCACACTCAGCTCGCCATCTGTCCAGATTGCTTTCATCATTCACCCCAACATTCCGGGATTTCCATAATCTTGCCGACGCGTTTCGAGTCACACGGACTCTTCTTCCTGGGCTGTTTGAAATTAAAGTACGAACTCGTTTGGCTGTTGGTTTCACTTTTTATTGGATGCATGGCCCCCTACTGGGCTTGTTCCGCGTTCTTCTCACCGCTTGGCATCTTGGGATCTGTAGTCCTGAAACGAGTTAAAATAATTTTTCCTGAGTGGATGTACTTTATTTTTCACATTATAACATATTTATTCCTTATAGTAAGGTCCCTTCATATGTTGCGAATGTAATCATTTGGCTCCCTGCGCTGTAACTAACCAGGATCCAGTTCCCGATCACAAAAAAATGGACTGTTCTTAATGCTGGACTACTAAGCCCATCATGCATTTATTTTGTCATGAACTGCATGCCGCCCACTGAGGGTTATGAACCAATCACTGAGCATGCAAAATTTGAATAAATAAAGAGCCTTTCGCACTCACATGTAAGCTGCCACTGAAGATGGACCACGAGTCTTGAAACGCGTCAGGCTGAATACTTAAACCTGGAAGGGGATGCGAGTTGTCTTGGAAGGCCGTATGGCAGGCTGGCGGCTGAGTGCATCCTGTAAGCTTCAAGGCATTTGTTTTCAATTTGTACATGGCGGCCTGTGCCGTGACAGGACTGCACCATCTTGGGGAACTGAGAGGCTGAGGCGGAAACTATTTCTGTCTGATACAGCGAGGCCAGCCAGACGTAATGAACTCACTTTCTCTTTTAGGATCCTACAAAGGAAATAATGTGCTTTAAGGAATACAGTGAGTGCGGAACCCACTGTGGATAAAAATGGACTGTTCTTAATGCTGGACTACTAAGCTCATCATGCATTTATTCTGTCATGAACTGCATGCCGCCCTCTGAGGGTTATGAACCAATCACTGAGCATGCAAAATTTGAATAAATAAAGAGCCTTTCGCACTCACATGTAAGCTGCCTCTGAAGATGGACCACGAGTCTTGAAACGCGTCAGGCTGAATACTTACACCTGGAAGGGGATGCGAGTTGTCTTGGAAGGCCGTTGGCAGGCTGGTGGCTGAGTGCGTCCTGTAAGCTTCAGGGCATTTGTTTTCAATATATATATATATATATATATATTTGGGTCCCACCCGTGGCTTGCTTCATCAGTGGACTCTCACCCAAGCACTGAACATGAATGGGTGGGCTGAACGTGTTTGTAAGCGGAGCTCTTTAGATAGTAAAGGTGAGTGAAGGCAGGGAGTATGAGTGAATTAAAGTAGCCTTTGCATCCTAATTTGCTGATTTATTATTCTAGGATTTAGGACTAGATTAAAAGAACTGTGTGATGATCTTTGGATACTATGTTCCCAGGCATCTCTTAGGTCGACATGCTTGAGCCGTTGTGCCACCCATAAAGGGCCATCGCTTTTCTCAGGACCTCGATATAACCCTGTTTTTTGCTTTTTGCTGGTCAATTAAATTATAATAAACATGCACGTAACCATACAGAACCAGGGATACAGGGAGACACTACGAATGCGAGCGGACGCGTACCCTTGACGAATGTTTGACTACAGGGACTGTCCTCCCCTGGCATACCCTATGATGTCTGTTGAAAAAACAAGTCATTTATGACCATACAGGGAAAAGGTCCTACAAGTATGGTCTGTATGGTTACGTGCATGTTTATTATAATTTAATTGCACAGACCCCTCTAGATTATACAAAATGGGGATACGACAGACTGACATATGCTGGCATTGCGAAGAGGCCTCTGTCACATACGAACAGATGTTCTCACCTGCAACATGGTCCAACCCCTATGGATCAAGATACAACAATCCATTCAGAACATCTACAACACTAACTTTACACTGACTCTTCTCACAGCAACTCTGGGCCTTTAGGCTCACCACCCACCCATCACCCTACGGCAACAAGACAATCTCCTTCTTGACCTCATGCTAGCCCTCGGCACACAAATTATCCTGTCAGACTGGAAAGCAACCACAAAATCCTTCTACGAAAAATGGTGGAATACCTTATGCTCAACCAAAGGGGCCGACAATATTATATACAAAAAGCCTCAAGAGGCCTTTGGAACGCACTTGACACCTTCTAACAGAAAGTCGACCCCCCATAATCACAAATCTCCCCTACACTTACACCGCACCTTGCAGACCTGCTCCCCCCACCACAGATAGTGAAATACAGACACCTCAAGGGTCCCTTCCTCTCCTCCCTCCCCTATCTCATATCTCTTTCTTTTTCCTTTCTTTTCCACACTCTTGCACACTTCACTATACCCTTCCCTACTATTAGATGACAGATATCAACGTCACGCCTGCAACCACATTATACTTAACTTAGAAATTTGCTCCCTAACTAACCCCTAAAGCTCTCTACCCTCTCAGTACCGCCTACAACGTGATGCATCCAGAACGCACTGATACAGCTATAATACTATCTTCCACCTAGTATGTAACTCAGTTTATTGATCTGTAAGGGATTGCTATTTCTAATACGCTACACTCTATCTTATGCCTAGAACATTATCCTACATCATTTACAGAATGCTTGTAATGGAAATACCTAACATATGGCAGACATACCTCACAACTGATGTAAATGGTATTTTCTCCTCACATTTGCTTTTTAACATGTAATGTGCAAGTGTCTTACCTCCTATATCGGTATTCCTAACTCATGCCTTGACTACAAAACAATAAAAATGTTTGAATGAAATAAAAGAGTTGGCAGTGGTCCCATGGACCATTGCCTACCCCTCAAACAAATTCTTTTTTTACATTCACAAAGAGAGAGAGGTCCCAAGGATATATAAAGTATGGAGCGCTGAATGATCTGGATATTTTAAAGCACATAGCTGTGAGTGAAAGAATCTGTGAGTTACCATAAGCAGAAGTTAGTGGGTACTTTGGAGCGCAAACTCTCCGTGAATTTGACTACTATAAAGATCTCTGAGCGAGCCTGTGTCCAAACAAAAGAACAATGTAAGTCTGGTTAATTCAAGGGGTTGTGTCAGAATATCGACAGCAAAAATATTGCCTGATATAAATAACGTGCTTTAATATCATTTACAAAAATATCCATCGATTGTGATGGAGCAGGGGTTTGAGAAAAGAAAACCTGCTCGGATTAATTCCTCGGTAACATTTACTAACAGTGTGCGCAAATGGTGGGCGGTAAAACAGTAAGAATTATATTTCATGAAATTAATAATGTCTGTGTTTTATTCATCGTAGTGATGCTTGCATGGGCTTACATCGTTGCATGACGAATTAAGGGTTAAAAGGAAAATTAATAAAAGCCGAAAATCGAGCTCTGAGAGAGAATGGAGAAGGCAATGCTGATGACCTTCGAGAATCATTGTGTGTCTGCCAAGTAACGGAAGGATGGCCGTAGGACCATGAACAAATGAGCAAACTTCTTCCGCGGAAGCTGCAGAGGCGGACAATGAAAATGTAGAGATTTGAAACATGTTTCTAGTTGAAGGAAGCGTGTATTCATGAGGCGTGGCTTACGTATTGCTAGAAATGTAAAACAAAGAATGCTGTGAAAACATGAACGTGACTATGGTGGTGTGATAGAACAGCCCCTAAACTGACCAATGAGAGACTAAGATTCTGAAAATGTTGCTACAATGGTGGGTTGGACATGAAGGTTTTTAGAATATAACTGGGGTGTCTGGGAGGTGTTAGGGGGGTGCCTTTGAAGAAGCTAGAGAGGGGAGATCGTCGCTGTACTTCGGTTTGCTGTATGCAGATAGAGGCCTACCTGTTTCCTGTTCTACTCTTTGTTCCCTGAACTTACTTGGGGAACCCCCATCTATTCCAATGGCCAGGGGGTAGATTTTCCACTAAAATACTTAGGTTTGTATAGCTAAAATCTGAACTTGCTTAATCATTTGCAAATGTATTTTCGTCTCTGAAACTTTTGTCTCTTCATCTATCCACTCCTTCATTGCATTTCGTTCATTGTGATATGAGTTTGATACCTTTTTGCTTTGATAAATGTTCTCTCTCTGTGATTTATACTTTGTTTGCCTTGTAAAACTGTACATGATGATCATTTACCTTCACATTATTTGCGATAAATATTATTAACCTTATTCCGAGTTTGTGATTTATTTAGTAGTATAGATTGATAGTTAGTTTCTAATTATTACCATCAACTTCTCAACTAATGGTCCATCGACCAGAGGAAAGAGAGTTGATTACAGGTTCAATTATGTATCTTGTGTGTTAGGACGAGCCTGTAGTTTGTGAACAACTGATTTAACGTAAACTTGAAACAGTGCAACAGGGATTTATGTGTTGGGTGAATGAGTATGGGCAAATGTTTGTGTTTATCGATCCCTGATTGGCACTGGATCAGTTTTTGGTAGCAGAGGATGGTTTATTATTGATTAGTTTGGTAATAATTATCGATTATTTGTTTCCTTAACATGAAAAGTTAGTGTTTTGTTCTATGTTGTCTTGAAGTACGGGTACGGAGTTACCTAAGATCCCGGGATGATAATGTATTAGCCTGAAGAGGCAGAAGAATAGTGTGGATAAGTCATCACACTACAGAAGTACTTTGTCTGTTGTCATAATACTTAACGGCAAGAGGCTGTTAGTATTATATTAGGGACTATTTCGTTTGAGAGTAGATTTTGTTTGAAATAGCGAAGGGTCCACTTCCGAAACTCTGGCCTTACATCCTCAAAGGAGTACCAAGACCTCTTTCCATGTGAAAGTCCTCTTCCGAAACTTTGGCTAGTATCCCTAGAGGAGTACCAAGTCCTCCTGTAGCTTGTTTGGGTGTAGAATAGCGCTGGTCGTTATTTTACTTGAAGTGAGAGAATCTTTCTTTTTGAAGTGAAGACTATCTCTTTATTTAGTGGAACAGACAAGGTAGCATTGTTTTATGTTTGTTTTCTAACAAGTTTTGTTGAGAAAAGTATAGAAAAACATTGCCGTACTATTTTGTAAAGGGAGGGTCAGTAGTTGGAGTAATACTGACGTCACAAAAAGCCGCGCTGGCATTGGTCAGACAGCTGGGTTTGAAGTGTTGTGATTGGTTGATTACTGTGAGCCGCGCTGGTATTGGTCAAGGTACTGATTACGTAGGAGTGTTCTGATTGGTTGGTTGGTGTGAGTCGCGCTAGTATTGGACGGTTGTTAGCAAATAGAATAAACAGAAGTACGAAAAGTTTGTTGTTTGTTTATTGAATTGTATTTTAGCTAGAAGGATTGGGAAAAGTGAAGCTGGTTAATAAGATAAAGAGTTTCTTTAAAAAGGACAAACCAATAGTTACAAGAGAGGGAATTCCTATTCCACCTCCAAGAACAGCTGCTTCTTTTATGATGTTGGAACGTGGTTACCATACGTGTACTTGGTTAGAAAATTGGGTGAAATACACAGAAGATGATGGTGTATTAGCTTTTCTGAAGCATGGTACATTTAATGTAAGGATCCTACAGAATTTGAGAGGAAGAATGAACTCTTTAGAACCAAATCCCAGACCTACACAGTATGAAGCGCTTGAGGAATGGGAACAAGAAGCATACGACTGAGAGAAGTATAGGGGTGGAAGAAGATATAGGAGTATAATGTCTAGGTATCCTTTTGAAAAACGGGATGATAAAATGAAAAGATGGAGGAGAGCTGTGATAGCGGATGGTTTGTACCCAGTTTTAGTTGCTGAAGAAGCAACTGGAGGCAAATGTAAAGAGAAGAAGAAAAATGTAGAGACATCAAGGATAGATTTTGACCCAAGTGATTCTGATGGTGAGTTGTTAGATGACATTTTGACTAAAAGACCTCCACCTTATCAAGAGAAATCAAGTGAAACAGTCCCAAATGCACCATTAATGGGAACCCCACTAATTCCGCAGGTTTCACAAGTCCTGGTAGTTACTAGAGCAGTACAAGAGAGTGACATGGATATGTTGAATAGGACAAGAGAGGAGTTGACTCAGAAAATTAATCAGTTGAATCTGAATGCGGAAGCATTAATAGTGCTAGTAACAATTGGACCTATAGTTCCGTTGTATGGAGAAAAACAGAATATATCAAGAGCACATGCGTTGACAGTCCCAATGAATAGAGACAAGAATAAAGTGTTAACAATAGTTGATCACGCTGAACAAACTGAAACAAGTACTTCATTAATTGATTTGCCAGTTTGTGAGATGTTAACTGAAACCCCTAAGAGAAGTGCACAAATGGATCCGAGGAGATTAGTGCAGAATGTCACTCCGATATCAGGGAGTTCAATGGGACCTTCACCAGATGAATTAGATGACTGGATAAGGGGAATGGAAAAGCGAAAACCTCAATCACAGAGTATAGATGTGAGTAAACTGAGAGTGGATTTGGAAGAAATTATTATTGGTACAATAAGCCCAGACAGATTGAGTAATTATCGAGATGAGGAGTTGTTATTTTTTTGCAAAAACATTACTTGGAAAGCGAGAAATCTTCATGAAGTTAACAGAGGCTGCTTGTGAATATGGAGTGGACATAGAGAGGTCAAGAGTGTTACAGAAAACATATAGACTGGATTTTACTGAAAAGGATTTAGAGAGCTTGAATGCGTCTGGTAAAAGATTACAAATAAAAGAATTAATGAATATCCTGAAGAAATGGGGAGATGTAGAACGACGGAAAGGTAGATGGGCGAAAAAGAAAGAAGAAATGATTGCCAATAAAAATGCGTCTTTATTTCCACTGAGACAGTCAGAACAGGCTGAAAGGGTGTGTCCAATGAGAGAAGTTCCGGGTAGTGGATATGTTCACGTTCCTTGGACAAGACAGGATATATTGTCTTTTACTAATGACTTCCCTAGGTTGAGGGAAAAGCCAGTTGAATGGTACAAACAAGTAGAGAGGTTTGTGAAGGTTTCAAAGGTCTTATTGAAGGAACTGGATGGTTTATTTGAGATTGTTGTTCCAGCAGATTTATGGACAGAGTGTAAGATTGCTGTTGATTGGCCTAAAGAAGAATATCCTAGAGATGCGAAAACAGGTGCACCTTCAGATGAGGTGATGAAGAAATACCTTCAGGTAATTACTTACCTGAAGGGAAAAATTTCTACGAAAGAAACAGATTGGGTTAAAATTGACAGAACAACCCAAGAACCAAAGGAGTCGGTACATGCTTATTATGAAAGGTTGCTACAGGTGTTCAAACAGTACAGTGGGTTTATATAATATTGGAGATAAAGATATGGGACATTTTGTGTATCGTTTTGTATTTGGATTGAAACCAGAAATTAGTAACATGATTCAGCAACATTTGATTTGTTGGCAGAGTAAAACGGTTGATGAGATACTGAGGTATGCAAAGTATTGTAGTGATGATATTGAATCGAGGCATAAGAAGCTAAAAGAGAAAATGATGTGGGCACAAGTGAAGGTAGCAGAACAGCAAGAAGGAAACCGTGGTTCCCAAACAGATTTTCAGATGAAAGGTCAGAATCAGAATGGTCAAATAACGAGAGGTGGTAGAGGTAGAGGTAAAATGAATAAAGATGAAATGAAAAGGAAATATCCTTGTCATGCGTGCGGAAAATTTGGGCATTGGAAGAACGAGTGTAGATCTGCTCAGAAAAATAATGGGGTAAATCAAAATTTAAATTCACAGATGCAGAATGAGGTGGTTGTGAATCAACAACAACAACAGCAGCAACAGATAGTTACTCCACAGTTACAGGTACCACAAGCTCCTATGCCAAATAATGTGAATGCTCAAGTGCAGAGATACAGTGCGAACACTGGATTTCACGCAGGTGAACAAATTGGTAAGAATCAAAATGTGCAAATGGTTTCGCAATACTTGTTGCAGTGCAATGAGAGTGATTCAGACTCATCTCAATGACGGTGCCTGAGGGGGGAGAAAGAGTGCGTGCTTGGCGCAACTTTGGCGGGTCCATTTGTTGATGGAAAAGTGGAAGGTAATGATATTACACTCCTAGTGGACACTGGTGCTACCCGTTCTACTGTAAGAGCAGCAGAAATTCCAAACCTACCCCTCTCGGGAGAAACTATCCAAGTCGTAGGAGTTTCCAATAAGCATATCAAAACACCAATAACAAAGCCAATAGAAGTTCATATTGGAAGATTCAGAGACATGCATCGGTTCGTGGTATATGATACGAGTCCAGTAAATCTTTTAGGGAGAGATTTACTGTGCAAAATGAATTGCACAATTTATTGTACACCAGATGGTATTGCTTTCCAAACACCAGATGAGGATGTTGCGTTTAAAATGATGTTAGCGAAGCAAGGGACAGAAGTGGATGAACTGTTTTCACTTCTTACTAAAGAAGATTTGCCTGCAGAGTTGAGAAATACAGTAAGATCTTATGTATGGGACTTCTCATGAAAAGAGATTGGTCTGATGAAAGGTGTGGATCCTATTCAGGTTGCGGTGAAACCGGGTGCAATATTTCCAAACACACCTCAATACAAAATGAGTCCTGAGATAACAGCAGGAGTTATTCCTGTGATTGACCAAATGATTGAGCAAGGTATTTTAAGAGAAATACTAAGCAGTCCTTGTAATTCGCCTATTCTGGGAATTAAGAAGCCAAGCGGAAAATATAGGATAGTACAAGATTTATGAAAAATAAATAAGATCGTGGTACCCTGTTGTCCAACAGTGCCTATTCCAGCAGTGATTCTATATCAAATTCCCTGTGATGCAGAATGGTATACAGTAATTGATCTGTGTCAAGCATTTTTCTCGATTCCCTTACATCCGGATAGCCAGTATTTGTTTGTGTTCCAGATCGGAGACCGTGTTTTGGCATGGTGCCGAGTTCCCCAAGGGTACACAGAGAGTCCATCGATTTTTAATCAGATTTTGAAAAAATGTTTGGAGACTTTGATTATGCCAGAAAAATCGGTTTTGGTTCAGTGTATTGATGACCTACTGGTGGCATCAAAAACACAAGAGGCATGTGTGACAGATACAATTGCCTTACTGAATCATATGGCAGAAGGTGGACACAAAGTGTCACCAGCAAAATTACAGTTTTGTAAACAGGAGGTCCAATATTTGGGACACAAAATAGAGAAAGGAGTCAGGAAGGTAACACCAGAAAGGATCAATGTGATTCAACAAATGAGCCCTCCTAAAACTCAAAAGGAAGTGCGAATGGTCTTGGGAATGGTTGGATACTGCAGACAGTGGATCAGTGGCTTTTCACTGATTGCAAAGCCTCTACAGAGGTTGACACACAAAGATGTGACTGATCCGATTGAATTGGATGATGAAAGCATGAAAGCTTTTATTGAGTTAAGAGACAGTCTTTGTCGAGCACCTGCATTGGGAATGCCAGATTATACAAAGGATTTTGCGTTGTACTGTTGTGAGAGAGATGGGTGTGCACTTTCAGTTTTGACCCAGAGACATGGAATGGCACGATGTCCAGTGGCATATTTTTCTGCTACTTTGGATTCAGTGGCTGCAGCGTTACCAGGTTGTTTGAAAGCAGTAGCTGCTACTTGTGTGAGCTTGGAACAAAGTGAAGCGATTGTGATGGGACATTCAGTTAAAGTATATGTACCACACTCAGTAGAGATTCTTTTGACAAGAACACGTACACAGCACATAACCAATAGTCGGCTTACTAGGTATGAAAGAGTAATATTAGGTGCTCAAAATGTGACTGTGGTAAGATGTATGACAATAAATCCGGCAACATTGTTGCCTAGTCCATTTTGTGAGGAAGTAAGAGATGAAGCAGATCACGATTGTTTGGATGTGACAGATTTGAGCACGAAACCAAGGCCAGACATTAAGGATACTCCACTAGAGGAATCATATAGTGTGATGTTTGTTGATGGATCTTGTCTGAGAAATGAAAAAGGCGTATTGAGTTCTGCCTATGCAGTATGTACAGTGGCTGCGGTTCTGGAAGCATCCTGTCTAAAAGGGGTAAATTCTGCACAAATTGCTGAACTCATAGCTCTGATTAGAGCATGCAAAATTGGCAAAAATTTGAAAGTAACCATATTTACTGACAGTCAATATGGTTTTGGGGTGGTTCACGATTTCGGACAGTTATGGATGCAAAGGGGATTTCTGACTTCTTCAGGTTCTCCTATCAGAAATAGCAAAAATGTGAAAGATTTATTAGATGCTTTGCAATTGCCAAAGAAAATTGCGGTGGTCAAATGTTCTGCACATAAGTCAGGAAATGATTATGTGACTGAGCGGCAACAGATACGCTGATCAAGTAGCGCGTTTCTGTGCACAAAATTCAATTGCGATAAACAGAGGTGTGGAGAAGAAAAATACTAATTGCCACCTGATGTTTTCCTCCTGGGAAACTTGGGATGAGATTAGACAGTTACAAGAAGAGGCAAGTGATGATGAAAAAGAAATTTGGAAAAAATCAGGCTGCAAGAAGAGAGCAGAAGATGAAGTTTGGGTGTATATAGATGAAAGACCAGTTATGCCAGATTCTTTACTATGCCAAATGGCAAGGGTATACCATGGAATTGCACATGTTGGAAGAGATGCAATGATTAGGCTCTTCAAGCAGTCATGGTACAACCCAAAATTCAGAGTCATTGCAGAGAGTCTATGCCAGAGGTGTGTTATATGTCAGCAGCAGAATCCAGGCAGAAAGACAGTTGTGAGTTGGGGACGAATCGGAAAGGCAGCAGGACCATTTACGAGGCTCCAGCTCGATTTCATCGAGCTTCCCCCATGTAATGGACTAAAATATGTGTTAGTTGTTGTTTGTTTGTTTTCCCGTTGGGTAGAAGCCTATCCAACGAGAAGGAATGATAGCTTGACTGTTGCAAAGTTGCTTCTAAGAGAACTAATTCCAAGGTTCGGATTTCCAGTCACTTTAGAGACAGATAGGGGATCTCATTTTAATAATGTGATAATTCGGATGATCTGTGCAGCACTACAGATTGAGCAGAAGCTGCATTGTGCCCATCGACCAGAAGCATCTGGAGTGGTCGAATAAATCAATGGCACTATAAAATCTAAACTGGGAAAAGTATGTGCATCCACAACACTGAAGTGGGCTGACGCTTTACCCCTGGTATTGATGAGTCTTAGAAGTATCCCAGATAAAAAGACTGGATTGAGTCCTCATGAAGTGCTAATGGGAAGAGCAATGAGACAAGCCATTGTACCAGCAAACAAACTGATGAATATTTCTGATGATCTAGTGCTTGACTATTGCAAAGGATTGGCTGATCTGGTGCGTTCTGTGTCTCATCAGGTTGGAGAAATTGCAACCACAACACAGCCAGATCAAGCACATGATCTGAGTCCAGGAGAGTGGGTTCTTGTCAAGAAACACGTAAGGACGTCGTGTTTAGAACCCAGGTGGCATGGACCGTATCAGATTTTTTGGTGACAACAACAGCAGTGAAGTGTGGTGGCTTATAAAACTGGATCCACGCAAGTCATACCAGAAGAGTCCCAAGTCCACTTGAAAAAGAAGGTGAGCAGCAACTGGTGAATAAAGATAAGAAACCAGAAGCTGGAGGTTGTGAAGCTAAAGAATCTAGAGTGACAGATTCTCACAAGCTTGATGATGGTGAACAACTAAGCACAAGTCAAGTAGAGTGGGCATCAGCTACTGGGTCTCGTAAGACTGCTGTTGAGCAAGTAGAAAAGGAAGTTACAGAAAATCAAGAGCAAGTTCAACAAAGAAAGGGACTAAATAAAAGAACCTGTGAACCAGAAAGAAAAGGTGAAGAAGTGGTTCAAGCTAAGAGAGCGAAGAAGGGTGACAATTGGCCAAGTGGAGTAAAAAGACTGAAATACATTCTTGAAAGGAGAAAACCAGAACAAATAAATGAAGTAGCAAGCCAAACTGAACAAGAAGAATCAGAAGAAGAATTAGTACGAAGAACAAAGAGAATAAGAGACCCAAGCAAGAAATACACAGCACCTGAATGGACGTATGTAATATTGGAAGAAATCGAGAGCACAGAACAGATAGAAAGAGAAGTTGGTACTGGTACTGAGCAAATTGATGAAAGCAAATTGAAGCCGCCTTAAAAGAGAACAGTGAAAAATTAAGGTGCAACAAAATTCAGTGAAAATATTTGGGAAGTTCCAGATGATTTGAAGAAGACTTTAAAAAAAAAAAAAAAAAAAAAAGAAGAGGGGGAAAGAAGAAGCTTTCTTCTTGAAGTGTAGGATACACTATTTTACGGTGGTTTTTGGACAAGTTTGTCAAATTTTTTAGAAAGTTGTTAGGATTTTCTTAGATTTTTATTTTTTTATAGTATACATAATGGCAGAAGATATAGTGACTGGACATCAAGAACCTAGTTTTAAACGTAGATGTATCAAAGCTTGCTTATGTAGTGTTTTGCTACTAATATTAATATGGTTAATATTAACTGCCTTTGTACCTGTTCTAATGGTAACTAATAACAAGAATAATACTAATAATGTGATCAGTGAAAGAATGTTCCCTGTTACTAAAGAAACTCCTAAAACTAACAATGATCAGGCTGATGATAGCATTTATCATCATGATAAATCAATTAGTGATTTCTCGTTAAATGTCTTTACAAAATTGCTTTACAAATATGTAGACACAATGGATGTGAGAGATTGCTATGTATGCATGCAATTACCTTCGTCTGTCTCAGAGGGGGTGACTCATCATCACCTTCCTTTAACATATGGCGTATCATGTAGTGTACTAACTAGTCTCTTCTACGTGACGGGGAAGCTACAGTATTATTATTCAAATATGGATTTAGTGTTTTCAGAAATGCCTATTAGAAAGGAAATGAATAAGGTGTATAGTAATAGAAATGCGGGATACATGGGAGATTTTTTCCTATTACACAGACAATAGATATAGTATATGCTCACAGAAATAATCTAACATGTAGTTTGCGGGCTGAAGAAAAAGAATTCATTAACATGGTAGAAGATCGAAGACAGGATTTTCAAAGAAAAGCTGCTGACCAGAAGTCACATGTACCACCATGGGCTTTTAGAGAGGGATATTATAAGAAAGTCGAGACTTACGCTGCAATGTCTCTGGATTGGTATCATAAAGGGAAACTTTGCTTACTTAGACTAAAAACTGACTATAATAATTATTTCATTGGTACTAGTGAATATGAACACACTTTTCTGATAACTGGTGGATGGGGATTAAAAGGTAGAACTGATCCTGTATTTTCAGGAGTATATTATGTGTGTGGTAAAAATGCTTACTATAGGTTGCCAGCACAATGGTATGGTAGTTGTTACTTTAGGATTGTATTTCCTAAAGTATACCATGTAGATAGAAATAATAAAATCAATGAAATAAAGCATGGACTAACACGCAAAAAGAGAACAAGTTTTTCAGAAATAATTGGTGATATTTTTGGTGCACTGATACCCTCAGTTGGAGTCATTCTAAATTCGCATAAAATTCGGAAATTGTCCACAGTGGTTGATCGTTTATCAACAGACACTGATGGTGGGTTTTTGATGATTGATACTGAAATGGTTGCGATTAGATCAATGGTTTTACAAAATCGACTTGCCCTGGATATTTTATTGGCAAAAGAGGGCGGAGTCTGTGGCATGTTGAAAATACAACACTGCTGTACTTATATCCCTGACAAAAGTAAAAGTCTTGAGGGATATATAAAGAATATTACGAAATTACATGAAGATTTGACTCAACTGGAGGTTGACGGTGTTTGGGAGAAACTTGGTAAGAGTTTTTCCTCTATAGGTAGATGGTTTTCTGTATTTGGAAATAGTTTATTAGGAAAAATACTAATACCAATTATTTCAATAGCTGTAGTGATTTTGTTTATAATAATGGCATATAAAGGTCGTAAGTGTAAATGTGGAAAGAAGGAGGTGACAGAAGCAGACAATAAACGTAGAACTAGGAAAAGAAGGAGAGAAGAAATAGAACTAGAAGATATGAGAGGAAATTACTATGAAATGATGAAAGATTTAGATGAGAAAATGGCAAAACGGGAAAGAAGTACAGACCTTTAGATGAAAATAAAGGTGGTAATTAGTATGATGGTGATTTTTGTGATGGCTCAAAAATGCCATCAAAGGGGGGAATTGATGGAGCAGGGGTTTGAGAAAATAAAACCTGCTCGGATTAATTCCTCTGTAACATTTACTAGCAGTGTGCGGTGAAACTAACATGCAAAAACATGAAAACAGGGGGAAATGCTTATGCGCATGCATGCACTAATGCGTGGACTAATGCCTGAAAGACTAGGCCGCATTCGCGTTCTGCTTGAAAATAAAAATAATAATAATGCTGCTTTCTGCACGTTAATGCTTTGATAGACCAATAACATGGGATAGTGCAAATGGTGGGCGGTAAAACAGCAAGAATTATATTTCATGAAATTAATAATGTCTGTGTTTTATTCATCGTTGTGATGCTTGCATGGGCCTACATCGTTGCATGACGAGTTAAGGGTTAAAAGGAAAATTAATAAAAGCCGAAAATCGAGCTCTGAGAGAGAATGGAGAAGGCAATGTTGATGACCTTCGAGAATTATTGTGTGTCTGCCAAGTAACGGAAGGATGGCCGTGGGACCATGAGCAAATGTGCAAACTTCTTCCGCGGAAGCTGCAGAGGTGGACAATGAAAATGTAGAGATTTGAAACATGTTACTAGTTGAAGGAAGCGTGTATTCATGAGACGTGGCTTACGTATTGCTAGAAATGTAAAACAAAGAATGCTGTGAAAACATGGACGTGACTATGGTGGTGTGATATAACACCCCCTAAACTGACCAATGAGAGACTAAGATTCTGAAAATGTTACTACAATGGTGGGTTGGACATGACGGTTTTTAGAATATAACTGGGGTGTCTGGAGGGTGTTAGGGGGTGCCTTTGAAGAAACTAGAGAGGGGAGATCGTCGCTGTCCGTCGGTTTGTTGTATGCAGATAGAGTCCTACCTGTTTCCTGTCCTACTCTTTGTTCCCTGAACATACTTGAGGAACCCCCATCTATTCCAATGGCCAGGGGGTAGATTTTCCACCAAAATACTTAGGTTTGTATAGCTAAAATCTAAACTTGCATAATCATTTGCAAATGTATTTTCGTCTCTAAAACTTTTGTCTCTTCATCTATCCACTCCTTCATTGCATTTTGTTCATTGTGATATGAGTTTGATACCTTTTTGCTTTGATAAATGTTCTCTCTCTGTGATTTATACTTTGTTTGCCTTGTAAAACTGTACATGATGAGCATTTACCTTCACATTATTTGCGATAAATATTATTAACCTTATTCCGAGTTTGTGATTTATTTAGTAGTATAGATTGATAGTTAGTTTCTAATTATTACCATCAACTTTTCAACTAATGGTCCATCGACCAGAGGAAAGAGAGATGATTACAGGTTCAATTATGTATCTTGTGTGTTAGGACGAGCCTGTAGTTTGTGAACAACTGATTTAACGTAAACTTGAAACAGTGCAACAGGGATTTATGTGTTTTAGTGAATGAGTATGGACCAGTGTTTGTGTTTATCGATTATTGATCCCTGATTGGACTGGATCAATTGGGTGTAGATTTTCTACTATTAACAACAGTGAAGCAATATTTTTGTAAACAATATTAAGGACACAATAGTTTTGTCTGATGATATTAAGGCCGCCATATTTCTGATACCATAATGTATAAGAATCTGAGCTCAGGGTGACTGTGTGAGATCAAGCACCTTAAAGAAAGGCTTCATCAGGGTTGCAAATACGAAAAAGTCACGTGTCAAATTTGAAATATTTTTTGGGGGAGTTCCTAAATAGCTCACTGTACAGGTGTGCCTGACTGTTTGTTTAGCAGAACATAAAAAGAGCTCTTTGTAACAATCTAACTCCTACAATATTATGGATAGGGTAACTGTGTTTTAATATTTATGTCATTTTTTGATTTGAGAAATTTGGAGTTGGTTTTCTCAGTTATATGATGGATTGTGGTGTGAATTTTGTACTATGTGCACTGGACTTTGTTTAAGAAAAAAGATAAAAAAATAATATCTCTTAACGACTAGCCTGTACATTTTTTGGGTGTACAAATTTCAAATTTATGACACATGTAACTTTTTTGTATTTGCAGCCCTGATGAAGCCTTTTTTTAAGGTGAAACGCGTTGGCTGAGCATGTTTGGAAATATATATTAAAGAAACGCTCTGCAACAACAATCAAGGCTCATGATCACCTATTTATGCTAAATGTACATTTCTGTTGCCTCTCGTTTTGTGTATTCATTGTTTATAATGTATGGTCAATGTGCAGCGGACCATTGAGGTGGGCAACAATTTTCATTACAAGTTCTTCTGTATATTGTAGTGACTATTTCAGCAGTGCGGCTGTGAATCCCCTGGCTGCATCTCCCAATCTTTGTTTAGAGACTTATGTATGTATGTGGTATTTCTAGAGCATGAACCTAGCTAAAAGGCAGTAGAGCTCTGTACAAGTCAAAAACAAGCATTAAGTCAATGAGTGATAGGACTGGTGACTAGTTTGTGGGCTGTTAACGTTGAAACTGACTTCCTAAAATATCTTTTATTTCAGCAGAATATCCTGAGACCAAATTATGGAACCAGTATTTATTAGCTTATCCTGGATTCAATATTTGAAATAGTATTATTTCATAGCACTGTCTTTTGATCTTTCTTTTTCGAATGTATAGCAATATGGGGCAATATTAACACTATACATACAATGTTATACACTATTTTTGGTCTTCGTTATTCATCCTGTCACAATTTTGAAAATGATTACTACTTTAGCGGTTCCGTAATGTTTCAGATGGACATCTCAACTATCAAAAAAACATTTTTGTGTATAACAGTGAAAGTTCCAACTAGACATATATATCGATCGTATGGAACTGCAAAAGCTTTTGGAGCTGTAGAGGAATAATGCACTCATGGTGTAGAAATAAAAACCTTCTTAGGGGTTCACTGATACATCTGGTCCTTAAGACCAACAAAGAAGAGATTGGCACAGAAGCTGTAATATCAAAAAACATGTTTTATTAACCTCAGATGAGGGAGATTGCATCTTACGGTACCCGCAGGCCACTGTAGGAGGCATTCTAATGAGTGCAGAGAACAGGGTCCTTATATATGCATTTGTTATATAGTCAGCATAAAATCAAGGGAGGTCCTAGCACATACAAGCATGCTTATTGACTAATATGGGTATACAAAATGTGCTTGCTCCACAAAGTGGGAGGGAGACTAAACTGCTTACATGAGTAAGAATAGCCTGACAGTTCTATACTAGGAGCAGGTGCATTCTACCAGCTAGGCCTCTCTGAGCATGTGCAAGACTCTGGAAGAGGGAGAAAGCACATGGCGAGCACATGGCTAACTAAAATGGCTGCCAAGTACAAAATGGCTTTCAGCTCATGCTAACAGCGATTCCTGCAATCTTTAACAGATGATCCTTTTAGCATGAGCTAAAGACATTCCCATGATCTAGTAGAGACATAGAAAATATTTTGCACATTTTCTTCTCATAAATTCATCAATATCCTATGCTAGGTGGGCATTTACATTCTAAACATTTCATTAAGCAGGTATATACAAGGTATAAGCAGGAGTACAAAGTGAACAGAGCATTGGGTCATACAGGTAGCAAGAGAGAATAATGACTATTATCTCAAACAGAAATCTCAATATTTTCCAACCCTAAGCAGAAAGCAAATACCAAAACCATCTAGTCTAATTTTAAGTTTCAGGGCTCTGATGTATTTCAGTGACTATTTATGTCAATTTCAAAATAGCCAACAGCACATACCTAATAAAAACCTTTTCAATAGACTTTCTCAGTATTTTTTATGAGGGCTAAATTATCAACTAATATACTTAAGGAAAGAGTAAAGTAACATGCTCAGATGAACTTTTCTCATGCAGAATAAACATTACTCTTAAAAAATATTAAAGCAATCAGACATATTATTACAAAAACAATCCTGGCTCCGGGGGACCAGGAGGACCACACAGGGCCATAGGAATTAGGACAAGGAGCCGCAATGGGCTGCTCCTCCAAAAAAAATGGGACGACCAAAGGGGTACATTACTAACAAAAAAAAGAGTCCTTGGGAATTTGTAGAACCAACCAGCCAGAGGGAGTCTTCTCCCTGTGTCCGTTTGAGCCTCACAGGCAGGCTCTTGTTGTTCCCACGGTGGAGCTGCACAACTCGCAACTCAAGAATCACGGAGAAGGAAAAGTCTTTCTTTCAGGATAGGGCAATCACCCCCCAGGGCAAATACCCTCAATGATCCTGTCCAGTGTCTCAGGCAGTGCACCAGTTTTCTTCACTTTAATCTAACAGGCACCAAGGGCATAGCACCTGTACCCTAAACTCAAGTCCTTCCCTAACTCCTGTATTGCACCTCTGGCGCACTGCTCTTTTGTTAGGGCCACAAATTGTACCCAGTGTGCTCGGGCATCTCTTGATCAACAAACAAAGGCGTAGACTTGCATTCACTTGGGACCAGGACTCAAAGGCCTGAAGCAACCCTTGTTTCAAAGGGGTCACCTCAAGCAAAAGCCTCCTTGCCGTCCTTGTCGTTCTGTGACTCTCTCAGCTGGGCATCAAAAACTGGATCCACACAAAGATTTCTCCATCCTGATTTGTAACCCCGTCTTTCGCCCAAGACAGTGGCAGGGGTACACACTTCACGTCCCAGTGCTTCCGCCTTCACTGAGGTCCTAGTTGCCAGCAACGCTTGTGCTGGTTCCTTTTGTTTTGACTGTAGGCTGGACTGGTGCTGACTCCCAGGCTGGATCTGATGTCCGGGCCCTCTGGCAATGGTTGTAAGGCAGCAAATATCTATTGGTGGACAGAACAAGAGGTCTTTAGTCAAGGCACAGAAATAATCTAACAACAGAGAGGATAGTCTCAGAATACTTCCTTAGTCTCGGGCGCCCCATACATTAGCAAGGCACCCAAGAGCCACTTCATCTATCTGAGAGTAGAAAACCCTGGACCTATTGGCAAGTATAAAAGGAACGTTTTGGTGAACTGACAAGAGTAATACATCACCCAATCCCAAACAGCCAAGGAAGTCTGTGTTCATTTACTAAATTCTGAGGAAAAGAGAAAAACAATACAGACATACTCCAAATACTTACATTGGTGTATTCCTATATTACCAATCTGAAGAACCTTCAAGAAAAAGGAAATGTTCTACACTTTTACTCATAGATTTTACATTACTTGTACAGGACTGCAGACACTTTGTAAAATAATTTCTCTTACATGTTATGCTTAGGACCATGCTCTCATGTTATAGGTGCAGCAGGAAAATCTAAAACTGCTAATTTAACAGGGATTCTTATTGCAAAAAGAACTAAACTTCAACATAGTGAGTACATTTTCTCCAGCAGAACATATTATGACAAACAAACTCCTATAAAACAATATTTTCCTTCAAAATGTTTGCTAAGGATCACATGAGCGTCTTTCCTGCATTGTACTTTTCACGATCTGGACTATGCAACATCATTTTCAAAAGGAAAAAAAAACCCTATCTCCAGCTCTAATAAGGGCTGTCAGCTTATTGACAGAGACTAGCTAATAAAAGACTAGCAATGCCCTTGCAAAACTGTATAGAACATGAGAATAACATAAACAATAATAGTGTTGCCACCTGAGATTTTTGAACAGAAACCCCACTATACAGTTCCCCTTAAAGATCAAATAAGGGAACATCAATCTGTTCTACTCATTCTTTCATACAGGATGGGCAGTAACATAACATAGATTTTATCATTTTATTAATGCTAACAATTTTTAAAACAGTATTACTGAATAGCCAATGAAATGTCTCATGGCTATTTCACAGACAGCTTAGACAGACTAAAAAAAGTAAGAAAAAGAAGAGAGAAAACATAATTTTGCCTACCCTTAATTTGTAGAGGAGCTAGCCTCCTTCCCCATTTTGACAGTAGGAAAACCTGAAACAGGTTTTACTTCTGTCAACACTTTCAACCCCTATTTGTAGCAACTGGGCACAAACAAACCAATGTATCAATTTCTTGAGCAATTGTACTAGATTAACATGAGGGCGCATGAATGCAAACTAAAATCCATTTCCTCCTTATCGTAGCCCCTACACAGTATTCTTTAAACTAAAACCATTATTTTATATACCTGGCAGATCAATGCTCAACTGAGGGCTGTTTTCCTTCGTTTCATATGACTGCGCAAAACGTGTGTTTGCCAAAAATAGGAAGCAAAGCTTCTCTTCCACTCTCTTTGCGCTATCATCTCGTCTTTCAAAAACTTTTCGAAGGTCGAAGTGTCCCAGCAAACATTACCCTTCACCCTGCTAAGTTGCTAAATGCAGAACTCCGACCTTTGACCCGTTCAGCAGCTGCTCATTTTTGTGTGCAAGGCTTGCCATGCGGTTGTCGTAATGCAAAGCAACTCTGGAGAATCACAGCTCAAAGGCAGTCCTGTCCGATGTGTTTGCCAGCAATTTAAAGGTAGGATAATAACGTCTGCTGGTTTCTGTATACTTATTTTCATTTGTGTATAGTGTGTGGTGTGCAGTCTAGTAATACAGAGATCAGCTGTTTGTTTTATACTTGCATATACTTTTTGAAGCCTGAGAGCACGTTAAAACTGCCTTGAGTGGTAGAACTGCTTGTAAAATTGTGAATTTAGCTCAATTTCGACTTTGGTGGTAGGGGCACTTAAAAATGAATATCCTACAATATTTTTGCATAATAGGAACCCCCAGAGTGTTCTCTAGATAGCCCAGGAATGGGAAATCAGAAATGTATAAGATATACCCTTATAAAAAGGAGTTTTGTACGGCTGGGTAAAGTGACAGTTCACATTTAAGGCTCCTGCTAATGCGGTACAGCACTGCTTAAATCCAACTTTAATGCTAGGAATTCACAGTATGATGAGTAGGCTTTATAAAGATGAAAAAACAAATTTAAAGCATTTATTTCTAATAATATATATTTTTTCATATAATTATTATTATTTTTTTAATAAACCAACCATTTTGATGATTCCACATTTGAAAAGCAAGCTTCATTCGTAGCCTATCATATTTAAACGCATTCATTCATAACCCTAAGCACAGAAGCCTTACTTGAAACATGAAAAGTCTGCGCCACTTTTTTAAAGGACAGTTATCATTTAACATCAGAACCACAGATGTACTTATGTAAAGAAGGCATTAAGAAAGGAAATTACTACTTTCAATTTTGTTCTCTGTTATCCAAAATAATGAAACTGGTTTTTGAAACTTTTAAAATAATGCAGGCCCTTATACCAGTTTTACACTGACTTAAAATTTCGCTGACTCAGCATTCCTGTCTGTGGCCGTGATCAGGAATAGCCATATGCTATTTATGCAGCTGTTGTTTGTCAGCAGGCGTCGAATTTTCACGCCTTTCTCCAGGAAAAAAAACCCTTTATTATTTGAAATACCCTGACAGAGTTAAATCCCCATTTGCTGTGTCAAACAGTTTCTTTTCAGTTAGTCAGTTTAAACACAGCTGTTGGAAAGCGTTTTTCTCGGGTGCTGAAAGAAAAGCATGTCACAGTCTATTTAAAAACTGAGGCATTTCAATGCAGTCAAATCTATCTTTCTATAATGTGTATTTAGTTCAGCAACGACCAAATTCACTCAGATGATGTGCATGCCTTTTAATGTCTAATACAATGTATTTAAGGAAAATGCTGTAACATGTATTTTAGTCTATTGATTACAAAACACACAATTTCGTTTTTCTTCCTCTGTATGAGGCCTATTTTAATCCTATTGAATACGAATTCTAATTTTATCTTTAGCATTGTGGCAATTTGCACACATGTATAGTGTCGTACTCTGTCAATTTAAATAGTAACATGCAGCTGTTTAGCATATGTTATATAATTCATTTCTGGATTTTTATTTAATATGTAAGTAACTAAATGACATTTTGCATAACAGAATGATGACAGCAAAAAAACATAAACAAACTCATTGAGCTCATTCAGACAGTTACAGAAGGGGGTCATACACGCAGAGTACACAACACAGCGCGCTTAAAGCTAGCCATTCTTACACAGAGAGTACTCACACAAATATTACCAATGTCAAACCACAAACCCCACATAGACAGTTAAACACACATTTAACCCACAAATCAATACTTAGGACTTTAAGACAGCTTACAAATTGTACGCAAGACCAACCTATTTGTAAATACTAATTGGAAGTCATATTTACAAGAAGAGCTCTCAAAAGTAGCCCAAAAAACTGTTCCATGGTCAAGAAGCCAAAATACACCAAATTCGCCAGTTTTGGCTGGTAGAACACTCAAAAAGCGCTCTGCATATCACCACTTATGAATGTTACTAAGTGCGCAGATCCGGATCCGTTTTATGTACATATTTAGTTCCATGGGGTACTTAGTCACCAAGGAAGAAATATCTTTTTACTATACCTAAACCTATTTAGGTATCCCCTTTGAGGAGTCAGCTGAGTACTTCCTAAATCCATATCGGTACCTCCAAGACAGCAACACTTTCAACAAAGTGTGCTAGAAGCAGGCATGCCAAAAATATTATAGCATATATAATATTATACTCCAAGTGACACTTAACACAATGTGTGCCGTTCAAGTTTTCAAAGTTAGAGAAAAATCTCCTCATTACCTGCCTTCTTTTGCTGCAGCAAAACAAACAAACCAAAATCTTGGCCAAGTCATTCCAAACAAAAGTGTTGCTTTAGCAACCTTACCAAACCAAAGTCTCCAGCTTTCAACTGCCAAGTTCTGAGTGACCTAACGGTCATTTTAAAATACTCACGCCAAAGAAGTTCTCAGTCGGGAGCGGCAAACACTTGGAGGATCAGATCAGGAAGACCAGAAATATACTGGGCTGGAAGACAAACAATCTCCGTGCGCAGGGTACCTCCTCAGTAGATTCCTGTCCTGTACTCCTCAGTAGATTCCTGTCTCCCTTCAAGACCACTCCCTTGGATAGCTGCTTCACCGATGAGGTCCACTTTCGGGCGCCATTTGTAGAAATAAAAACCTTCTTAGGGGTTCACTGATACATCTGGTCCTTAAGACCAACAAAGAAGAGATTGGCACAGAAGCTGTAATATCAAAAAACATGTTTTATTAACCTCAGATGAGGGAGATTGCATCTTACGGTACCCGCAGGCCACTGTAGGAGGCATTCTAATGAGTGCAGAGAACAGGGTCCTTATATATGCATTTGTTATATAGTCAGCATAAAATCAAGGGGAGGTCCTAGCACATACAAGCATGCTTATTGACTAATATGGGTATACAAAATGTGCTTGCTCCACAAAGTGGGAGGGGAGACTAAACTGCTTACATGAGTAAGAATAGCCTGACAGTTCTATACTAGGAGCAGGTGCATTCTACCAGCTAGGCCTCTCTGAGCATGTGCAAGACTCTGGAAGAGGGAGAAAGCACATGGCGAGCACATGGCTAACTAAAATGGCTGCCAAGTACAAAATGGCTTTCAGCTCATGCTAACAGCGATTCCTGCAATCTTTAACAATGGCACTATTGAAAATGGTAAATAAATTGATGATCTGATGAGATCTCTCTCAGCTCGGTTTTAAAACAGATGGTTCTAAATTATGAGAAGCCATTGAGACCTGGCTCTTTCCAAACTAAGACTTTGACAACGCTGTCCAGAAGATGTTTCTGATAATGTAACACCAGGAAGTTATTATGGCGAATAGACTAATTATAAGTGAAGAGAGACACAAGTACCTCATTTACCGAGATATTGAGAAATACATATTTCAAAATACACAAGTCCATTTTTATAGAAATTTCTTAGGGAAAGGGCACAATGTCCTGCCTCAGGAGTTTGACTTGTTTCCTTCACTTATTCATTTAGTAACACATTGTTTTTGTGAAACATATATGATTTTAGTGAGCTGACAAGGCTAAGCTAACAACTTTTTATAGCATCACTGAAGCAGACTGAATACTTTTCTGCATTCCTGTTGCTGTCAGATACCTGAATGTATTCCAACCCGTGGCTACACCACTGCCTTCTACAAGACTAACCTGGGCAAGAACGTCAATTAGGGTTGAAGGCAGGGGTAGCCTCTACTAACCCTAACCCTAATCCTGCCTTTCAATTAGGGGTCGGCGGGGGTGGGTCATAGCCGCTAACCTTGACTTACCCTTCTACAGACCTGTCTTAGTCGCCCCCTGGCTCAGTAGTTGGAAAAGCAGAGCCATATGCAGAAGAAAATGTGGTTCTTCAAGAGCTACAAATGCTGTTTGTTTGAGCCATGTTTACTTTCTGTAGTTTCACACCTCTATTCTCTTAGCAGCAAATGGTAGGCTGTTTTAAAGTTAAGAGGTGGCAGGACAAGGGGTGGCAACTCCCCTCCTTTATCCTTTCCTCCTTTTCTCAGTAGCCTCTGATATGCTGTCTATGTGCTTGGGGAGGGACAAGGGCTGGGGATTTTCCCTACATCTGCCTCATTGCTGGGGCATGGCAGGCGAAGGAAAGGCCTCCGAAGCAAGAAGATGCCAGGCCCTCGCTACACATTGAATGAACTTTCGGCACGAAGGCAACTTCTTACCTGGGGCTGCACTTGTGACATAAGAGTGTGCAGCAGTCAACCTCACATGACAAGGATGTCTCAGAATAAGACCAAAATGAGTCTGGTCTAGGGTCCCAGTCTTTTACGGGCCTCTGCGGTTGTCCAGAACTCTGTTTGGTTTATGCCTACTTTATTTATGTTCTGAATTTGAATTAAAATGTATGAGCTTAACCACTTGCTCTGCCTCTTCTGTGCACTGAGCTAAAATGTTTCCTTCATGTTAGTCTGTCTTTTTTAAACGGCAGTATCAAAAACAAAGTTATAAGTGAAAGTTACCTCTATCAAGCATATTAAACACCGATTTAATTTTCTTTTATAATTATTTAAAGCCTAAAAAAGTTGAATTATGACATATTTGTTCGGTCTATCTGACATCCAGCAATAACTCAGAAATAAGGCTGTGTTTTTTAGGATTACCTTCCATGTGCTCTGAGGATTGTGGTCAAATCCTATAATTTACAAATGAATAAAGCAGGTGAAAGTGTGTACCTATTGGTTTATGTCTTACAAAACGTGAGCAGCTGAAGACTGTGAGCTCACTTTGCATTTTGAAGGCTATAAATCAAAGAACACAAATCTATGTTATAAGTATGTTTGTGTACTCTGTAGGTATTGTTTTGTGGAAAAGCAGAATGCAAGCTGAACTTGCTGCCTTTAGCTGCTCATAATTGTAATATCAGGTACCAACACATAAACCGTCACATGTATCTTTAGAGAGTGTTATGTTTCTATAAAAATGTAAAAGCTTTCAAAGGCTTGCCTTCCAGAAAGCTATTCACAATACAGTCATGAGACAGTCGGTTATAACTAAGAGCATCTATCACACAGGAAATTAGATAGAACTGAGCCGTAGTGTGGCTGTCATGTGCCTGGGCTTATTACATCTGTGTAATTTGAGGAATAGATTCAGTCTGACACTCGAAGGCAATATTAATTAAAAAGGATAGCTCTGCTGCCATAGGCCTAGGCCAGTAAGATATTTGTAACCTGATGAGACCTTTGCTATTAAATGGCAGTAACTGCAAGATCTCTGTAAACCGCTAAGGGATAGCTCTGTTGTCACAAGTTTAAGATTGTATGATCTGTGTAACCTAGGGGATAACATTTTTGTCTGGTGTGGGAGCTTGTATGATCCCTAGAAACTGGGGAATAGCTCTGCTGTTATCTCTCTGTCCCTGCAAATATTATTTACCCAGATAATCAGATGATTGAGCCTATAAGCTTTTTGTAACCTGAATAAAAACCCTGTTGTCAAAGGCCTTAGTCTGAGATGTCTCTGTAAACTGGAAGAGAAACATGCTTACTGACACCTGCATCTGTAAGAGGTTTGCTGTTAGAGGAAGGTAACAGATCTTTTTCTTTCAGACACCTGAACCTGTACGATCTCTTTTCCTGGAGGGATAGGTTTGTCGTCCAAAGCCTTAGTAAGGGCCAGATGCATCAAAGGGTTTTGCCCATTCTGTGTCTATGGGAAAATGTGTTAATGCATATGGCCCTTAGAGTTCAGTTAAACATTTGTGTCCACATTACTGGCTGATCCTTTACATGTACAATCTCTACTCCCTGAATGATAGATTTGTTTCCACAGCCTGAGAGATCTGTCACGCATGTGTGTCCACCTTACAGGCCGAACTCTGAGCCTGTATCTGTACGATCTCTGTAACTCAAGAGACAGTAGTTAGATCTTTGGAGCCAAAGAGATTGTTTTGCTGTCTATAGATTAAGCCTGTACATTTTATGTAACGTAGCTCTAATCTCTCAAGTCGAAGCCTTTAACGCCTGCATTGGACCTGGCTCTATTACTAACCCCCAGGTCTCCATAATCACTTTCTAAATTTCAGTGCAGAGTGGGTAAATCATAGCTACTCTTTGCATTTTTACATGTGCTAGCAAACAGCAAAAGCAAATCAATGCCAAGTTGCATAGCCTCAAAATATCACAGTAACCAAGACGATTCCTTTTCTATGGCACCAGCAAACATGTTCCAACGTGCAAGCTTTACATATATAATCTATATCTCAATAGTTTTTACCATATTCTGCAGCTTTATAATATCTCTAGGTAACAGGGTGTTCCAGTGCTTAATATGTAAAACAATAAGTGCCAGGCCCAAAGTTTTGGTCAGAAGTGCACGTCTGGCACTGCAAATATTGGAGATGTTGAATTCCAAGGCAGGGTAGTCTGGGTTCCACCTGATGCCTCTTTCATCCATCACCCTACACTCCCTGCCCCTTTATCGCCCTCTTACAGGTTCCTTTTCATCTGTCTTCCACTTACTCTTTCTTCCTCCTTTTGTGTTTACTCTTTCTTAATCTGGGTGAAAGTCTGTTGAGGGAAAATAAGTGCCGGTCTCCAAACGTGGCCCCACCTGCAACCACCGGCTCAAATTAAGCAAAGGATTGTTCCCAAGTCAAAAATATACCACACATTTGCCACAATGAATTAAACATAATACCTAAAAAATATGTATTTCTCTTATTTTTCAATGTGCATGGGCGCACAATTCAGTTTATCTTCCATGCCTGTGTAATTTCTGCCACTGCTAAGTCTAAATGTTCTCCATAGGTGGGCCAAAATATCTGAGCCCGGAGCCCCAACGGTTTATAGGAAATTTCTACTTCTTCCATGAATTTACATTGGGAATACGAGCTTTATCTCAACCTATCAGGCTACACCTCTGTACGTGAGGCTATATCCATGCACCTGACGATGCACTGGACATATAATGGTTGCACTTAGGCATACAGAATTTGAGCCTGGGGTTATAATGCATGGCAACATATACAAATTAGGAGGTGTGAGAGGAACATATATGCCTATTATGCTGCGTCCCCTCTAATAAAAAGAAATCACCAAAAGTATAACATACTCAGGTTACCTATATAACCTCCAGCTGTAAAGGTAAACCAATGGTTAGTTCGGGATTCTTCCTTTTAAGAACGCTGGACCCTCACTCCCAACAGTAGTATGTTACACCACAGGGTCCACCCCTCCCTTTGGCTATATAATGATTTACTCAGGGTGAGCTCCTGTTTAGGGACTCTCCTTGGTGTAAAGCTACTATGTGAAGGAATTCTGCGGATGTTAAAAACCCTTCCTAGTAAGCAACCCTGTTGGATTGTGTACCGAGGGACTAGACGAACATCTGCGAATGGTTTAAAATTACCTGGAGGTAGGCTGATTTAGTTTTATTAAAGTCTCACTATGGTAAGGTTAACAACTGGGTAAGGTACTAGAGGTAACTATTATTCCCTGTATTTATATACTGGTTTAGAAATGTCAACCAATCTAAAAGCAATCCCTGGGGTCTAAGACTGTCTTCATAACTGAGGGTCTCATGATTGGTGTGTACACCATTTCTTTAGTGTTTCTTTGTGTGTTTAATTTGTTTACGTTTGTTAAGTTTAAAACTTGGGCCTCAAGAATTGCTTAGTTATGTTAATACATTTAATTGATTGGTAGTTGAGACTAGCTGGCCAAAAGTGAAAAGAGCCTCTTTATCAAGGCTTTTGTGGTGAACTGAAGAATGTGTTAGTGCAGGGGGTTAATCCTTTTCCAAATGTGATGAGCTTGTAGACTTAGTGGTACAGGTGGATCATCATTTGCCTGAATTAAAAAATCAGATAACCCCAAAATAGTGCTGCCTAATAAAGAAGAGAGTAGAACAGTAGATTCTTCGACCATGAAAGAAGGTGCCTTGTGGACTGAGCAAATTAGGTCAGTTCCCAAATGGGTTGTGAATACTCTGCAGTCAGCTGTGGGACAAATGATAATCCTTATGAAGATGACTGTGCCAGAAGGCAAGGAAAAGATGGTGTCAGAACTTTTAGATTCTTGAATGTCTTGGAAATATATGTACATTAAGAGGGAAACGTCTCAACACTTTGCACCAGGATTGCATCACAAAAGTGTTGCAAACCTAGCACAAAATGTTGGGGCATATTTACAAGGGCATTGCACCCCCGTAGTGTCCCTTTTTGTGACGCTCCAGTGGCACTGTGCCCTGTTCCACATTTACAAGGCAGCGCTAAGCCACTTTGCCTTGTAGATATGCAGCTTTCTGCAGCAAAGGGCCGTGCAATGGGTGTTGCTGTGGGCGTTCCCACACAACACCCATTGCTTTTTGACACTGCTCCAGATTTACAAAGATCTGTAAATCTGAGGCAGTGCCAAAAACATACGCCTCCCAGTAAGAGCGTAAGAGTGGAGCAACGAGGAGAAATACAGTTTTTTGCTCTATGTGCGCTGCCTTCTGCAGCACACATAGAAGGAGCAAAACGCCATTGGTGATTGGTTTTATGCAGGAAGGTGTCCCTTCCTGCACAACAACAATCATCCCTGCAATACAGGTGCCCTTGGACCATGGTGCAAGGGTGCCTGCACTGGCGCTAGACTGCTTTTTTTGCACCGGCGCAGTTGTGAGTGCAGGAATGCGCCATATTTTTGTAAATATGGTGCATTCCTGTACTTTGAAAATGAAGCGGCTCGGTGCAGCAAAATTGCTTGCGGTACTGCTCTGCGCCATTTTCTTGTAAATATGCCCTGTTTTGTTGAGGTTTACTCTCTGATACAAATCCCAATTTGTGTTGGAAAGTTGTCTAAAGGTGCTTTGCGTCAAGAGGACGTTCCACGGATGGTGCATGGGCATTCCCATGCGTTCAGCCGTGGGTTTTAAAGCATATCCGTATCTACTAAAATTGGCAGACAGGGATCCTATGCCTCTTCAAGGCAGGCTAAAGGTTTGAGAAAAGATTTTTCTCAGAAATTTTCAAACTTTGCATGTGATCTACACTGTACAGTATACATGCAAACAGTCCTGCCAAGTACTACACATCAGGCGTTAGACTAACGCATTTCAGTGTGGTGAGCCGCATCACAGCATTGAAATGCAAAGTCATGCATTATAGCGCCCCAGCTGTCAAGCTGGGAGCGCTGGTATAATAAACCACCATACAAGCTGCAGTGGCAGAGCGCGGACGTGCGCGCTGCTATCGGCATGCTTGGGGGCTCTCTGGCTCAGCTATAGCTCAGCTGCACAGAGAGTGGTGTGCTACAATGTAACAATAAGTTACATAACCACCCGACAGTGCCGCGATATCACTGACGTCAGAGGAGGACGGGTCAGAGCCCAATTGCTACAGAGTGCGTTAGTATTGAGTGACAAGTGACTTTAGGGGGGTCTGGCTCCTGCTTCCTGCGGCGGAGCGGGTGGGCCCGCCACAAAGTTGGCTGCTGGGCAATCATGGTTGGACTTATTTATGGCAGTGCAGCTCGCACACATCATCATGCTGTCATGTGGTATGTTATCCCCCATAATTAGACCCGGCCGCACGTTGGCTGTGGCTCACAATAGTGGCTTTTTTTAGGAGAGCACGCACGCCTGCCGTATCCGGGTGCTGCTACCGGACATGACCCCACCGGCGTTATCATGGCTACATGTGTGCAATCAGGGCAGAGCAGAATCATTGCCACTGGAATGAGACGGTCAATCAGTGACGGAACTCGACACAGTTGTTGCTTGCGGCCAGTGGGGCCCGCCAATTGTCGCTGCCCGTGTTCTGCTAAGTCAGGTTAGTGAACCTTTGCTATCACCTCATGTCTGACTGATCGTGGTCAGTGGGAGAGAGAGGATGTGTTCGCTGAGTTGGGGTGCTGAGCCCCCGCGTGCAGCTCTTCCGCTGCATCTCTGTTGTCTCTCCTCGGTGGAGCTTTGGGAGAGTGAGTTTCTGAAGCGGCCTGTAGGCTGTTTTATTTCTTGGTAAAGGAGCCTCCCTCATTGGGCCTCTTTGTTTGTTCAGAGCGGCAGGTCTCTCTTCCTCACAAGCAGAGGAGAGGAAATCAGAAGCAGCACATGAACGCTGCAGCGGATCCTTCATTTACTCAATCCAGAAACTCTGTCTGCCCGGACAGGGCAGCTAGCACAGCACAGCAAACCCCCTCCCATAGGGAACATACATTTATTAGAGCGTATTGTTAAATAGCGTAGGCTGTGTCTGGTTTGTTCAGTGTCCAATTAAATGGCACAGGTTACTTTCGATTTATCAGGGTGTCTTAAAATGCAGAGAATTTCAACCATTTAAACTAATGGAAACGGACAGTGCAAACATAGCTGAACAGCTTACCCAGGTGTATGTGTAAAGTGTGGATCATATCAATCAGGTGCCTTCCCAGACACCTACTAACAATTGCATTCCATCCTACCTTTATTCTGAGTTTGCCTGCACCCCTGTCAGTCATGCAGTATGTCTCTGCTCAGTTTTTCAATTGCATTACTGCTCATGTTGCTGGCGGCAGTTGAGTGAGTCTGCGAGTCACTCAGCTGATTAAAATTAAATTTTGAACCTCTTCCAGGCTGTTTCATCTATTTTCTGCAATTTTGGCTAGAGTCTGATAAATGGCGCTTTGCAACAGTTAACTTATTTCTTGCTACTCAAATGGGTGTAATTTCTGATATTATTGCTTCCCTCGTCTTCATTGCCTGATTTTGCTTGTGAGACAGTGTCACCCACAGTTGTTGAAACATCACTCATAATTACTCTGAAATTATTAAAATGTCACACATAGTAATCTGAAACCTTGGCAGCTATGTGCAAACTGAGAAAAGTATTAAAACATACGATTTCTACGGGAAAGATCTCTTTCCAATACAAAACCTATGCTTGACAAAACACACACACCCTTGCACTATGGTGCAAAGGCGTCTGCTTTGGCACATGGTAGACAAAAGTGCACCAGTGCTGCCGGCAATAAAAACAGGGTCATCTCTTTGTAGATATGGCACTATTTTATCTTTCTCATAGACACAAAATTGAGTACTACTACTTGAATCCAGTATTGTCACTTCATGCTGCGAAGTACCATCACCTTGACCACAGAACCTGTCTGAACTATGAACCTAAGCCAGGCCATAATGCTTTCTACACTCAGACAGTGGAACCACATCCCCTGGCTGACAATAACATTTAAATCGGGTTCCCAAACATCCCCACCTTGTTCCAGTTTGAGCTGCTTCACTGCTCAAGTAGAAGAGTTGTTGTTTTCCAGAACTGGTATCAACGATAACCAGACTCCCAAAGGCGAAAGGGTATCTTATAGTTTCTGACGTCCTACTGGAAGAAGGTATGTGTTTGCCAGTGATCCTGGTAGTTGCCTTTCTTCAGAGAGGAGAGAAGAGAGAGCCTTGTCTACCATGTGTCTGCCTGTCCTTGAAGTAGAATCCAGCTGCCAGGCCCGCTTTCTTGCGAATATTCTGACTCGGTCATTATATGCTTACCGCTGCACATATATACAGCAGAAGTTAAGGATGATAGCTAATCTAAGAGAGTTTTAAACTGTATACTTATGGGAGCCTAATCCTTGAGTTCACAAACATTTTAGGGAAAGATGCAAAATTTAGATAAAACAGATATACACTTAAAATAAGGGCCTTTCCACGTATGGTAATTGGAGTGACGAAAGGAGAACAAGTCAAGCACTAAATAACAAATTTCACCATAAATATACAATAAAAGTTTAATTAGAAGTTGAAGGTTTTTGAATGGGGATGCCAGAATGTTTTATTAAATGGTAGCAGTATATTTTAACAAGAAGGGAAGACTAAAGGCTTAACAACTATATCTAGGAAGACCTTGGATAGTCACAAAAGGACACTATATCAGGGAATAGGATGGTCAGTCATTGCTGGCTATTAGAAAATGACTTGTTCTTTTTGATTCCTACAAAACATAATGATGCTTCAAAGGTAATCAATCCCCCAATGGCTATTGGGCCAGAAGATTGGGTCGGAATAGGTTGGCAGCACTTTCATTGGTGGTTAACTATTCAACTCACAATTTGTAAGGGTATTTAGCAGGTAGAGCTGTGAGAATCAAAGGTTACTGAGACTCAGATGTGGATAACCAGAGTCATTCACGTCTGGTGTCCTGGGGCCCCTCTATTGCACCTCCTATGCTGGCCATTATCCATTTTATTTCTTGACTCTCAGGGTAGTGAGACAGAGCAGTCTAGGGCTTACTCAGGGCAGTGCTGTGGGCTAGAGTCTCAGGGCCTCATTTACAAAGAATTGGCAGAGGACAGCGCCACAAGTCTTTTTGTTGCTCTTCCATACGCCAATTCCAAAGAGCAGGAATGCACCATATTTACAAGATACTGTGCATTCCTGTCCTTTTGGCCAGTGGTGGTGCACAATTTAGAGCAGAGCGCCAGTGCATGCACCCTTGCACTATGGTGCCAGGGTGTCTGTGTTGTAGGCATGATTGTTTTTGTGCAGGAAGGGCCACCGTCCTGCACAAAAACAATCACGAGAGGCGTTTTCCTTGTTCTATGTGTGCTGCAGAATGCAGCACATGTGGAAAGAGGAAAAAACGAGGAGGAATAAAACGTTTTGCTCGTTATGCCTGCTCGGGGGAGGTGTAAGGTTTTGGCACTGCCCCAGGTTTTCGTGATTTTGCAAATCTGGGGCAGTGTAAAAATCCATGGGTTTTGAATGGGAACACCCACAGCAACAACCATGGAACGCCTCCTTGATGCAGAGTAATGCAATGCAGCGCTTTGCGCTGCCTTACCTTACTCCATATCTATGAGGCCTGAAGGAAGTGACCCGATTTGGGCCACCCGGGTCACTCACGACCACCTCTCAGCCTTCCATACAGCTTGGGAGGGCTCTGGCAACCGGGTCAAGCAAAGCGGAAAAATAAGCACAGGGCTGTTGCTTACCTCCAAAGGCCTGTGTTAAAACAGAGAGCGCACAGCCAGCCGTCTCGTGTACATACAACACGAACGGCTTCGCATAGTCAGGGGTACCAAGCACAGGAGCAGAGCAAAGCGCAATTTTTAGTTGCTCAAAAGACTGCTGACATTCATGCGTCCATGTCAGGGGTTCATGCACATCTTTAGTGGCTAGTGCTAGCAAACACTTTATTAGTAATGAATAACTAGGGATCCAATGCAGACAGTAGGAAGTGATGCCAATGAAGGCGCGTACATCTCTCTGAGTTTTAGCGATGAGCATTTTAACAATGGCGCTAGTGTGCTCAGGTGTCAATCGCCTACCCTCCTTCGACAGTAGGTGACCTAAATAGGTGACCTCCTGTTGACAATATTGAAATTTAGAAAGGGACACTTTATGTCCATGGTGAGCCAAATGTAACAACAGTTTAAAGGTACTGTCTTAGCATCCCTGTTCGGTGTCAGAAGCTATCAGTATGTCATCCACATACTGAAGCAATACATTACCTGTAGAAAGCATCAGCGAATCCAATTGGGCTTTTAAGGTTTGGCTATATATACTAGGGCTCTCAGTATAGCCCTGAGGAGAATCTAAAACTTCTGCCAGCTAGTGTAAAACCGAATAGGTGACGGCTATCAGGATAGATTGGAATACAGAAAAGTGCATTTTACAAATCAATGACAGAGAAGAATTGGGCAGAGGAAGGAATGATTGTGAGAAGGGCAGTAATGTCAGGAACCACCGGGAATTGAGGAACCACTATTTTGTTAACTGCGCGCAAATCAATCACAAAACGATAAACGTCCGCAGTGTCATCAGGGGAGTCTGAGGATGTCTTCTTGAAAATAGGAAGAATAGGGCTGTTACAAACATTCAATGCTGTCTCCTCAACTACCCCCGACTCAATCAGATCCTGTATAATGCATAGTAAAGCTCGCTCCCCCGCTTGTGGTATTTTGTACTGAGGAATACGGGGCAAAATTGGCGGTGTCCTGAACTTTAATGGAAACTGGGGGAATTTGCAATATTCCCACATCCGTATCACCTGTCGCCCACAAAGTGGGCGGCACATCTTTAAACTCAGCAGGAAGGGGCGTATCTTTGGACAAACACTGCTTGGAACTCGTTACATTTGGTCCCATTGTCATATAGACACCTTCCGGAGAACAAAAAATTGTCGCATGCAACTTTTTCAATAAATCTAAACCCATTAAATTTTCTCCACGATTTGATGTCAATAGAAAGGGCGAATCCACAGTAAAGGGACCGATAGTCAAGGCAAGGGGCTTGGAAATGGGGCTCACAACCGGTAAACCTGAAAAGCCTACCAAAACATTATTTTGGCCAGACAGAGCTGCCCCGGGGACCAGCGAACGAGAAACAGAGCTATTCATTGCACCTGTGTCCACTAGGAATTTCTTAAGTGAGCCTTGCAAATTTGCGGTGACAGAAGGACCGCGCTGATCTACAGGTATCTGAACTGGTCCCTCACCCCGTCCTTGGCTGTCCTAGCTGTGGGACATCCCTGTCACCTCGTCCAGATCATAATTATCATGATAATACTGTCTCCCTCGAGGGTCATCAAAATAGTTCTGATCAGAGCGACCCTGCGATGCCCCATCCTCCCGAGCCTTGTCCCGATCACTTACCCCGCGACCCCGTCCTCGAGAACCCTGTCCTCGAGGGGCCACGACTTTCTGCAATAACACTCACTACGCCAGTGTCCCTCCTCTTTGCAGTACGCGCACTGATGCAGCCCTAGAGGCGCAGCACTCCTGCTAGTATGGGGAAGCTGCCGGGCCAGACCAGTACCACGTCCCCTTCCACTTTCCCTAGACGCCTGCTGTGACAACACCTTCGTTTTTGACTCCTTGTGCTTCTTTTCCACCTTCTCCTCATTCTCCCTGTGCTCATAATACTGTGCCATACTCAATACAACAGAAGGGGAGGATGTTGTCCAAGTGCTCTCCGAAGCCTGTTACCGAGCTGCAATCTCAGAGCAGGTTCGTAACAAATCTATTGACGAACAGCCGGACACCCCCTTCTATCGACAAATCTTGTCCACTAAAATCCAAGAACACACCCTCGAACCGTGTGAAAAAATCGGACACACTCATCTTTCTTCTGACGACATGCCGCTAACTTGTCCCAATCTACCCTTCTCGGAGGAATAAGGGAGTGCATATAGGTAATAATTCGGCCAGGTAAAGCTAAAATCTCGGGCTTCGGCTTCTCTCCAGCCTTCTTTCCTTATCCCATGCTTCAATCTGATCCCATGTACCACCCAATTCTACAGCATGATCCTGAGTGTGCACCTGCCTCCAAATGTCAACGGGCACCAGCAACCCAAAAAACATTTCATTATCCGCAAGTGTCATCACTGTTGATGAAGCGGCTTCTGTCAATTCCTTATAATATGCAGTAGGATTGTTCCTAGGGTCAGGTAACTGAGTCTTAAGGGATAATACCTCACTCCTCTTCCATGGGGTATAGACCCACTGTTCTTGGAAGCGGGCCTCTACCTTTGGTCTAATGACAGCATCATGCTGATCCCGAAGCTCCGGCACCTCAAGGTGATATATGGGATGAACTTCCCTCATTGTAAATTGGGATACTGTGTTCGGGCTCTTCTCAAACAGCCTACCACGGTAAGCTACTAATGTTGCAATATTTCTGAAAACCTCCTCAGGCGCCATACCAGCAACGTATACATTATCTCTGATATTATAAATAATCTGGGGCGCCGTGGCATTGAAGCACTGTTCCCACAATCCAATCAATGTAGCCGACATGTGCTTGAGGGCATGCTGTTGCAGAAACGGGTCATAATCTCTCATCACACTCCACACATCTTCAGTACTATAAATTGGATGACGGGCCCACTGAGTGGCCTGATTTGCTACTGCCTTTTTTTCTTCCTCCCCCACATCAGATCATATTAAAATTTGTCCCAACCGCTCCCTAACTGTTGCCCAGCCCCCATCCCCCAGTCCACGTACAGGCGTCCCACTACCTAGTATTACCGGGGAGTGAGGAAAAAGAAAAGGGGTAGTAACCGAGTGGGCAGGCACCAATGTTGTTAATGGCTGTGTGGTGGGCATAAGGGCCGGAGAAAGAGAGGACATGGACACGATAGGCATAGCAGGGAGGCCAACAGTCATAATGTTGTATTCCGCTTTAGGTGTCCGTATATATGTTTTCCTGAATCATGTCCTTATATAGGCACAATTTGCATTGCCCTTATATAGGCATAGAATCCCTGTCCTTATTTAGGCATTAACCGTGCACTCCAAATACAGGCATGGTCACCGACATCCGTCCACCCTAACATCACAACGAGTTCTTAGAAACCAGACCCTTAAGCTTCGGGAGTTCCCCTAGTACAGGACTATTGATTTCTCCAAGAACTCATCTATTATGTATGAACCGTTATACCTTAAGGGTTCATTCCTGACGTCTTCCGCTGTCCGACTTCACGTCAATGCTAACATTCCGAGGCACCTATCAGGTAAAAATATACCTTCCCTCACCCAAGCAAGTAAGAGGAGACCTCGACTTCAGAGGAGCCTGTATCCTGGCCTGACGCACTGAGAAGACGCTGTCATTCCTGCACGCAGAAGAATCCAGCTTCCAGTGTTCTGACTCCCTTCGCGGGGTGTTAGAGTTCCAGATCCGGCAAGAGATTCCCACCTCTCTCATTCTCAAGGTATGGAGCTGACTAGAACCTAGAGGGACTCTTGGCATACTAGACTTAACATACTCTTAGTATACCATACTAGAGAATACTCCACCTACTTCTTACCTTTCCCTACACCTAGACTAGGTTAGGTACATTGGGGTAGAACTAGCTTAGAGACGCATCTTATGAGTACTCGCATTTTTAGCTCATGTTATTTATGTACGTGATATATGCTAAAAGATAATGCTAGCACAGTATTATTTATTTCTACTGCTTACGCTGTACATTATTTATCTTGCATACTGTCTTGTGATCATAACAGCACATATCTCTTACACGAGAAACAAGACTGTTCAATAAAACCTTTTTATTGAAACGCCCGTCTTTCCTTTCTGTGTAACTCTGTAGAAACTAAGCATGCACGATTGACTGAGTGAAACTGTTATCTATTGTTTCCACGATTCTGAGACGTGTTCCGATTCTAAAGGGAAACAAAGTGGTCATGTTTATGCGGTTGCCAGAAACTACTCCCTTCTTGTTCTCAAGGAGTTTCTAGTGGCCTCTGAGCTAGCTGGCACAAGTAATTAAGTTTAATATACTCGATAGGGACATACCGACCTCAGTCCTATGTCAAGCCTATAGTGTATATTATTCCAATGCGCAGAGCCTATTAGGGAAATAGGAACTACACTACAAATCTATTGATGAACAGCCGGACACCCCCTTCTACCGACAAATCTTGTCCACTAAAATCCAAGAACACACCCTCGAACCGTGTGAAAAAATCAGACACACTCATCTTTCTTCTGACAACATGCCGCTAACTTGTCCCAATCTACCCTTCTCGGAGGAATAAGGGAGTGCATATAGGTAATAATTCGGCCAGGTAAAGCTAAAATCTCGGACTTTGGCTTCTCTCCAGCCTTCTATCCTTATCCATGCTTTAATCTGATCCCATGTACCACCCAATTTTACAGCATGATCCTGAGTGTGCACCTGCCTCCAAATGTCAACGGGCACCAGCAACCCAAAAAACATTTCAATATCCGCAAGTGTCATCACTGTTGATGAAGCGGCTTCTGTCAATTCCTTATAATATGCAGTAGGATTTTTCCTAGGGTCAGGTAACTGAGTCTTAAGGGATAATACCTCACTCCTCTTCCATGGGGTATAGACCCACTGTTCTTGGAAGCGGGCCTCTAACTTTGGTCTAATGACAGCATCATGCTGATCCCAAAGCTCCGGCACCTCAGGGTGATATATGGGATGAACTTCCCTCATTGTAAACTGGGATACTGTGTTCGGGCTCTTCTCAAACAGCCTACCACGGTAAGCTACTAATGTTGCAATATTTCTGAAAACCTCCTCAGGCGCCATACCAGCAACGTATACATTATCTCTGATATTATAAATAATCTGGGGCGCCGTAGCATTGAAGCACTGTTCCCACAATCCGATCGATGTAGCCGACATGTGCTTGAGGGCATGCTGTTGCAGAAACGGGTCATAATCTCTCATCACACTCCACACATCTTCAGTACTATAAATTGGATGACGGGCCCACTGAGTGGCCTGATTTGCTACTGCCTTTTTTTCTTCCTCCCCCACATCAGATCATATTAAAATTTGTCCCAACTGCTCCCTAACTGTTGCCCAGCCCCCATCCCCCAGTCCACGTACAGGCGTCCCACTACCTAGTATTACCCGGGAGTGAGGAAAAAGGGAAGGGGTAGTAACCGAGTGGGCAGGCACCAATGTCGTTAATGGCTGTGTGGTGGGCATAAGGGCCGGAGAAAGAGAGGACATGGACACGATAGGCATAGCATGGAGGCCAACAGTCATAACAGGTGCAGAGGGCGAAGCCACAGAATTGACAGGAGGCACAGCGGCTGAAGCAACTGAGTCTACGACAGAAGAGACAGAGACAGCGGGGGCAGAAGAGATAGACGACTGGGGCTGTGGCACAGCAGGGTATATTCTCTGTGGGGCATATGGAGGCGGAGGTCGGGAGTCTAACAATTCCTCCACAAATATATTACCTTCCTCTCGGGCAACATAGGATTTGTCACATTGCAATCAAAACTTTCTATCAGAACACTCTATACCTTTTTCCACTGTCTCTTTATCATACGCTACTGCTTTCTGCGTCACTAATAAAGATAATAATAAAATCATTTATAAAGCGCCTGGCTACACCAACTGGTGTGTCCCCGCGCTAAGAAGCAGTTGCAGCGAGAGTCGGATGGGATCCAGGACTATAGCTTGTAAAGCCAGGTTTTCAGGGCTCTACAAAAGGCGGACTCAGATTTTTCTGCACGCAGCAGAGGTGGCAATATGTTCCGATTTTTGGCTGCCAGATAGCCAAATGAGCGTGCACCCATCCTTGCCCTTATAATCTTAGGTATTTTGAGCAGGTGAGCTCCTGTCGATCTTAGCTGCCGAGTGGGGTTATAGGGGGTCAAGAGATCATGCAGGTAGCTGGGACCTTTCCCCTGTATACTTCGGTGACAGAAGCACAAGGCTTTGAAGAGGATTCTTTTTCTAACTGGTAGCCAGTGAAGGGAGTCGAGGGCTTTCGTCGCCGAGGCACGCCTAGGTAGATTAAGAACTAGGCATGCCGCCGCATTCTGAATGCGTTGAAGGCGTTGCAGGCTACCTTTTGACGCTCCCAAATATAGGACATTCCCATAGTCCAGCTGCGAGGTCACCAGAGTATGGACTAGAGTTTTCCTTGCCGATACGGGAAGAATGTCTAAGGTTGTCCTTAGTATTTTAAGGGTGCCAAAACATCTCCCTGCCACCTTCCTAGTGTGGGACTCGAAGGATAGTTTTGGATCGAGCCACACTCCAACATTTTTTACTTCTGTTTTAGGCGAGGGGACGGGCCCCAGCCTCTGGGGCCACCAGGCTGAGCACCAAATGGAGGGGGATTTCCCAATGACTATAACCTCCGTCTTACTGCCATTCAGCTTTAGGCAGTTATTCGACATCCATGAGGCTAGATCGTTGAGATAGGAGGAAAATTGCATAGCTGACTCACTAGAGTCCTGTGCAAGGGTCACTACAAGCTGGGTGTCATCTGCATATGACACCATAGTGATCTTGTATTTATCCATAATATCTGCCAAAGGGCCGATGTAGAGATTAAAAAGAGTGGGGCTCAGAATAGATCCCTGTGGAACCCATTGGAGGAGCGGCAATGTTTTTGATCGATACGGGTGCTGCGCTACCTGGAAACTACGGTCCTGTAGGAAGGACCGCATCCACTTTAGTGCTTCTCCATCCAATCCACACACCCGGAGACGTTGAAGTAGGAGTGTGTGGGACACAGTGTCGAAGGCGGCACTAAGGTCCAACAGGACCAAGGCAGCCGTCTGACCAGCGTCCACCCGTCTCCGTAGAGACTCTGTTGTAAAAAGGAGTGCTGACTCAGTTGAATATCAGGCTCTAAAACCCGATTGTGTGGGGTGTAGAAGATTGTGTAGATTGATGTGAGCCACTAATAGTTTGTTCACCACCTTCTCTGTAATTTTGGAGATGTAGGGAAGCAGAGAGATGGGGCGTAGATTTTCCAACAACTCGGGGTTAGCCGAGGGCTTTTTCTTTAAGGGTAGGACAATCGCGTGCTTCCATGTCCTAGGGACATCCCCACATTTAAAAGATAAGTCCATTAGTTGCTGCACAAAGGGTAGTATCAGTTCTAGTCCCTCCCTTATTCTACTAGGTGTAGCTGGATCAGTAGGGGAGCCAGATTTTATACTTAGGGCCACCTCCTTGAGCTCTGTCACTGGGGGGGATAGGAATTCCAGAAGAGGAGTAAGCCCCTGCTCAATAGATCTCTCAGGCTGTGCGACAGGGCCATTGCGGGCTTCCTCAGGGAAGGTATTGTATATGTTAGATATTTTCATTAGGAAGAAATCGGCACTCTGATTGCACCGCTCACAGAGCTGGTAGGAGTGGTCAGTGTCCTCTCTAGGGATGAGATCTCTTTAAGAGTGGCATAAAGTTCCTTAGAGGAGTTTTCTGCCATTTCTATTTTCTCCTTATAGTACACAGTGCGCCTCTTTTTTAGCAGAGAATGGTACTTTTTTTGTGCTGTCTTATAAGCCTCCTTGGTTTCTTTAGAGAAGGCTGTTCTCCATTTACGCTCAAGGCGCTTACAGCCTTGTTTGGCGATTCTCAGCTCTTCATTATACCAAGGAGGTGATTTAGACCATCTCCTCGGACTCTTTGTGGTCCAAGGTGCCACCTCGTCAAGTGCTTCCGAAATCCACTTCTCTACTGAAGAATTGGCCATGTTAATCTCATTACTTAGTAGAAGTGGATTTTTCTGTAATGCGCAGGAAAAACTCTTAACATTAAACCTGGCCCATTTCCTACGTGGAAAAGCGGAGCTAGATTTTTGCGTGGGTCGGGGTTTAATTAGAGGAATATGGAAGACTATGAGATGGTGGTTGGACCATGGGATGCGGGTCGGGGGCTCAATGTCTGCATTCTCCCTTTTTGGGCCTCTTTTTCTGCCTTCATTCGTCTCTGCTGAGCTTCCTTCTGCCATACCTGGAGAGAATCAAACATTGACTGCCTACTTCGTTTTGCAAACAATTTATCCTGCAGGAAATTTAGTTTTTGTACATCAAAAGTACCTGTTAACGGCCACTGTAACTGGGCATTGTCCCTCGTATATTTGTGCCATAATGTACTAAACATAATAGGGCCAAGGCCATGTTTAACATACATGTCAAAGTTCGGGGTGCCCTCCGGAGGCGCAGGCTGACTTTCTTCCAATCGAGCATAAGTAGAACAACAACGACAACTCCTACAACATAGTCGACTAAAGCAAGGCATCTTGAAACGAAAACATGTGCACCAACGATGCCGAGCAGATAATTTAATATATCTTACCAGAATCGGTCCACAGACCTCACCAAAACCAGATCAAATCAACACCATGTTCACAAAGAATTCAAACAAATTCAAGCGCTTGTCCAAAAACGATCCTCAGACCATACCAAACTCACACAAAGCAGCGCCATGGCCCAAAGCAAACTCACCTGGTACATACAGGTCAAACGAAGTTATTCTCCACTGCCGACTCTTCGGACCAAATGGTCAGATCCAAGGGTTTCGCCGTTCAGGACCCCAGCCGGGATGACCACTGGCCGAGGCACCGCCCGGTCAGACGGACGGGGCAGCTGCGAGTTCGAGATTCTATCGTGCAGGAATCCCCGGTCCGCCCGTCCGACCTGACGCGGCCCCGTCCTCCTCACCCGTCCGTGGGCAAAGATGGGTCACTCACCCGATGGGGTCCCTGTTCGGGCCCCAACTGAAGGAAGTGACCCGATTTGGGCCACCCTGGTCACTCACTACCACCTCTCAGCCTTCTATACAAATGAAGAGTCGGTCAGACAGTAGAGAATACAAACCAAGTTATTTATTAGTATTTGCTCGAGCGGAGTCCAGTCTGACCAGTCTCCATAGACAGCTGCCGAGGGACTGACCCCTGTTCACAAAGTAAAGTCAGATATACATTTCCAACACCCCTAAGACACGCCCAAACTGGAATTTTCCAGCCTGGGCACAGATGAACAAAGGAGGTACAGAAGGATGAGCTACCATCCTGAGACCGGGTACACACTATCTTAGCTTCAAGGTTATCTCAGCCCGTGCCCGTCTCTCTGAGAGTGGGAGCAGGGCGACATACGAGGAAAGGCATGCAAACACAGAACAAGCTATTCATTAGTGCAACGAAGCTCAACCTTGAATAAAAGAAACAATCGAGGCTGCGTTTTCTGCTGAGACAGACAGTATGAGACAGAAGCTTCATTTCGATCATGACACAAAATGGCAGCTGAATACAAAATGGTGCCGCAAATGTTAACTTAACTCGCACAATGTTAGAAGGAGTCAGCTGAACATCTTTTCTCATTCCAACAGGCCATGCAAAGCCACACAGGGTGGCTTTGCGTTGCCATATAAATTTGATTGAGAGGCCTGCATCACCAGAGCATCATAAAAAGTAACACTCTGGCAGCGCAGGCCTCTTGTAAAATGAGGCCCTCAGAACTCAACAAAGCAACAAATAACACTCAATAACGTAATGCCCAGTCAATGCTTTTTCTTTTATAAAGGAAAAGTACTTAAATACACAAAAACTGAACACTACGCACAAGATTATAAATATATATTCAAGATGCCAGGTAGAAAAAATCAATGGGAACAAACTCTAAAAGGCCTTGCATGGTATAGGTGGTTCACACTAAAGAAAGGTCACAGTACTCAAGTAACCTCCTACACTTACTAAAGTGTCACCCAACATAGCGCAGCAGCCTTAAAGGCTGCCCTGCATCCGCCCGCCACCCTATCGGAAACGGGACCACCTGACAGGCTCTCGCGGTCCCGACATAGGCATTAGGATGCTACTGCCACCATGGCAGTCGCAATGCCTATATTTTGTATTGCAGCAGGTGTTGCAAGATAAAATGGGGACACTGGACATATCCATGCATGATGTGGCAGGCACCATGTGGTGCCTGCCACATTGTGCAGGGATATATAGGGGGGCACCATAGGAGCCCCCCAGGACCCATGCCTGGGGGCCAGGGGAGAAGAGGGGGCCGCTACGGGCCCCCAAAGTCCCTTTCCGCCTGCCTTTTCATGGCGGGTTACCCGCCATGAAAAGGCGGGCGAAAAGGGACATTGTAATTCCTTCGGCAGTGCCTGGCAGGTGCCGCCTCCATTGTAGGGAATAGAATTCCCTTCGATGCACCGGCAGGATCAAGGAGCACGTCGGATTTGTGGCAGTTGGTCGTTCCGACCGCCAAAACACCGCCGGCCATCCTAATGTGGTGGGCGTGGATATTGATTAGGATGGCGGTGAGACTGCCACCGATGTCAGCCCCTAAATATCAATGAAACAATTAATAGTAATAAACTAACAATAAAAGAATTATATTTAATTAACTTCCCACCCATTATCCACACAAATCCAACAACATGCATCTAATATTTAAATCAAAATGTATCTTATTTACATAATATACATAGTTAATTATCATTTATACAATTAATACTAATTAACTAATAATAAATAAATTATATTTAATTAACTTCCCACCCTTTACCCCTACAAACCCACCACCCTCAACCTGATATATAACTTAAAATATATCTTAATTACACAATTCACATAATTAATTATCAATTAAATAATTATTATTAATTAACATTAATTATTATAACTAATTTCTTTCACGCCCTTTGCCCCTACAAAAACCACAGCCCACACCAGAAATATAAATCAAAAATGTAATTAATTACCCAATTTACATATTTAATTATCAATTAAATAATTAATAATTAAAAATGAATTATTAATTATAATTGAATTACTTCCCACCCTATAACCCTACAAACCCACAACCTGCACCTAAAACTTAACTTAATAAAAAAAGTAATTACACAATCAACATAATTATCTATTAAATTATTAATATTATTTAAAAATGAATCAATTAATTATAATAAATGTACTTCTCACCCTGTACCCCTATAACTCCCACAGCCAACTAGGGTACTAAAAATGACAACAAACTATTAAATTAAATTTAAAAGCCACTAAGAATATACAAACTATATTAAAAAACATTAACAATATTTATACAAACAATTTATAACAGATAAAATTCAAATACATACTATAAAAAATAAAAATAATTTAAAAAACTTCATTAACAATATTTTTGTAAACAATAGTAACAACATAGATATTTTTTAAATCAATATTAACAACATTGATATTTTTGTAAACGATAACAACATAGATATTTTTGACATCGATATTACTTACCTTAAAATCGATATTCTTGTCAACTAAGGGCCCGATTCACAGAACTAACTGAAGACAAAATCCTAAACTTACTACCATTTTGGTATTCACAGAAGACACTTACTCATTTTGGTATTCACAGAAGGCCCTTACTTACTCATTTTGAGTAACTTACTCATTTTGAGTAACTTACTCATTTTGTGTAACTTACTCATTTTGGTATTCACAGAAGGCACTTACTCATTTATGAGAATGTCACTGCCCTTACAGCCTCCATGCCCCTGTGAGGGAGAAAACAACAAAGTCGACATGGCTACTTGCCTTGGTGCCATGCCAGCTAGCACTGCCTGACAGTATAGGTAAGTCACCCCTCTCACAGCCCCAAGGCAGGGTGCGCTATACTCCAGGTGAGGGCATATCTGCATGAGCGGATGTGCCCCTACATTATTGGGCACCATTTCCCAATATTGTAAGTGCCAGTGAAGCCATAGAGAGTACATGAGCTGGGAACTTGACAACCTGAGTTCCTCAGCACAGTGATGACTTTACTGAATATAGGAGTATTTGGTACCAAACTACTCCTTTCAATAAATGCACACTGATGTCAGTGTGGGATTTATTGTGCTGTGTACCCAGAGGGCACCTCAGAGGTGCCCCCTGAATCCCTACCAACCCTAGTGTGGTCTCTGACCTGCTGTAGGCAGCCAGCAACCACCAGACATGTTTCTGGACCCCTGGGTAGAGAGCCCCTGCTCTCTAGGACCAGAAACAATGCACATCCTGGGCATAGGTGTCATGCCTCCTCCTCCAGGATGGGCCAGTGCTCGATGAGGGAAGCTTCAAAGGCCTGCCGTTTCTGTAACACGACCTCCAGCCTCTGCTTCTAGCAGCAGATGGCAGCCCCTGGTTTACACACCCACTTTGGGTGGGAAAACTGGCGGGAAAATTAGAAATGGTAGGAGGTATGCCCACCTCTGCCAGCCCCACCCCTAAAGTGGGGGGAAGAGAGGTGAAGCACAACTTTCAGTCCCCGCCATCTTGTGGATGCGGGGACCTCTCCAATCAGGGCGAGGCATATGCCCCCTCCCCTAGGAGGGTGGCTTAATAGAGGGTGTAGCCACCACAGTTTAGGTGCCCATTGGCCCTATCTGCTACTCCCTTAAAATGCCTAAATTTAGTATTTTGGTGGCTTCCCCAGACCTGACCCTCAGATTCGACAAACCAAAGAGGAAGACGGAAGACAACCGTTGTCGGACCAGGAACTGAACCGCTGCAGACAGGACCTGGCAAGAACCCCACCACCTGCAACCGGTTCGACCACTGGACCTGCCGTTCTTCTAGAAACTCTGCAAGGCCTCCAAGAAACCCAGGAGAACTTTCAACTTCACCAAAGTGCCAAGGACCTCTCTCCGGACTAGAAACTATAGTCCCCGGTATCCGCCAATCCCAGAACCGCAGTGGTGAGGACCGACCCTTGGGTTGACGCGACTCACTGCTACCAAAGAACTCCAGAACTGCAGTGGTGAGAACCGACCCTTGGGTTGATGCGACTTACTAGTATCAAAGAACTCCACGACCGCATCGGTAGAGGACCGGCACTTATGTTGCCGTGACTCTGCCCGGTCAGAAGAACACCCTGCAGCAGGATGGCCTCCATGACCTCGAGGGATCCTCTTGGCCCCGCAACCTGAGCTGTACCCAGTCCGGTGCCAATACCCTCCTGCAAGTGGCCCTACCAGCTCCTGCACTGCCTGCCCAACCTCGACCACCCCGTGACGGTCCGATGATGGCGGAACTTCTCCATCCGATTGACAGCAGCCAGCCAACGGCGTCCGCGATGGTCTGCTGAAAACCAACCACTTCATTGCACTCTGCGGACCGCAAGAGTAAATCTCATTACCGGTATCAACTGCCTCGGCATAGATACTGAATCCTGCATGGCTTGGGTGCCCCCAGTCACCCCCGACCGACATTGCCCGCAGTGTTGGCTTGAGACACCAGAAGACTGGACTAGAACTGTAAGTGGTTTACGTACCTGTTACACCACACAATTGTTTTCCTCCACAGGCTAATATTGAACTGCTCTGCAATTTGCACTGTCAAACTTCTGAAACTTGAAAAGTATTTTTAATGAGAACCGTACTTACCGTGATGCGAAGACCTTGGTCTCACATTAAAATATAAACAAAGTATAGTTTTCTTAAATTTGTCTGGATCTCCTTCTTGAGTCGTGTGTCCGCTATTGATCACTGTGGTGCAATAAATGTCTTACACTCCTCTGTGTTAGGCCTAAGGCTGCTCGACCACACTACCACAAATAGAGCACTTTGGGTTATACATTGAGCCCTGTACACTTTTGGGGAAGACCTGGACTCAATGCATGGTATTACCACCTAGTGGCAATATCATATACAGATCCAGCTTCCTACACTTATTAACATACCTCTCCATGATCTTGAATGGAAAGGGTAGCTAGAAAATGGGTCAGTAGGTGCTAAAGATTGTTCGGTCCTCTGTAGGTTTATTCAACAGGGGAGTGCTAACACCTTTTTCCATTCTAAAGGAAAAATCCCTGAGTCTAGCACCTGGTTGCAAATCGCTAGAATACTGGGGTGAGGGAATCCGTCAATTCCTTCCAAGTCCTGGAGGGTATGGGATCAAGATGGGAGCTCATGGAAATGGAGAAGGCCATCATCCAAAAAAATGGCTGTCGTCGGGCCAAAATCATCTAGGACTCCCTAAGACCTATAGTCGATGGCTGAGCAATATGTGTTCCTTTGCAAAGAAAATTATGAGATTAAATGTTGACTAATGGCCGTTATGAGGGTCTTAAGTTTATTATCAAAACAATCATAAGTTACCACACAAATTTTGTGTGTGAATAATGGATTGAGTAGTACACCGTGGATTGATCAGATTTCGTGAAATGTCAAATATATAAACCAGCCATTCATATTGACTTAGGCATCTATTTCAAAACAAGCAATACAACATTTGGGTAAAAGTCTTATATCATCTATTTGAACAGCTTACCTAGCAAGGACTTAAAAACTCAATGGAACCCTACCCTCCTAGGACACACTGAAGGATCAGCCACAAAAGCACTCAAAATACTGACAACCCTCCTGGGGTCATGCATCCCCTGTCCCAGGAGACTTAAGATGGCACATTTTTTTAAACGTGTACAGTGATGGTGGACCCACTGCTACAACTGGGTGGCCCCGAAAACACAAAGAACACTCTTGGTGCCGCCCCTGCCCTGTTGGTGTACCACTAAATACAATATGCAATTTGTGAGCCCTTGCAGGAGTTTCTGGGGTGCTCTTTCTGCGCTCTGGCTCAACTTTAGATTTGACTGTGGGTTGTGTCTTTTTCTTTTGTTTCTTTTTCTCCTGTATTTGTAAATGATTTGATGGACCTGCTGGTACGTCCACTGATGCCACTGTGCCTATTTGTGGCACCCGGAGAGGAAGAACATTGACAGCTTGGCATCTTACTCATGCTATCTGTGTTGGCTCCTCTGCCTTGCCCAACAATATTTTCTGGTGCCGGGCAGAGCTAGCACCTCCTCTCCTTTCTGCATTCCACTTTCCCCAAGACATAGGCACAGGGAGCAGAGAGAGAGTGTAATGGTGCTTCTCACAACTGGGGGTACCTGAGCTTCACGGGCCAGATACTCACAGGTCCAGGAGCTTCTTTTTATGCTTGCAGTGGTTCTTTGGCACAGTGCTCACCTTTCCACTCTTGGGCTGTACACACCCAATTAGGAGAGCCCCAGAGACAATAAGCATAGCTGTCTCTCTTCTAAGAGTAAGGACTAAGGAAGAAGCTTCGCTCAGCCAGAGCCCAAGTTCAGCAATCAGCAACGTGCTGTGAGGATGTCTGAAGTTCTGAACCTACCAAGACCAGGAACCTGCAACTGCTACCCAACTGACCTCATGCATCTCTAGTGAAGTGTGCTCTAGAAGACAACATAGGGCCTGATGTACTAACATATTTTGCAGTCGCAAACACTGCTATTCGCAAAACATGTGCATTTTTAACCACAAAATAGGCTTTTACTATGTACTGATCACATTTTAAGAGTCAGTAAACTTTTGCCAACTTCTAAAACGGAATTGCAAATGGATACTGATTCGCAATTTGGAAGGAGTGTGTTGAAGGGTTCTCTTCCAAATTTCAAATCATTCTGAGATGTATCAATGCTTTGCAACTGTAAATCCGAGTTGGGATGCTAAACCATTCGCAGAAGGGAAGAGGACCCAACAAAAATTAACTTTTTTAACGCAGCCATGTTTCTTTAAGAAAAACAAGCTTAATTAAAAAGAACAATTTATTTAAAGGCAATCACAGACATGGTAGTTTGTTGACCCTAGCAAGCCACCATTGTAGTGAGTTGCAAATTGTGACCTGCCTAATGAATATTCATTAGGCAGGGCAAACTACAACTCCCTAGGATTCCTTATTTTGTGAACTGACCTATTAGTACATAGGTCGGTGCTCAAAATCAAAATTCATTCACAATAAATCACTGAAAAATTTGCATACACTTTTTGCGAATAGAATCTTCTTACTTCGGGCTTATACTTCTCTGATGTTGGCCTTGTGAGAAATTGAGTCTATAAGGTGCTGATGACTTTGAAAGTCCCTTGTGCCTACACCTTGCATGTGCCAGACAACTGCTTCTCCATGTGTTGCAGATGACTCTGTGAGCTTTGTGTGCCTACACACTGAATTTGCTGCACAACTGCTTCGCTGTGTGTCCTCAGTGATTTTGTGAGTCCCACACAACTGTTTCCCTGTGTGGTGTAGATGACTCTGTGAGTATTAGGTGCCTGCACCCTACATTTGCTGCACAACTGTTTCTCCCTGTAGTTTCAAGAACTATGAGTTAAGTTCTTGTACTAAGCATTTGAAACATGCTGCTGTTGAGGACCCAGCGAGGACCATGTGCCTGTATATTGTACCACCTTTTACGTTTATTCAAATGGCCTGAGGACCTGCAAGGCGCATGTGCTGCAGCCTGCACCGTACTTCATTGGTCCTACCTGTCGCCTCTTATGTGTAGCTGCCCAAGGCCTCGGTCTGTTCATTGCCGCCTGCAGCTGCTGCCCTCTGACTTCCACTGCACCCAGAGATGGTCACTCCTTTCCCAAAGCAGCAGATAACCCCAAACTGTGTGACTGCATGGTCCCCTTGTCTACCATTGTAGCGAAACAGATAGAATCAGCAGAAAATAAGACCAGAAATAGAATTCTGTCGTAGGAAACGCAGGCTGTTGTGCTTGGCTTTGAGAAGCCTCATGTCAGATTCTGCTTGAGAGGCCACCGGCCAGGCAGGGGCTAGTAGCCACTGCCATGGGGGCTGAGGTCATTTGTCTTTTCTGCCCTGGGCCTGTCCTGCTATGGCTCTACACCTGGGGTAAGTGTAACCGTTTTAGCACTTGGCTCTCAGTAGTAGTGATGGCTTCTCAGGGGGGTTTGTGAGTGGTTACTTGGACAGAGCAATCAAAACTACACCCAGCAGTGCAATAAGATAATTGCCCTGCCCTGTGCTTCTCTTTACAAAATTTAGTACTTCAGTACACAGAAAGCAAAATACTAAACACTACAATAATGCTGGGATACCTGACTTGCGGGTATGAGTCTTTTATGCTACAAAGTGGGACCCCCGCCCCCCTGTTCCAGGCACTCTACCAACCCCCTCTCTCCCTGTGACTCAGTCTCAGGATCCTCAGTGTTAATGTGGCAAAGTTACTAGTTTGGGTGCAGCACTTTCTCCCCCTTCCCACGTCTCTCAGCATAGAGTCTTGACGGCCCGAGCCTCATTTCAGTCTCTCGTCTGTCTGTAGTGATGCAGCTCGGAGCCCTTGTTGAACCTTCATGTGGCAGTGGGTTCACCGTGGTGTGCAGGGCAATCCTGCATTGCATGCAACACTCTTCAGCACTTAGTGTGACGAGGTAATGGTCTTGGATCTTTGGAGTAGGACCTGCTCCTAGGCACATCCGGGGCAGTGCCTGGTTCTCTACTTTCAGAGAGATACCCTGGATGGGCACACCAGATTTGTAGACTTTACTTCCTTGGCATGGTCATGACTGTACAGCACAAACTGGGAGGGCCATGGTCACAACATCTCTGTTCACTGGCACAGGGCGGGTGCTACATGCAGATACCTATCCCTTCAGTCAGGCCAGCCAATTAGGCACACATGCTCCAGGGCCAAAACAAAAATTGAGATACTACAAAGGAGACTGCCCGGCACACTACAGTAGTGCCCAGATTCCTCCAAATATGCTGCTCAAATCAACTGGCGCTCTTGCCCATATTGATCGTTCAAATTGAGAGACTTCTGTTTGACGGACACCTGCACCAGGGTCAACTGGCACAGCCACTTCTATTGATCTGCCCCTGCCTGGGTTTGTGCTTTCCTTTCCTACCACTCAGACAGGATTCCTTGCGTACCAGGGCAAGTCAGCAATTCCTCTGTTAGATCTGACTCCAGTTGATGGTCCCTCACCTCTGGAGAGCAGGCTGTCAGACACACATTAGCCCTTGGTTGCACAGTGGTCCCCTGAATACCCTCCAAGGTGTACTCCCTCTTTGGTTGAAGGGAACTTGGAACTGGAACAAATAGTGGGTCAGCTGCTCCCACTTTTATACAGAGTTGGCAGACAGGGTATGTGGATTCCCATGCTGCCTTTTCAGAGCTGGTTTGGGTTGGTCCTTTTTCCTCAGAGCAGGGTTGTCTTTAGGCTGGAGCACCCACAACAGAGGTGCAAAGAGGTGTGAGCAGTATGCACCTTGACTATCAACAGTCACATCAGACAGTGATCAGGAAGAGAGAGAACGGGCTGCTCTCCTTCTAAGGACCCTTCACGCCCTGACAACAGATACTGTGGCATCCACAAAATGGCAGTTCCAGGAAGACTAATCAGCAGCCCTCTGTATCAGAACACCCCTAATCGAATTTCTAAATAGAAGCCTTTCTCCTCTTTCCCCACTTCAGTGTCTGAGTTCCTTCCCCCCAGTCTCAGGAATGTCAGAAAACAGTTCCAATGTCTGGGAAAGTAACCTCCCCTTCATCTTGAGTACATGACCAGGTATACAGCTTCCAAAATGGAATCCACAGGTCTATGTCACCCTGGTTCGCTCATACACTCATGTACGACACACCATTTCACTAGCATACCAGCACATGTTCAAGTGCACAAGATGTTAGTGCTAGGACTCTGGGTTCCTTGTAAGCCGTGGAACTTGGGGTGATTGAACCAGTAGACTTCCACTCACACAACACAGGTATAAAGCCAGGTCACATTATAATAATTACAAAACATGGTATTCTGCCACCACTAAGCTGCAGGTGTGAAACTTGTGACAGGGACAGTAGTCCAGCTGTCACTATGAGGGGTTCACTTGGTGCACCTCTCCAGGTCCAGGGCAATCCAGAGCCTCTTGTGGGTCAAGGGAAGGACTAGGCCGTCATATAAACACTGGATTAGTGTAACACTGGGGCCAAAACCCAAAAAACAGGATAATAGCAGATACTCGCAGTTCAGGCATGCGGTGCAGGGGACACAAAAGTGCACAAAAGTGCATCTTGCAGGGGTGGTTAAAGATAATCACTAATAATTGAGCGTATACCCTAAAGATAACCACTGATAATTAAGTACCTACAAAGAATCTACTCAAGATACTATTTCAAAAGTAATTAATGCTACAACCACTTCTTAAAGTTACTAAACATAGGAGCTCATTACGATGTCAGTCGGACTATCGTCTGACCGATATCGCAGCGGGAGTGGAACCGCCCGACTACTAGTCGGTGGTTCTACCCCAGTATTACAATGCGACCGCCAGCACGGTGGTCAGAAATATGCCTTTTTCAATTGCAGCTTGTTCTACAGCAGGGAAAGGGGTCGCAGCACAAGCTGCATTGAAAAAGGCATATTTTTAAACATCGATGCACTGTGTGCAAGGCACCACGTGCTGCCTGGCACACAGTGCATGGATGTTTGGGGTGCATCACATGTGCCCCCCCCCCGACCCCATTGTGGAGGCCCATGGGAGATGGGGGCCCTGCTAGAAGCCCCCAAACTCCCTTTCTGTCTGCCTGTACATGGCGGTCGGATCGCCATGTACAGGCCAAGGGAAACAGACATCATGATCGTAGGGATTACGGTCCCACCACTGCCCCGTCGGAAAAGCTGCGGTCGGCCCCTCCACACGATGCTTCCAACCGCTGGATCATAATCCAGAGGTCAGACCGCTTCTGTGGCGGGCTCACCGACATCGGAATAAGGCCCATAGTTCCTTAATGACAATAAAAGTCATATATTTACCCAAATAATACCACCTCTTGGTCATTATATGAGCGCTCGAGTCGGGGTACCACGCGGGTGGACGGCGTCCCCCCACTTATTTTACCGGGTTTTTACCGGGTGGACGCCGTCCCCCCTGCCCAAAAGCTGGACTTTCAATTAGTAGTGGCGGAGGCAGGATGAAAGCAAGGGATGATTGAGTGAGAAGAGGAAGATTGCGCCGAGAGGGGAGAAGCAGATGAACGAGGAAAGAGGACACACGAGAGAAGAACAGAAGAACGTTCGAGAGGGGAGAATGTGCCAGCGGAGAACCAAGAGGCAGGAGTCAGGCTATGAACAGAGGGGTGGAGTGACGCTGCAAGGGCAGCTCAGGAGGCGTGCCTCGGGGCGTGGACAGAGGGGGCAGTGTCACGGTGAGCGGAGAAAGCTGTGACATGTCATTGACCCTTCCGAGATAGTCTTACCACAGCCGGCAAATATGTGGTACCTTCGGCTCTCCAGCATGAGCGAGATAAGGCTCGTTACAGGAGCCATAGTGAAAAGACCTGTAATGAGAGGGGACTATCTTTCGTGACGTCACATCCTGCCGTGACGTCACTTCCGGTGACACCACCTAACATGGAGCGTCCCCCCACTTCTTTTTTTAGGACTTGTGCCCTGCATTATATTAATTGTGAGTGATCCCTCTGCTGCCTGATCTAGACGCTTTACTTGCCTTGACTATTCAACTTCGCGCCCCTGAAAGCCAATGTCTAAAAAAGGAGTTACTTGCAGTTGCGAGTACCTTGCAGTAATAGCTGGTGTTTGCATTTTCAGGGGCAGCTGCAATACATGTTTCAAGGATCACCTGCGGCTACAATGCATAGCCCCATACAAAGCAGTAGCAGTACATAAAACAGCATACAGCTAGAGCCAATGAAAAAAATATTTAGACATCGTCGTCCGCATAAATATATCTCATTAAAAAAAACGTACAAAAAACATATGCTTTTCTAAAATTCATTGCTTTCAATAAAAATAATAAAACATCCTCAAAATACATAGTCTATTCAGCATCTTCTTATACTTTCTAAACTATAACTAGACCTTCAATAATACAATTAAGGCTTTTTTCTTAGTATTGTGAAAAAAGGAAACTGCTAAAGATATCGTTTCAAATCCAAGTGAAAACGTGCACTGAAACGCAACTGTAACGGCTTCATTCTGACATTATTAAGTAGTGTTTTTCCTTTCCCCAACAGCAACAAAAAATGAGCAAGTTCATTGGGTGCCTTTATAGAACAGTACCACTTAAAAAAAGCAGAGGTGCACCTTAGACAATATATTCGATTTGAGAATCAGCCCAAATCGAAATAGTAAAAGACGTTTTTGCGATTCAGTCTTCTGTTGCTGCCTAGTTTTAAAATCAAATAGGGCTCAGAAGGGCCCGAGTGCATTAAGGCGCTCAGCAGCCACTGACGTCATGTTATGCATGTGTCACTTCAATTTGAAAACTCAATGAGCGAAGTCACTGGCAAGTCTCCGGACTGCTACTCTAACTGCTGGAGGCGAGCAGACTGCCTTTCAAAGGCGTCCAAATGAACTGAAACTTTCCTAGCCAGCCCAGGAGCACTCCAGGTAACAAAAGGAACCACGAAGACAGTGGTCGGCAGTGTCTCGCTGAACAACTACCATATCGTCTATTAACCCTGCGCAATCCAGACATCAGAGTCAGCCCCTTGTTGGGCGTGCTCTTTAAAAGAGAGGTTTTCATTGAAAGTGACACCTAGATAACTAGTGTGATGCCACTCTCCCCGACTTCACATTATCTACCTGCCAACCAAACTTACATTTTGCCACATAATTATATCACCTATGTTTTAATAATATTAATATCAGCTTATTATCATTACAAGATTGATAAGGAGTATTCAGCTGCTTTTGTAACTTTTTGTAACTATTGGGGTACAATAGCACCACAAAGTTATCGGGGTGGAGAAAAGTGCAGACCTGTTTACCATTATAACCTCCGCTGCTGACTCACAACAATGGCCGACAGACTGGCTTTTACCCGCCTAATGTGTGGGCGACATACCTGAGATAGTTTGATGTCATTGATGTCCCAGGTTCTCCCTTCATTTTGAGCATCACCCTCCTTAGGTTCTGCAGAAGCTGCTCTAAGCATGTTGGAAGCCCACGGCTGGCCCTCCGTTCTCTGGGGGAATAGGAGAGCTCAGAGCTCAGGCCCCGGTGCAGTGCTCTACGAGGAAGTACTTTCCTGAAAGCGACAAATAGACTGACAGACAGTTAAGGGTAAAAGTAGGCCTGTTTCTCCAGAAAAACCTGTTCAGTGTATTGTTTGGGCACTTTGCTGACGACCGTTTGTAATAAAAAAAAACATTTCAGGTGAGCAAGATGTATTTTTAAGTTGTAACGAGGAAAATTTCAAACTATATTATTTTACTATTTCTGGTACTTAATTAGTGTAGCATGGGCTAGCTGGGCCCAGGCTCAGGCCGCCAATTTTCTGAGGGCCGCATGGAGCTGTGTGTATTAAGGTTATGCCAACAGCAGCGCCCTTCTTATCTTGCTCCAGCCTTGTCCAGTCCCTGCCTGTTCGTTTCTGTCTGATTTGCCAGATTAAAGTGGTTTAAGTCCTTCATTATAATACGGCGGGTGATGTGTTTAACACGTGATGTGTTTAACACCCCTTTGGCCCCATTCCTTGCCATCCCTTCACCGTCTGACCCCTGCTGACACACGTCAACAATACCATCATCAGTGTGAGGCATCCAAGCTACGGGGGATTTAGGCGAGCTGGGGGAGGTCCTGGACGTTTGTGTGTTCAGGGGCCAGTCCCTGCTCATCCAGGTCTCAAATTTATTGCGGGAATAGACTCCTCAGGTATCTTGAATGCATTAGATAATTCCCTTGTGTCCACAGCGGCTGGGCATTAGATAATTCCCTTGTGTCCACAGCGGCTGGGCATTAGATAATTCCCTTGTGTCCACAGCGGCTGGGCATTAGATAATTCCCTTGTGTCCACAGCGGCTGGGCTGCCTACCACAGTTACTTGCACATTTATGCATTGGTTTTTTTTAGCCATTGCCAGGCACGCAGCACCAGTTACTTAAGGCATTGGCAGACACATGGCCTTCTTTTCAATCCACCATTGGTAACTGGTAACCAGCAACCACCAAGGCCTTTTTTACTTCAACAGATTCTCAAACTGAAAGTTACAATTCCAGAACTCTCATCTATGTTAGCAAACATTTTTTAACCATGCATATATTTACTAAGAAACTACAGAGACGCCATGAGCTTTCCAACAATTATGGAATATATCTTGTACAGTGCTCTTGGGCACAAAAAAACTGTTGCGCCCGACAAAAAATATTAATATTTGGCGTGCTTTTATAGTAATGGGAACAGGTGTAAACAGAGACACACTTCATACGCCAGTTCTGTCATGTATGAATGCCATTCAGTGCATTTGTGCTGCTCTGAGGGCCCTGCTTACCTTCGGCACAGACAGAGCAGAGGAACCTTGTAAGGGGCAAAGGGTGTTGGGAGTGCATTGCTGCAGCAGATTAGTTGTACGCCTGCTTTTTGGGAATTAGCGTATTTTCCCTCTCCCTAACGTGTAGTGCTTTTTCAGGTCGAGCCTAGAGTCAGCGCGCATGCGCTGCGAGGCATGCTGTAATCCCTTAGCGAAGTTTGAACACACCCACGCACACCCACTGCTTTTTCATTGGTTGCTTGCTTTGCTTTTAGAAATTCCATTGCTTTTATTGGTGAACAATGTGCGTTTGTCCCGCCTTGTGGCTGGTTTGTTACCTCCCTGGCTACTGACCCTGCTACATGGATCCTTTCACAAGTTGCCATATGTTTTGTTTTAATGCACTACTTTTCAGGTCGAGCTTCTACCTGTTGTTTCCTCTTCTCTGGGCTCTGGCACACCCACCAATTGCCATTGGTTGTTTCATGTGGCATTTAGAAATGGTGGCTTGCTATTGGTGCATTTCTGTAAATGTCCCTCCTTTGTGTGCTTTGCTCTCTTTCTGGGGATTTCGTTCAGAGAATACTCTGTTTGGCCATCACACTTTACGGCGTGTGATGTATGGGCAATTGACATGCCAGAGGCTTACAATGATAAGGACAGACTTCGGTTCTCTTTTAACTTCCCCAAGCTGCGAGGTGCCTTCGAGCTGCTTTGCATCTTAATTTACAAGCAGTGCCCGTGGCACGCAGACAAACAAGGCTTGTCAGCTGCTGTGTCTGGGTTTATTGCTGGCTATTCAGAAAGAGCCAAGCTGGTGATTCCTCCACCTAACACCCCCAAAAGCTAGACTTCAGACATGGTGCTATTTTTAAAAGGATTCCCCTTGAATGGAATCTAAAAACGATTGCATTCAAAATTGTGCATCTTCAGCTGCCGTACACTTCCCAGGACCAGGCGCACCCACCCAACCCCATACTTCTCCCACCCCTCACTTCTGGAGTCCCGAACTTCAAGAAACTTCCTGCTGGGTTTTTGCAGCCGCAGCGAGGAATGCGTGCCACATGAACACCCTGCAGCTCACACCCACCTTTACCCCTCGGCCAGGAAGGAAGTAGCCCCCTCTAAGACATTTGAAGAAGCGAAGGCAGAACAATACAGAGGTGCTTCAAAGGCAGGGAAGGAGACGTGTTCGCCGGTGTCTGTGAAATCCAGGGAGTCACAGAATGTTTGTCTGGAGCCCCACACGGTGCTGTGCCTGCTCTCCCCGTGCGCCTGCTTGTTTTTGTAAAAGCAGATATTCCAGGAACCCAGGGTCAAGGCGAGCAGCGGTGAAGTCATTAGGGAAAGAATAATGAAAAGCAAAGTCTGGAGGTCAAATTATAAATTTACTTTAAATAAAAACCTCTGCCCTGCAAAGAAATTAGCTACAAGGACCAATGTAACAGTAAATCGATTCTGGTTTTCTTAAATGGTCACAAAGAGGCTGCATTTTCAAATAAAAGGCACATGCAGCAGCGCTCCCTGTGGAGCTACAAATCTCGGGATAGTAACTTAAAATAAATCTGGTGGAAACTTCTGTGTTCTGTCTACTCATAGTTTAACCCATAACATAGCAAAGAGAGGGTTAATGTGCCTGCAGCAAAGCACATCATGCAGATCACAGAGTTGTATTTATGTGAATAGCTCAATGGGTTACTGATTTTGACAGAGATATCCTTTTGTTACTTGCAGTTCTTAAGCTACAGCCCTCACAATATAGCACAGTGAGCTGTAACCGGCACCAAGGATCTGCATGCAAACTGCAAGGTATGGCTTTAGAACCTTATTGTTTTTTGCTCAATCTTTCATTATCCTAAGCTTGCTAAAAACATTCCTTTGGGATCTAATACATTCTTATTTGTACACACAACCCAAATCACAGGGTTACATTTCTGTTTCTCTCAATCATACACCCTTAACATATAATGCCTACTAGAGTGCACAATATTTGACTCCTAGACCTTATAAAAAGGGAGACTGGAATTATCAGATTCTAAGGCCGGGCGTTTTTTCAGGGTGCTTGTCACATAATTATAGATTTGCAGCATTTGCCACATGATCCATCATCTGCTCATAATCTGCAGATTTTAACAAAAAAATTGTTTATACCTCAAACGGTTCAAAAGTTACTAAAACACAGCGACACGTAGTGCTGAGCAGTGGAAGGCCCTTCCTAAAGCTTGACTGGTTACCTATCTGTTGCTTATTGGTATATTTGGTGTTAAATTGGTACTAATGAGGTGCAACCAATGCCCAGACAGTGTTAACAAGTGTAACAAGCATTTGCAATGCAATAGGTCTCGCATGTTTTAGACTTAGAGCTATTGGCATTGTAATGTAAATGTTTTTTACTTATGTGTTTTCGAGTGAAGTGGATGTATCTGATGGCTATTGTGTGTGTTATAATCCATCTAAAATGAAGGAATCTGGGAAATTATGCCAGGCTCAGATTGCAGCTCTCCAAGGCAAATTTGAGAAACACCTTCTGTCTTTTAGAATGCCTTTCTCTGGAAAGAAAAAAAAACTAATTCCAAAAGAGAGGCATGTCAGCTTAGAAGACTTGTTTAATGTGCCACTTTTATTTTACTATTTAAGATGTATGTTGCACTAACCTGTGAGTATACTGCAGTAATTCCCATGTACTATGGAAGCTTTTCACACGTGAATATATTTGGATTTTTAAATCTGTATTTGTGTAGCGTGTCTCTTGATTGGATTGCACCACATGCTGCTTATCCTTTTTGATATATCCCTGGCAGTTTCAAAGCTTAGACCTAATCTGACAAACACCACCTACTTTAAAACCATGAAAATGTTCACAGATAGTGATCTCATAGACAAGTCATCTATCATCTGATTGGTGCATTTTTATTTCTTCGTTTGTGTCACCTAAAGTAGATCTAGAAATCATCAATGATTCACGCACAGCAGGACCTCAATAGTGTCAACAACTGTTGCCAACTGTTGCATGATCGGGGTGCATCTTCAAAGCAGTGGGAGTGGTGTCTGGATGTTGTAATGAAAGCAGTGACTGCTTGGGTAAGGAGTCTAGTCATGAAGACATGGGAGCTTTCATTTGCCCTTTGGGTGTGGTAAGAACCTTTGGCTTACGTTCGATGATGCACAAGTCTCAGACTGTTCACTCCATCTGCTCATACTTTGCAAAGTGATGCTTAGCAATCTGTTCCTTGCTAGGCTAGCACTTTCTTTAGCACTTTCTAAATTCTCCCTATCCCCCATGCAGCTCGTTAAAAATGTAGTTTCAAATTCAGCCATGCTTAGTCGCTGCTCCAGAAAATTAATGGGCTCGCGATCTAGGCCAGAGTCCCTTTTAAAACTATTTTTGGCAATGCTGGTAGATTCCTGAATCAATTCTTGCAGTTTTGGTCACTGGGCCATCCGCCAACCTCTAAATGATTGCCTTAATTAAGCTCGGCGGCAGGATCTTCTTGGCCCTTGGTGTGCCACTCCCGGCAAGTCAATGCCAGCCACGCTTAGGCTTATTTCTTACTTTGATGGATCTCACAAACCTCATAAAAGGTAGTTTACATCTGCGTTTGTGTAAGGCAAGGGTTTTATTACTGCTTTACTCCCCAAATGTTAATGTTTGTTAGGTTTCTTCTTTTGTTAAAAAAATATCCCAGCAGTAGCATAAATAATAAAATAAAATTCAGAAGCAAGAAATTGCTGCCGTACCACAGGCTGTTACTAGGTGTCCTGTGGAGTTGTAAAGGGACCTCTATTGGCCACATAAGGTTCTGCACCCTTACTTATGCTACTGCTGGGATATTTGTTAACAAAAAAACCACTAATAAACATTATTATTTGCAATGCCATTAGCTCAAACTTTCATTAATGCAAGACCGTTGCATTGCAAATGCTGGTTATTTCTGGCCTCCCCTCGCAGCTCGCTTGTATTTGTTATTTCCTGCTCTTGTCTACTGCGCTTGTTTTTTATTTTCAGCGCATCATGCACGCTTTCACTTTACTAACAAATGGCATTATCGCTCTAAGATTTGTTCCTGAGCATGTTTGGGATTAGATCGCCGAATGCTGCGGTGGGCGCTGTGTTATCCAGCAGCCGCCGTGGTCTATAACCTGGTTCGGCAGAAATCAGAGCTACCAGGTTAGTGCCTCCATACTGCCCACACAGCCGTCACTTCTCACAGTTACCTCAAGCACACATGCCAACCGCTCGGATGTTTCCCCACAAGTCAGATGCCTTAATAAATATCCAGGCTTTGTATTGTGAATTTTACCGGCTCCTCCGTCCCACTCCCTCTGCTTTCCCTCCCCCTCCCAATCAGTCAGCGGGCTCCAGCCTGGCCTGTCTCACAGAGCAGCAGAGCCAAGTGGACGAGAGGGAGGATTGTGCTGCAGCCTGCCTCAAAGCAGGGGGCACTGATGCCTGTACGTGCTCCTCGCAGCTGCCCAGGCCGTGGACTGGCTCTGGTCTCTGGGGAGAACTTCAGGTATGAGCGCTTTCTATCACTGCAGCACCCTTTCATGAGAGACGTGCTGGTTTCTCTTTCCTTGTTGTGTCTTTTCCCCCGCTCCTCCACCCCACTCTATCTGCTCTCCCTCCCCCTCCCTTCCAATCAGTCACGGGGCTCCAGCTTGTTCTAATTTGAAGCACAGCCAGCAGTTGAGTTGTTTATTCGGCTCAGGCCTCATCTGCACGACCTAGGAATACTGGGAATGATTTATGGGCCGCTGCACCCTTCGCTATGCTGTCTAGCTGTAACATGTTAAATCTTCATATAAGCTTGGGGTTACTTTCTGTGTCCGTCTGCTCTCCCGCGCAGTGATTCACAAGCGTGAATGAAGTCCGTTGGCACCACGCAAAGGCACATCAAAGCATACACGAAGAAGGCTAATATTTGGTCAGGTGCTCGTGTGCCTGCTCTGGTTTCAAAGCCTGCGTGTACATCCAGAAAAATGTGCGCTTAAGAGAAACAAGCAGCGCTAAGGTAGATATATATTCAGCCCTTTACACCAAAGACAGAGGAGTCACTCTGTAGGTGTTCTGCACTTGGGAAAGGGGCAGGGAGGAACCAGAGCCTGGTAGCCTGAAAGCTTTATGCAGGAAGATGTAAGTTAAAAACCTTCAATGGATATCTTTATATAAAGTTTCCTGTTCCTGTGCACACACAATATTTCATATTTAGGCAGGTTATGATAGATAAGTGGCACAGGTCCTCTAACTGGCCATTAGCTGGTGATTCCTGTAGTCTGTATTCTGCTGTGCCATCAGTAGCGTTCTAGTGCCTCCTGGTTCCTGACGTCTGCACCCTAATCATTAAGTGAACCCTGTACTCTGTGTCCCGCTGTTACTGGCTGGTCAGTGTTAGGCGTGTTATCACTTCACAAGCGCTGAAGAGAAATTTTAATTATCAGGCTAAACTTTGTTCAGCTTTCCTATGCACAAAATAATCATAAACTGTAAACATGCCATTTATATCTTTCTGTATGGGTAATTACACAAATAACAATTTAAATAGCACTCACAAATCAGTTTCTTTTCCTCTTATACTCGCTCTCTTATCACTCGTCCACCTCTCGTCTGGTCTTCTCTCCCTCCCTTGTTCTGTTTCTCTCTCTTGCTCTCCCCATTTCTCTCTTTCCTCCCTTGTCCTGTCTCTCTCGCTTCCTCTATGTCAAGCAAATGCACATATACAATTTCTTTCTCTTTCTCTCTCTCGCTTTTTTCTTTGTCACCCTTTCGCCAACTTTTCAACATGCTGCACAGCAGCCATGTTGCTCTTCAACATAGCTTAAGAACATATCGACAAAGCCAATAGCTCTCGCGAAACACTTATACGGTTCCAAAAACGAGACCTATTGGTTATGCCAATGCTTGCTGTTGTAGAAAACAAATGTCTAGTATGAGAGTTTCCAATGCCAATAGTCAATGCTCATCCGCAACAGAACAGAATAAACAGCATGTAATCAGGCACACCACAGACAGGGGCATAACAATAGCCCCCACAGCCCCCGCGGTGCGGGTGGCTCCAGGGGACCCCCCTCTAGCACTGTGCACGGGCGGCGGGCCCCAGGCAGGAGATCTTAACTGGGCCCAAAATGTGGCGGCCCACTCCTTGTACTTTGCAGGGGCCCCCCTCAAGTTTCGTTACACCACTGACCACAGACCCATATTCAGTGATGTGTGTACAATTTTAAGAGAGAAGAGCAGTGCTATACTTTATTTAAAGGGATATACCATATGACTGGAACATCTCAAGCACAGTTGCATCGGATAGAGGGGAACTGACATTATTCCAGTTTCTTCAGTGGGCGCCACACGAGGCTTACTGCGGTCACGCTTAGCTTTTGCAGCGGAGGTTTGTTCGAGTCACTCCCGTGATGTCGGGAATATTAGTTATCTGAGCGGGAGCCGTACGGGGCTGACTGCACTCCTTCTGTGGGACCTGCCGACCTGCCGAGGCTCAGGAACCATACTACATACCTGTTGCCTGCCTGCCACTGCTGCGGGGAGCCTTTCCTTGCTGGATCCTGACGCCCTGTTGGTGGGCTGCTGTGCTGTGCTGTGCGGGTCATTAAATCACCGACATTTTCACCTCAGAACTTTCCCGCCGCCAAAGGAGGAAGCCTACGGCGTCCAGGGTGCACCGCATCGGGCGCGGCTGCCGCGGGTGAGGGGGAGGCGTGGTGACCGCGCTCGGAACGCTGCCTCTCCCCCCGCGGTGAGGGAGACTCTGCCGTGCCTGTTGCCTTACCTGCTGCTGCTGCTGCGGGGAGCCTTTCTTTGCTGGATTCTATCGCCCTGTTGGTGGGCTGCTGGTGGGCTGCTTTGCGGGTCATTAAATCACCGGCATTTTATCTCAGATCTTTCCCGCCGCCAAAAGAGGAAGCCTACAGCATCCAGGGTGCACCACATCAAGTGCAGCTGCCTCTCCACCCGCGGCGCGGGACGGAGCCCGGACGAAGCCCGGACTAAGGGCGGGCCCGTCTGAGCCCGTCCGAGCCTGGTTGAGGCTGGGCTGGGCCACCTTATGTTTACCTTGTTTATCTGACATTCATAATTACATCAATAAGGTACTGTCTAGTTTTAACTGATTTATGGCGATGCCGCCTGGTCCATCCAGCAAACGCAAGGCAGGAGTGGGTGGGGGGGTGGTGGGAACGCTTGATGCCTTTTTGTCAAGGGCTGAATCAGCGTTGATCCATGAGATCCAACTAACAGAACGCAGGTTATCTCTAGATCCCCTACTGCCCTTGACTAATGGTTGCATGGTCCCCTCCCCCCCGATTTAACACACATAGATACATCTCCCGCCCCACCGCCCTCATCTTCAAGCCAGTTCAGTCAGGGCTCCTATACCCCATTACCAGATATTTCAGTCAGCCTAGACACTAATCCACGCACATCGATGGTTTCGACCAGGGGCAGGGCAGCAAAGCAGGTTGAGAAAGGGGAACCACCATTGAAGAAAAGGAAAGGCCGGGGTCCAACTAAGGCTATTCCTCAACCCTCATGTGGAGTTAAACGGAAGGCTGCTACGAGGGCAAACGAAGGATGTAGACAAATTACCATGGCTACTACCAACGTCGTTAGCCCACCCACCTCTATTGAGGAATCCCTCCATACACGGATAGTGCAGGGAATTTCAAACCTCCTTGACCCCCTGATGCAAAAACTGAGCCAGATTGAGGAAAGACTTACAAAATTGGAGCAGGCTCTGTCTCCCTCTACATCGAACTGTGCTGGAGTACGGACGGATGTTGGGGGTGGCCCTTCTCTGGGGGAAGGGGGGGCCGGGATAACAGGGGGGATGCCACTAAGGCATGGAATTCCATCGAACCAGCCCCTGCTGCCAGTCATCATATCCCCTCGACCCGGGGAGGCCCTAGTGTCCAAGGGTTGCAGCATGATTTGAGTGAAACACGCACACATTCTCCCAATCGACCACGTTCTGTAGGTGCTCAGAGTGCTCCTAATTTTTTTAATCTTCCTCCGGAAGCTGCTCCCTACACTGTAGTCTTAGGTAATGTCCCTGGGCTAGCTCCGCAGGCAAATGAGGATTGGTCAACCTTGAGAAATAAGGCCTTATACCTTTTGAGCTTAAGGACGGGGATCAAAAATCGATTATTCAATGATTTTAAAATGGTCCGTAGAATACCATGGGTTGGGAGGTACCAAAATTCCCTCAGGGGTGATTGTGTGGTATTAAGCTTCAGGTCCCCTGGTCTGGTTCAGCAAATTTTGGAGAGGGCCGGGGACCTTGTTGTTAGGGATGACATCTCTGTTCTCCCTCTGGGGTACTTCTACCGACCCATCAACTCCACCAGAATGGTTGGAAGGAGTGGGTTTTCCCAAACACATGGTCATACTAACCATCCTGTCCCCCTTAACAACCGCTTTGATGTCTTCACCTTCTTAGAAGACATTGATTGACTCGCCGAGCCCGACCGCACTGATTCATCTGGGTCTACTTTGCTTAGGGAGTCTGAGGCTGTTGGTAACTGCCCCCCCATCTGTACCCCTCCCAATTGTCCCAAAAGAACTCGGGATATCACGACAGAGGGGGATGCTATACGTAACTACCCAGGCCAGCATGGGGGAGTACGCACCATCCAAGTGAAACAGAGAATGGAAGGGCGGGTTGACCCGGGCGATGCCCACCCAGTAGGTTCCACCCTACCTATCTGTTACCATGGTCCTGATATGCAGGTGGAGGAGATTGTTCCTCCTTCTTATCTTCCTCCCGGAAGCCCGCACCAAGGGCATGCCAGGTCTGTTATGACAGTGGGCTCTTGGAACATTGCAGGCCTTCAGTCCAAAACAGCATCTTGCGATTGGGCGGTTTTTATTGATCAGTTTGACCTTCTGGCATTCCAGGAGACTTGGTCTATCGATCCGGTATACCACCCCGGGTTTTTAAACTTTTCTAAATCTGCCCAACGGGGTCGGAAAGGTATACCCATAGGCGGTCTCACTTGTTGGGTGAGACAGCAAATGGGGTACAGGTATGAGGTGGTCCCTATCGATAACCCGGACATTATGGTATTACGGCTTCGGACGGACCAAGTTCGAGATACACAGATAATTAACATCTACGCCAGAGGGCAACCGGGCGGGAGGCGCTCGGAGACTGTCGCCCTCCTTGACAGCTTCCTAGACAGTCAGAGGGGTGGGTGTAATTTGTTAATTTTGGGGGACTTTAATTGCACCTTTGAACCGCTTGATCTAGAGGACGGTAATTTAAGCTCCGATGAGGACTCGCAGTGGAACATTCTGTCCCTAGATCTGTGCCCTATTAAAAAATGGACAGAAGCTGCCTTGCAACTTAAGGGGCTATGCCTGGAAAGGGGTGTGCGAGCAGCGAACGGGAGGTCCCAATCAGATAGGAAGGGTGCGCATACATTTAATAATGGTCTAAGGAGCAGCCGCATTGATTTTATCATGCTTAACATCGAATCATGGCATTCCCTTCTCGATATGTTGGTCCAGGAACGCACTGAAAGCGACCATGACCCCCTAATCTTGACAATTAAGGCCCCAGGAACACTAAACATCCCAAATAAGGCAGAGGAGGGTATACGATCTGAAGTATCGCTTTCAATTGATATAAGGAGAGTAAGATGGCCCTGGATTACTGAGAATGAAGGGGATTTGGGTGCGATGAAGGTTCTGGTTGCCCACTCAATAACTTGTCTCCAAAACTGTTCCTCCCAGGGAGATATTAATCAAATCGCCCCCCAGGTTCATAGAGACCTGTTCTTAAATCTTAAAACCTTTTTCCTTAAGACCAGCAAAGAGAAGGCAAAGGAAGGGATATCGATGGCTACTTGGTACAATAAAACCTGTACAGAGGCGTACCGGCAACTGACAAGGGCTATTAGATCGAAAGATGTGGGAGAAGTTAAACATGCCAGGGCTAATTATAAAGCAACCCAATTAAAAGCTAAAAAGGAGTGGGACGACAACCGCTGGCAAGCAATGAGAAAAGTATGGTTAAATTTTGGCAGTTAGTGAAGCGGGGGAGCGGTGGGACATCTAATACACCCATTAATTACGTTCCACCGGAACAGTGGGCCCAGTATTATAAGGCCCAGTTCTCTATGCCCGCCAATAACCTGGAAGATTTTAAAATTTCTACACCGATACCCACCCTATTATTTACCAAATCTGAGGTTGCGAAAGTCCTCTCCCTGGTCCCGAGTGGAAGGGCCCCGGGTCTTGACTGTGTACCGGCGGACCTATTCGTCCATGACAAGGATAATTGGGTGATTTATATTACGTATCTGGCCAACGCCATCGCCAGTGGTGTGTGTATTCCCGATACCTGGTCCGGTGCTGTCATCATTCCGGTGTATAAAAAGGGGGACCGTGCATTACCTGGCAACTATAGGCCCATCAGCCTTATAGACTATTCAGAAAATAGTTGCCAGGCTAGTATTGAGCCGAGTCCAGCTGTGGATAGAGGAATTCAAGATATTATCACCCATGCAGGCAGGTTTCCGCCCCTACACCAGCACAATCGACCAAGTGCTTAGGTTTGTGATGATATACTGGCGGGTTGTTATCTTAGGTGGGGGTACGCTATATGCGGCCTTCATAGACCTGAAGTCTGCATTTGACCTTGTCCTTCGTAATAAAATGTGGAGTGCCTTCCTGGAAGTGGGGATGCCGTTGGAGCTGTTAGCAATGATAGTTAAATTGCATGACCGTAATTATGCTCAGGTCCGATGGGGCACACACGGTGACGTCACTGACAGATTCCCGGTGTTAAAGGGTGTGCGCCAGGAATGCGTCCTTGCTCCCACCCTGTTTTCCTTATTTATCGACAGGGTTGTACAGTATTATTCCACATGTCCTACCGATGCTCCAACCTTGGGGGGCCTGAAAACCCCCCTACTCATGTTCGCGGACGACACCTTGATTCTATCTAAGACTCAATCTGGTCTACAGGTGGCCCTGTCCCGTTTTGAAATTCTGCCGCGATCATGAGCTGGTGGTCAATGTGGACAAGACTAAGTTTATGGTTCTCCACCCACAAAAAGTTATGAGGAACATGGTCCACATGAATAATGTTCCATTACAGCAGACTGATGTGTTTACCTACCTGGGGGTAACCTTAAATAGGAAACTGCATTGGAAGCCTCAAATCGACATGCTCGCTCTGAAGCATGTGCAGTTGGCTGGGGCTCTTCTAAATGAGCATAGGCTCTCTTTTACCAAACCCATAGCTCCCGCTCTTAAAATATACAATTCAAAGGTTACCAGTGCAATTCTATACGGCGCTGAATTGTGGGGTCATGAGGATATTACTCCCATTGTTATCGCCCAAAACAAATTTATGCGGGCATTAACAGGTTTGCCGCAATCGACCCCATTGGTGCCTTTGTTCTTGGACCTGGGATGTGTCTGTATTAAGAACCTGGCCCGATTTAGGCCATTAGCCTTGTGGAGAAGGCTGTGGGCCACCCCGAGCTCTCTTTGTACGCTAAAGCTCTATTGGATTTTAGGGGGGTAGGGTGCCTAAGCAAGATTAAGTGGCTTCAGCACATAAAAAAAACCCTGATAGATATGGGGATGGGTACATTGTGGGAGAACCCAGAAACGACTCCCCTGCCGACAAAAAAAGAGCTTAAAGCGGCTTACATGGATATGGTGAAGTCCAAGCGTTTCTCTTACATCACAAGGCCTACTTTGACTAGGGATTTCCTGTCAATCAAACATGAGGTTGGATTCGAACAATATTGGGATATTATTTCAAAACCGTTGGATAGGAAGCTTTACCATCAGTTTAGGGTAGGCTCCCTTCCAACTAGAGTTTTCTCTAGCAAATGGTTCAAGCCAACGTCTGAATTGTGCCCGCTGTGCTTAGTACAATCTGAATCAATTGCTCATATCCTATTTGCTTGTCCGGCCTACAGGCCACCAAGGACGAAATGGCTCAAACCCATCTGTTCCACCCTAGGCACGAGAGACGCCATAGAGGCCCTGAGGATCCTACAGACATGTACCCAGGAACCTATTGTCATTGCCACGGCAACATTTCTGAGTTGGGCATGGGTGATTCGGGCAAATAAATTCAAGGGCCTATCAACTTGATCTGTTTTATTTTGTTCTATCCTTATCATGTGGGTTGTGTGGCAGCCTGTGTCTGCCACACTGCCGAGAATTGTGGTGGGGCCTATTGATTTTGTGTAAGACCTGGGTAGCTTTTATCTTTTAGATTGTATGTTGTTTGGTTTTACCATTCTCCGCTCCCTTTACAAATTACAACTGAGCGGAAATCTCTTTTTATATTTTTCTTAATGAAATGTTTTAATAGTACATTAGTGTCCGCTGAAATGATGGATTAATGTTCCTTTTTTAAATATTTCACTGTGTCTGTCCCAGATCAATGTAACCCTGGCATCACCCAACTATTCTGATACCATGTTTATAATCGAAATAAAGACTTAAAGAAAAAAAGAAAGATATACCATATCCACAGCTTGGATTGGAAGGATAGACACTAAGGGGCCGATTCCGATCTCGGCCGGTAGGGCTCCGAATCGGATTCGGCTTTACCGGATCCGATTCGGAGCCCTGTTTCCCGACCGAACCGTACGCGGGTCCGGCCGAGCGAGTACGATGCGAAATCTCCGACCGACTCGTCCGGGCGTCCCGACTGCTCCGACCGACTCGCTCCCGGCTCGAACCGCTCCGACCGACTCGCTCGGACTCGACTCGCACCGCGCAATGGAGACGTTTCCCGGCCGGGTAAGTACGATGCGCGCCGCGAGCAGTCCGACCGAGCCGCGCACTCCGGCTCGTAAGAGCTGTCGGAGCCGTACTTTGGGGGTCCGTGTCGGACCCCCTGTACGCGTAGCCACGCGAGTCGCACACAGGGGGACCCATGGGTCCCCCTACCTGTGCGTGTACGGCGCGACTCGCTCGCCGCGCACCCGCTGTAGGGGCGCCCTTGTCCGACTCGCACCCATTGAGTCAATGGGAGCCCGCGTACGCGTTGTACGACCGGCTCCCATTGACTTCAATGGGAGTCCGACCGACTCGAGTCCGATAACATACGGACGCATCGTACTCGTTCGGTCGGACTGCACGGGTCCGATTCGGTCGGAAATCTCTCCGGGTCCGGCTCGGTCGGAGAAATTTACGGCCCGAATCGGAATCGACCCCTAAACCTCTGATGACGTTAGTACATTCCTGTTAGTAATACGCTGATGGAGCGTAGATGTTATCTGACATCTATCTTTATCAATTCCTACCTGGAAGATCATTAACAACACTTTTACTGGATGAGACACGTTAACCTATTTAGTCGAAAAACATGAGTTCACATACTGCATCGTAAAAGCATGCAGAGTTTTAGATAATGATGATAAGAAAATGTAGACAAAGTGAGAAAAATGAGAATTTCATGCTGATGCACTTATATGTTGTAAGAAAAGATGAAAAATAAAAATAATAGGGTGAGTTTTGTGAAATGTAGGAAAATGCTTTTTGCAAAGAGAACTCACTTAAAATGAATGTGGGCTTTTTTTTTTAAAGCATTTGAAAAATAATACATGCACGAAAATTGTCACGTTGAAATTGTGCTTGCATGATGTGTCAAAATAATGACTGGAAAGAAATTTTTAGTAGTACTTAATACTGACATGTATATCATGAAGAGAACCTATAACTGAATTAATAAAGAAAGTTTGATGCAATTGCAAATGTATGATCTTCAATTTTATTAACACAACACTGATTCAGCTATTTTTCCATGTAGGCCTAAAAAGCTGTATTTTCCTTATGGTAATGTAAAATCATATGAGACAGTCACCTAAGCCCTATGAGAACTTTCTGTAAAGTTTCACTTCTGTTCTGGTGAACAATGGACTCACTTCTCACTAGAAGCATATTCGATAGAACTGTAGCAAAATAATGTTGCAAACCCAGGGAAAGGCACCTGGGAATAGATTGACTATGGACAAACACAAGTACCTACTACTTCAGTGGAAGTGACGAAATGCTAACTAAATGGAGCCTAATGCATTTTAATGAGACTTGCAAAAAAAAAAAAAAAGGATTATTTAATTCATCTGGAATTATATGATTTACTGATCACCCCATGACAGCCCACCATGAGTGACCAATGAAACCCCATGCACAGATGGAATTGATATGTTAAGGGGTGTAAACCTGGAACATTTGGAGTATAATAGCCCCATCTGGGGAGGAGACAGGGGCTGGCTGCCATTCATCTTTCCTGCCTGTCATGCTGTCAGATTGACTCTTGATTCCTATTTTCCATTCTATGTTCCTTTTTTCCCCACTCACTCTTGGTGGAATAGTCTTTAATAAACTGAACTTTATTCAAACTGCGACCCCAAATCCTGTGCTTTGCCGGCTGGCAAAGGTGTGCAGTAAAAAAACCTTTCGGCTGAGAGATTATTCTGACTCCGGCTGTGGCATGTGGTGCTGTAGCTTGAACTTGAACTGAATTACCTGAGGACAGAACTGAAGTGAACTGGCTTGTTTTGGTTTGTCTGACTGAAAACTGCTTTTGTATTTTTCCTCTCTCTCTATAGGCTGAATCATGCTGCTGAAAATGATCTTTGCTAAACTGTGTGATTACTTCCATTAACAAATTGTCATTAAATCTGAATTGAAATGCATTCCTGCTCTGTCTATGCAATCTGAGGCATGAGATAAATGTTTTTTCTGATTTACCTTTACCAGTTCCGTCTCATTCTTTTGGTCATATTCACTATTTCAAGGATTCTATATGTGTGGCTAAAGAAGGTTTTGTTTTAGACTTGAAAGGGTTATGGTCACGTTAACAATTATCTATTCCAGGTCCTCATAGGATAATTGTTTGTATCTTCCGAGTATACTAGTCCCTATCAGCTCAACAAAAAAAGATCTGTCGGAGAACCTAAGTCATGGTAATGGTGAGTAAAGAAAGAAAGGATTATAAGATCTGGTTTATGTAAGAAATGGGCCCAGTGATATTGTGAGTGGGGAGAAAAATTGGGTAAGCTTTACGCTCCATCAGCTTTCTGGTAGCGAATTGGATGGTTCAGTATTGACTGATTAAAACAAGGATATGAGGAGATGCTGTCATATGGATTCGTTTGTAGTCTAAAATGTTTAGTGAGCTTCATTTGACGATAAAAAAAAAAAAAGTGATGAAACTGGTGTACATTTGTGATCACAGAAGTGTTATGTCTTATTGGGAAATTTGTATGTTTGTCTTGTATTGAAGTTGAGTAGGGGTCCATTGAGTCCTAAGATCCCGGGATATGCACCTACAGGTGGGTCTTAGTGTGGCATACACTAATTGAGTTTGTCTGTTGTTTCGAGGGTGCTGTGCGTGAGATGTCGTCGCCAGTGCCACCAGTGAAGGGAACTTTTTGAAAGTGTGTTGAGTTTATTGCGGTTTCTTCTAGAGTGCACCAGGAGGAATTCTAAGGATGTTTTACTCAAAAGGTGAAACTGCGCTGGTCGAGAATTTACTGGGAGTGATTGAAATTTTCTGGTTGTATGAGGATCTATAATTCTTTTTAGTGGAGCAGACAAGAATTGTTTTATGTTTAATGTTGTTTTGCGTGAAATCACATAAAGACAAAAAAGGCGAGAAGAGAAAGTGAGAATTGTAAAGGGTGGGTCAGTCGATGTGAGGAGTTAGACTGACATCATAAAGTGCTGCGCTGCTATTAGGCGGTTGGTGTGGAGCCACCCTGGGATTGGTTGGTGAAATCGAGCAGTGATTGTAAGTTGAGACGATAATACGGAAACATACAGTCGGAAAATAAGATTGATCTGAATTGAAAGGAAGAAATCATGAAATTCTTTAAGCGATTAAGGGCTTTAATACGTAAAGATGAGCCTATTCCTACTAGGGAGGGAGGGAGGGAGTTCCTGTAGCTCCGGAAGGTACACCAGCTTTGCATATCTTCTTGGAGTGAGGATATCACACCTGTGCCTGTTTAGAGACTTGGGTAAAATATACAGAGAAAGATGGTCCCTTATCTTTCCAACAATATGGAACTTTTAATGTACAGATTTTAGAAAATCTGAGGAGACAGATGAATGATATGAAACCGACACCTAGACCAATGCGATATGATGCTCTCGAAGAATGAAAACATGAAGCCCATCGGAGAGAGAAGGAGAAATATCAGGGCAGATACAAAAATACTTTAAATGGATATGCTGATGCGAAATGGGATTCACAGAAAAAGATGTGGAGGCAAGACATTGCAATGGGGGCGCAAATGCATCCAGTAATGGTAGCTGAAAATAAGGAAGGAGAGAAATGTAAAGAAAAAAGGAAACATATAGAGGAGCCACAAGCTCCGGTTCTTACATTAACAGAGGAGAGCCTGGATGAAATAGATGATGAATTATTAAATTAATTGTTGATGAATAGACCTCCACCTTATAATGAAGAGCAGACTAATTCAGGAACAAACCCGTTTGTTGGATTGACACCAGAGGCACCATCTGTACCTTTAGATTCGGCCCATAGAAATGTCTTTTTATCTGGAGGACAGACCCCTGAAGAAGTAGAACCTAATAATTCTGTTATGATTACTGGTCCAAATGCACTATCTGTTCCAGTTACTATAGGTCCAATTGATCCATTTTATCAATCAGGACGAAGAGTATCACAGGTACATGCAATGACAATACCTAATGGGTTATCGGGAATGAATCACATCTCACAAGAATTAAATAGGGAATTAGTGCATCAGAATGTGCCGTCGGCAAGAGAAAATGCTACAACACGAGGGAGTGATGTGAGAACAAGTGAAAAGATAATAACCACAATGAAAGGGAGAACATACGCATTGATTAATATCACTGAGAGAATTTCTGAAACATCAAATAGAGGTCCAGAGGTTATAACAGGAAAAGTTTTGCAAATGGGAACTCACAAATTAGACACACCTGTGACACAACAATATGGGGAAATTGATGGGGAGTCAAGTGAGACAAGTACATCCATAGGGCCAACACCTGAGGAACTTGATGACTGGATTAAGGACATAGCACCAACAGCTAGTACAAAAAATATTGCAGGAAGAGATGATAAATTAGTGGAAAATGGCACAAATAGCAATATGGACATAAGCAGATTAAAAGTGGAATTAGAAGAAATGATATTGGGAACCATTAGTCCTGAAAGATTGGTGAAATACCGTGATGAGGAATTATTGTTTATGTGTAACGATATAACTCGGAAAGCTAGGTACACCCATGAAAGGTTTGCTGAGGTAGCTCAAAAGTATGGAAGGGATGTCTCAAAATCAAAGCCATAACAAAAAACATATTGATTGGATTTCAGTGATAAAGATTTAGAGAGTCTAAACCCGTCAGGGAAAAGATTACAGATTAAAGAGTTACTAACTACCGTGAAGAGATGGGGAGATGTGGGAAGGAAGATGGGCTAAAAAGAAAGAAGACACAATAGAGACTCTGCCTTTGTACCCAATGATTGAGAGAGAAAAGGGGGAAGCAGAGACAAAAGTGTGCCCTATGAGAGAAGTACCAGGAGAAGGGTATGCCCATGTTCCCTGGTCTAGGTCAGACATTTTGTCCTTCAAAATTGATTTCCCAAAATTCAGGGATAAGCCTGTTGAGTGGTATAAGCAGGTAGAAAGATTTGTAAAAGTTTCGAAAGTTTTGTTAAAGGATTTAGACACCTTATTTGATATTGTAGTTCTGACTGATTTATGGACTGAGTGTAAGATTGCAGTCAATTGGCCAGAAACAGAGCCTGCGAGAGATTCTAAAACTGGTGTGCCATCGGCAAAAGTGATGAGAAAATACAATCAGGTTATTAACTATTTGAAAGGATTGATTTAGCCGAAAGAAACAGATTGGGTAAAAATAGACAGAAATACACAGGAGTTGAAGGAGACAGTGCAAGCATAATACGAAAGGCTTTTACAGGTATTTAAGCAATACAGTGGAATTGAGAATGTAACAGAGAAGGATATGGGACATTTTGTGTATCAGTTTATGTATGGCTTTGAGAATGTAACAGAGAAGAATATGGGACATTTTGTGTATCAGTTTGTGTATGGCTTGAGGCCTGAGATAAGTGCCATAATACAGCAACATTTGATCTGCTGACAGAGTAAACCAACTGATGAAATTCTTCGGTATGCGAAATATTGTGGATATGACATAGATTCCCGTCATAAGAAGTTGAAAGTGAAATTGATGTTGGCTCAGATGAGGGTGGCAAAGAAATGATATGTGGGTTTTGAGTCGGACTTTTCAGGTATGGTGCAAGGATATGGTCAGACGACTACTGGAATGCGAGGTGTAGCAGGAAGTCAGCCGCAGACTTTTGTGCCTCAGGGAAGAGGAAAGGGAACTCAATTAGAGACTTTGAAAAAGACGTATCCAGGTCATATTTGCAGCAAGTGCGGGCATTGGAAGTGCGAGTGTATGTTTAATACAATTAATCAGACGAATGGGTAGACAGTATCGGAAGGAACAATGCAGACACAGATGAATATTTAGGTGCATAATCGGTCGGTGCCGAGACAGAGAAATCAGAATATGGCACAAGCTCCTATGCCACAGTTAAATGGAAAGGTGCAGAGATACAGCGCAAACATGGGTTTACATACCAATGATCAAGTAAATCAAAATGTGCAAGTAGCATCACAGTACCTGATGCAGATTGATGACAGTGATTCAGAGATGTCCCAATGACGTTGCCTGAGAGGGGAGGAGGAATGTGTGCTTGGCGCATCGTTAGAGGTAGATCAGAATGGTCCCTATGTGGACAGCTAGGTAAATGGAACACCTATTTAATTCCTATTTCATTCCTTGTAGATACTGGTGCTACCCGTTCCACTGTGAGAACTGTGGAAATTCCCAATCTACCCCTCTCGGGAGAAAGAATCCAAGTTGTAGGAGTGTCTAATCAATTGATATCAACTCCAGTGACAGAACCTGTACACGTATAAATTGGATCTTTTGGAGACTTACAGAAATTTGTGGTGTGTGATTCCAGTCCAGTGAATTTATTAGGGCAAGACCTATTGTGCAAATTGAATTGTTACATCTATTGTACACCTAAAGGAATAGAATTCCATACTAATGATGAAGATGTGGTTTTTAAAAATGGCCAAACAGGAGTAGAGGGATTGTATCCCCTACTTACTGAAAATAATTTGCCACCTTAGTTGCAAGATACAGTTTTACCAGAGGTTTGGGATTTTACAGGAAATGATATTGGTCTGATGAAAGGAGTAGCTCCTATCCGAATCACATTGAAACCAAATGCAGAATTTCCCAGAACTCCATCTTATAATCTGAGTTCAGAGCCATTGCATGCATAACACTCTTGATTGAGACTTTGATTGAGCAAGGAATTTTCAGAGAGATTTTGGGAAGCCTATATACCTCACCTATTATGGGTATTCGAAAACCAAACGGGAAATATAGAATTGTGCAGGATTTATGGAGAATCAACTAGATTGTGATACCATGTTTTCCAGTTGTACCAAATCCAGCTGTGATTCTATATCAGATTCCGTGCGAGACTGAATGGTTTCAGTGATTGATTTGTGCCAAGCCTTGTTCTCCATCCCTTTGCGTCCGGATAGCCAATATTTATTTGCTTTCTGGTTTGGAAACCGTGTCTTGGCATGGTGCAGTGTTCCACAAGGTATACAGACAGTCCTTCGATTTTCAACCAGATATTGAAAAGAAATCTGGAATCATTGGAGATGCCAAATCACCATGTGCTGATACAATACATAGATGATTTGTTGGTCTCATCCGGTACCAAAGAGGCTTGTGCTTATGACACTATTGCTTTATTGAATCATGTGGCAATAAGTGGACATAAGGTGTCACCAGAAAAATCCAATTTTGCAAAAGAGGGGTTCTTTATTTGGGACGGTGAGCAGACAAAATATCGAAAATAATATATCGATATACAAAAATATCGAAGTTAAAATATCGAAGGGACAGAATATCGAAGGGACAGAATATCGATGGACAGAATATCGACCCTAAGGTAAGTAATATCGAATTTTTTAATATCGATGTTACTAATATCGATATTTGTATTGTTATGTATTTTGTTATGTTTTTAATATGTATGTGTTATATGTGTTTTTGTTAAGTGTTCTACTTGTTTAAAAATATATGTATACAATTTTTATATGTTAATAAATTTTTTTTTTAGTTATTTTTTTGTTGTTGTACTGTAGCGGGTTGTGGGTTTATAGGGGAATAGGGTGGGAAGTAATTTAATTGTAATTAAGTTATAATTTATTTTTATTAATTGTTATTGATAATTATATAATTGTTAATTAATTAATAATTGGTAATTAATTTTTATTAATTGGTGATTAATTTTTATTAATTCATTAATTGATCATGTAATTTAAATGTAATTAACTTATAATTTATTTTAATTAATTGGTATTGATAATTATATTATTGTTAATTAATTGATAATTGGTAATCAATTATTATTAATTGGTAATTAATTATTATTAATTAGTTATTAATTTTTATTAATTGATTAATTGATCATTATGTTAAGTGTATTATTTTATCATTGGAGTGTGTTGTGCGTTTATAGGGGAATACTTTTGGAAGTAATTGAAATCTAATTAAGTAATAAAATGTTATTTTTGGGTATTGATAATTAATTTATTGGATATTAATTATTAATAGGTAATTTTTTTAAATTATAATTTTTTGGTTCTAAAAATTAATTTATTGTTTTATTATTAATTGGTAATTAAATATTATTAAATATTATTTATTGATAAATTTAATTAATATATTAAGAATTATTTATTAATTGATAATTAATGTTTAATTATTATTATTGGTATAAAAAAGCATTTAATTGTTTAATATTAGTTAATTGGTAATTAAGGGGCACATTACGATGGCGGGCGGAAGCACCACCGCCGTGCTGGCGGATGCAAAAACCACCAGTTACCGCCGGCACGCAGCAGTCCACACGCCCGTCCAATTACGATGCGAAAAGTAGGCCAAACACCGCCGGCAAGCCAGCAACACCGTCCGCCATCAAAGTGCGCCCGTACATGTAGCGGCGCAGCCCAACTGACACACACCGTCCGACGAAACACGTCCCGCCCGGCGCATAAATTACGATGCCGCAAACAAACGGCTCCCACGGCCAAGAGATACCGTACGACAAACCGAAGCGGTAACACGGATGCCGAGCACGGACAACGAAGAAGCGGCTCCCCGAGCATGAATCCAGCACTGCAGGCCCTCCCCATGCTTCTGCTGATGCACCACCAAGGACGCAACGTACCGCGGAGACGCAGGTAGGCACACACACAACAAGTGCACGCAAACAGCGCACACAGTGCAAGGGCGGAAAAGCGGACAACCCCCCACCAGCGCGTGTACACAACACATCCACCATTGCATCCACATATGACACACAGGCCAAATCGTAACATCGCGGAACACATGTGTACACACCACCTGGGACTAGTAACCAACCACCCCGTCACGGCCCCAAAGCGCCGATGACGCCGCCACACATGCGCACAACGCAGAGGCCAACCGCAGCGCCATGCATGCGTCGCACACAGACACAGGGACACAACCAAGCAGCACACACATCAGCCCCACCCCGAACGCACATGACACGTGACAGGCCGGCCACAGACATGTCCTCAACGCCCAATTCACGGACAACACCCAACGCCACACAACCGACGCACACATGTCAGTGAAGACACGCAACAGCAGGACACACCCCAGTGTAACAAACATGGCGTAGCACACAGCGGCGGCAACACCAACTAGGAGAAGCAGGGCTCCTTCGGGAAGAGGAACGCCAGTACCACACAGAAACACCCATACCACCCTGCACATATGAACAAGACATATAAAACGGAACACCAAAGAGCCCGGGGACCGACAACAGGTGGCCCAAGAATAACATTCACACACAAGGCCCAACGCAGAGCGGAAAGGCAGCCTGCCGCCCACACAAGGGAGAGCAGACAGCACTGAATGACCTTCCATTCCAACTCCGAAACCACAGCCCTACGACAGAAGCCGGTGAATACAGCCATTGTTCAAGAATAGACCAACACAGGCATGCCGAGGAGACCGACCACAGGGCAGATAGCGCATATCACAGAAGCACACAACGGACGGGGAAGAAAGAAGAAAACACTCCCCCATGTCGGCCACATGCAAGTTAATTGGAAGGAGTCACACAGCACTGACCTTGAACTGTCTGAGAAGCATGTGGGAAGAGGGCCCGTGTCCTCCAAACAAGCCAACAGAACACAAGTCCTGTCTCCCTACGACTACACAGAGCTCACAGCAACCCCGGAGCGTGCACATTGCAGACTGCACACACAGCCGGAGCACGCCACCTCAACGAACCGCTGCGAAATGGCAACCGCAACACACCTACCCAACTACGCCGAACAGCTCAAGCTGTACAAAACCAACCTGTGCCATACATTGGGATGCGATCTCCTGTCCCTGCTGAACGTAAGTTACCGACTGACTTACCGCATCACATTGTTCAGCTGCGTCATGCCCGTCTTCTACTGTCGGAGGTGTCCCTACCAGCATCCCGTCGAGATATGCCTCTCCAACCCGGCATGTCTGAAGGCGGACCTGCTACCACTACTCCTCCCTCTGGACGCACACGACAGGGCCTGCTCTGCCTATGGGGGCATGGCGTATGTGGCCAACATCGCACCCGCACTGAAATGGGACCACTGTGCCTCCACACGACGGATCATCGAGAACAGCTACATCGAATGTCACCCAGCATGCCCCATCATGGTCCTCCAAGGGACAACTTACGAACAACACCTTGACAGCCACCATCCGCTTCATTGGCTGGCAAACATGTACACCACCAATGACATGGAAGCCCTGCTGGACGGCATCGCATACCTGACAACCTGTAAATACGTCGGACCACAACGCAGGTTCCCCGAGTGACCTATGATGTCCAACCCCGCACCCATGCTTAGCTTCCGCACGGACTGGCCAGTCAAAACCACAACAGCCATACCAAACGACCGGCAACTGTAACCACACCATCAACGACATCGCCATGACATCTGATATGACCGGGACATGCACACTGTTACCCATCACATCCAGGAACACCGCATGCATCGTGGGAGGCAGTGGCATAGGCTCTGTGTATCGCACCCACATGGACGGAACTGCACGAACAACCAGGACACTACATGGATCCAGCGCCCATGGACACACACACCGCTCAGTGGACATGAATAGGTCGCCTGGAGTCTGTGGGTGCTGCACCCCTCCCACCCCCGCCCCGGGAATCCCATACCAGGACCTTTGCATGGACGACAAGTGCATACAACAACAACACGACCCCAGTGACTGTGACATGTCCAGTAACCACCACAGTGCAACAACAAGTGGCACGCCGCTGCATGCACGCAAGCACATGCCCTGATGTCATCTCACATGCACGCGTGCATGAGGAACAACCGCAGCAAACCTGTCACATGGAACTGAGATGGACTGTGCCCATGATGCCAAGCGGTCTGGTAGGCTACATGTATACCGTCTGTGTCAAAGTCCGCAGCTCCGCAGCTATACGTAAATGTACATTAGCACAGCCTTGGCCAAGCAGATGTCACTCAGAAGCCCACATCCCACATGCAACAGCCAATCACATGTAACCCCACACCCTATCCCATTTGCAATCATGCTCAGTATATCCTCAACATGTATTCCGCTGCCAGTAGTGTCCACTATACTGCATCACAGAGGACAGAAGACTCAATATAATGTTTGAAACCAAAACTGTCTCCGCTGACTCATTTCACAAGTACGAATGAGAGAGGATGAGAGTATGTGAAGTACACGGCAGTCGTGACATGACCATGTAGTCCACTGGTATTGGATGTCAACGCAAATGAGTAGCACTACTGTGGAAGACACACATGTGTCGTGTGAAGTCGTATGGACGCAGTGCTCAGGTGGGTGGGTGCGACGGGTAGATGCGCACATGCCAAGTTGGAGCACGCCGTGTTGGGAGGGCTCATGAACAGTACACCACCGCTTCCCTGGGCATTGTGAGAGGACACCTGTCGGGGGGAGTGAACACGTGTGTGCACAGCAGCCGGGCACACGTACAAAGCGGTACCAGGCGCACCTCAGCCCACCCTCTGTGGACAAGCTGGATCCTGTTGCGCGCCCGCCATGCCCCTGACAAGGCACACACAGCCCCAGTCGACCAGGTGTAACCCTAACATAGTCAATCCGCACAGGCGATACAGGGCACGGGATGGCAGTGGAGCATGGTGTGTGAGAGGTCTCCTCGCGCTCCTCCTGGTCATATCACGCAGGCAATAGAACCTCAACGTCTAGCATGGCACAAGTCAGATGGAAGTGTAGGGGGACGCACCACAGCACGAGCAGCACTGACGTCACGGGAGGTGGCTCGCACCATCCCATCCATTGCCCATCATACCAACCACGCCACATGCCATTGCGACTAAGTGCAAGCGCGTGCGCCACCACCCCGAGCCCTCCCCAGAGAGGCCAAAGAGTGAATGTGTGGGCCATCAGCCACAGACGGACGCGGCCTGGCCGCAAGGGCAGCCACAGCCACTGGGTGTCGCAGGTGGCGGATCCGGAAGGCGAAGACTGTGATGCATAGTCCATGCAGGCCGGGTCTCCATTTGGGGCACCACGCAGGTGGACGGCGTCCCGCAACACATCATACCCTGAGACAGCCCACTCGTGCGACTGGACCCACACATACACTCCTTGCCCTCTCTGGTGCGAGCTTGGGGCTGCCTGTGCAAGCGCTAGCCTCGCAGGTGAGCATGCATATTGGGGGAGCGAGGGGAGGACATGAGGGCTGGGGCGAAGATGACTGTATCACTGTCAGTTAGTACAAGGGATGACCCAGATGTGGAAAGGAAGAGACGTGTCCCGTGTGTACTGCAACTAGTCACCAATACAACTACCCCCCCATGTCCGGAATGTAAGCCCGCACCTAGGCCCGCCCATCCGCCACATCGAACATACCACCAGCACGACAACCTTCCCATTCGAAACACTGACTGGGGGTGGCGACCAGTGTACAATCATGTGTAGCCTACCCACGCGTACATGTGGGCCCTCCATGATCCATGTCACCTGCGGCAAAGTCATGACATGCGCAATGAGGGAAGTGAGGAGAGCTGCCCGCCCCACGCGCAGAAGGTGCATCAGCTCCACAGACCCAGCAGCGAGTCCAGCAGGGGTCACATGTGCAGGGGCAGCTGTGCCTGGTGTGAAGGCACATGCATATAGACAGCACATCGACCAATGTGTAGTCTGCCCACATCTACAGTCCATCATCATGCGGACATAGGAATTGAACACAGGGCAACACATCTTAGTGGGTGCACCCACCGTGACCAACAATGCGTAATCATCGACGTACCCGCCCTGTGCATGGCCCCCCACCCAACGGAGGCACATCCAGTGCCACCATCCCACACACACAAGCCTTCCACGGAACATGCTGTGTCCAATGGTCAGTACAGAGTCAGCGCCCATCTGGTGGATCCTGAACAGGAGACACATGCACACACATGCCAGCTCCCACTATGTACGACTGCCACCTGGCACGTGCAATGTAACCTCTCACCTGTGACGTGTGACTGCAAGCACACAGCCGTCTTGGCATGGGGCTGTCAATGTGGACACCTGTCAATGTTTCGGGAGGTGTGATCCGTACAGTGCTGTACATAGGGTGCAGTGCTGACACCTACTACTGTCTCATATCCCCTCGTGCCACAGGTCCCACTTGTTTTGGCCGCTCAGCCTGTGCCCACATCGTCGTCGTCGTGTGCCATACTCATCCAGCCGCGGAAGCAGTTCCATGCTCAGCAGACATTCATGTTGCCGTGGCGTTGCCGCTTGACGGATATGCAGTCAGTCCCCATCAGCACGCCCCGCAAGTCATTGGGGCCTAGATCCCCATGTGCATGCACATGGCAGTGGTTTGTATCACTAGCCATTGCCATTGTTGGGAGACCTGTGTAAGTGTATTGTGGCCGTGCCGTCCCAGCTTGACAGCTGGGCTGTGGCTCATGTGCTTGCTCAGTCATGTCAGTGATGTGTATGCGAAATTGCTATGTGTCGTGTTGCATTGACATGTGTCCTCTGCCATTGTCCCTAGGCGGAGACCGAACATTGACCGCCCATACCAATTGCTGGCGGACATGGACGATACAGAGGTTATTAGGAAGTTTCGGCTGGACAGGCCAACCCTGCATCGACTGTGTGCCATGTTAGAACCCCATCTCCGTCCCCGCAGGGTGTATCCGACTGCTGTCACCCCCACGGCTAAGGTGATGGCCGCCATGCATTTCTTCGCCACTGGGTCATTCCAGCACACAGTGGGCATTGGAGGAGGGATGTCCCAGCCCATGTTCAGCAAGGTGCTGAGGGATGTACTGGCAGCCATGATGCTGTACCGGAACAGGTACATCCGCTTCCCCAGGGCTCGTGAATTGGCGGCAGTGAAGGGTGCATTCTATGCCCTTGGCAGAATCCCACACGTCGTTGGAGCCATTGACTGCACACATGTCGGCCTTGTTCCACCACAGGCCACTGAGCACCTGTACCGCAACAGGAAGCACACGCACTCCCTGAATGTGCAAGTGGTGTGCCTTGCGGACATGGTGATCACCCACGTGTGTGCAAAGTTCCGAGGCTCGGCCCATGACGCACACATAATGCGCAACAGCATCTTGCCACGACTGATGTCCAATATGCAACAGGATCGTGCCTGTATTGTCGGTGAGTATGTGGAGTGGTGTAGCGTGCTGGCTGTGCGATGCTGTCCCCTGTCCAGTTGGATTAGCAACGGTTCTCTGTGTCCCTCACACCCAGGTGACTCTGCGTATCCGAATGGGGCATGGCTGCTCAGTCCATTGAGGAATCCTCGCACCCCAGCAGACGATCGCTACAATGAGGCACATGGGAGGACCAGACGTGTGGTCGAGCGTACCTTTGGCCTCCTCAAGTCCAGGTGCCTGGACCGCACCGGGGGTGCGCTGGCGTACTCCCCACAGAAGGTGTGCTGGATAGTGGTGGCGTGCTGCATGCTGCACAATCTGGCCATTCGGAAGCAGATCCCCCTCATCGTGGATGACGGAGATCAACCAGGGCCCCAGCCCGCAGACCAGGACAGCTCGAGTGAGGAGGACAGCGGAGAGGAGGAAGCTGGTAATGTGCGGCAGCAGCTCATCGCCCGCTACTTCACTTGACGGTGAGTGTCCATGTACGACGGCTGATGTGGCTGTATCTGTGCAGGTGTGTGTGTGCTGTGTCAGGGTGGCCGTTTGTTCACTGCGTGCTGTGTGTCAACGCTCCATGGCCAGGGTAGTATGCCACTGTTGGTGGCTGTGGCATTGTGCCCTATTGCTCTGTGCGATGTGTGTACATTGCTTGTAGTTGTTGACATGTACTGTGTGATGGGTGTGTGACACACTCATTGAATGTGCTCCTGTTCTGTCTCCCACCCCTAGGTCCCTACAGGCCCTCCGGATTCAAATGCCATGCCACGCATCAGGTGCCTTTCCGCCCAAGGTGGCCGTTGTATTCCGTACAAATAAGACACAGGGCACAAACAGCAGTTAGTGAAAAAGGTGCATTTATTACAAACTGTGACATGTGATTGTGTGTAAGGTGATGACAAAAGTGGTGCGTGCAGTGACAATGAGCTGTCGGTCATGGCTGCGTGATGATCAGGGTGTACCCACTGGTTCTATGTCCATAGTCCAACACACACATGCCATCCAGATGGCTGTGTGGAGTGGGATCGTAGTCCAAGTCAATGCAGTGGCTGGTCAAGGAAGGCTGGCGGAAGGCTGGCTGGCTGCCTCACTTGCGACTGGAGCGTGCGAAGTCCTCCCGGGAGATCTGTTTCCTCTTCGGACGGCCCCTTCCACGTTTGCGAGGGGGGTGCCTGCTTGCGACATGCTGGTGGTTGAGGTGTGATCACTGGCTGTGGACGCAGGGGAACTGGACACTGCTGCTCCACCCTGCGCCCCAGCAGGTGGTGGCGGAGGGGAGCTGCTGTCCCTGGCTGTGACCTCACCGCCACCACCAGCTGTCCCATGAGGTCCACGATTTGGCCCATACGGGCGTCCATGGACCTCAGCACCCCCAGCACCTCACGCGTGTCTGAAGCAGACCGGACCCATTGTCCTTGGGCCTCTTCATAGGCCCCAAGGACTCTGGCCATGTGAGGCAGGGCATGGCTCCCAGGGGAGGCTGGCGTTTCCCTGACCCTGCTCCTCCTACCAGTCCTGCTGCCACCGGCCTGCCCACTAGCCACATTGCTCACCACGGTCCTCGCTGTGGCTCCCAGGGTGGATCCAGTCGTCCGGGCCACCACCTGCGCTGGGGCTGGTGCCAGCGAAGACGTGGCGGTGGTGGCGGCGGTGGTGGTCGGTGCGGCGATGGTGGCGGTTGCGGCAGTGGTAGTGGCCACAATGACCGTGGGTGTGGCCGCAACGACAGTGGCAGCAGGGGGCTGGGAATGTTCAGCAGCCCTGGATGATGGGTTGGTGGGTAGGAGGGGTCCTGGGGAGCGGCTGGGCCCTGCCACACCAGATGGGCCTGCTTGGTTGTCCGTGTCCGAAGAGGAGGACAGATCCTCCAGATCCGTGTGTCCTCGTTGGGGGCTTGTAGGCTGGCTGTGCTGGCTGCTGGCTCCATCCCCAGCATCCAGCAGTTCGTCACCTGTGGAGAGAATGAGATTTGTTATTGTGTTGCACCTGGCGAAGTATGTATTTGTCGTCTGACATTGACAGTTCGTGCAATCTCGTACATGGGTTTCCCGGAGGCGTGTGTGTGGCTGTAGCATCTGTAGTTGTGTGTGCTTGGCAATGGGACTGTGTGCTGTGCACATGTGGCATGGGACGGATTGGCCATGCCGATGGGTGTGTTGCTGTGCCCCTACTTATTGTGACTCTGGTGTATGCGGGCTCCTGGCCCATCCTGGGTCTGGTTTGTACTTTGCTTTTGGGGTTCAAATGGAACGCTTAGGAACGCATATGGCAACATGGGGGCCATGCCCCAGATTCGCATTTGGGAGGGAATGTGCTTTTGGGGTTCAAATGGAACGCTTAGGAACGCATATGGCAACATGGGGGCCATGCCCCAGATTCGCTTTTGGGAGGGGATATGCTTTTGGGGTTCAAATGGAACGCTTAGGAACGCATATGGCAACATGGGGGCCATGCCCCAGATTCGCATTTGGGATGGAATATGCTTTTGGGGTTCAAATGGAACGCTTAGGAACGCATATGGCAACATGGGGGCCATGCCCCAGATTCGCATTTGGGAGGGAATGTGCTTTTGGGGTTCAAATGGAACGCTTAGGAACGCATATGGCAACATGGGGGCCATGCCCCAGATTCGCATTTGGGATGGAATATGCTTTTGGGGTTCAAATGGAACGCTTAGGAACGCATATGGCAACATGGGGGCCATGCCCCAGATTCGCATTTGGGAGGGAATGTGCTTTTGGGGTTCAAATGGAACGCTTAGGAACGCATATGGCAACATGGGGGCCATGCCCCAGATTCGCATTTGGGAGGGAATATGCTTTTGGGGTACATGCTGTGAGCCATGGGTGCCGAACGTGACGTGTTGTGGCAGCATGACAGTGCATGGTTTGAGGTGTGTGCATGCTTGACATGGCCTGCATATTTGCTGTCTGTTGTGATTACTGGACATGGCATTGGACGCATCGTTATGAGTGAGTGATGGTTGTGTGCCAGCCAACGTATTGCAGTTGTCCCATCTCCTTGGTGTGCGTGCTGCCCTGTGCCATGTGCATCACTGCAGTGCTCGGGGGTGTGGCCCATGTTGTGTGTTGTTGCTCACAGTGTGTTGTGCACTTCATTGACTTCTGGCACATGGTTGGTCATGGGCATGTATCTTAGCGTGACTGCTGTATGTGTGGCAGCTGTGCGGATGACATGCCTTTCATGAGACTGGGGCTGACGGATGGGATGGATGGTATGTTGTTTGTGCATGGTGTGTCTGTGTGTTTGATGGGTTCAGTGGTGTTCGTGTGCATTTATGTTGTTCCGCTCTGTTGCGTCTAGTGTTGTTTGTCTTACATAGGCGTAGTTGTGGGGTGTGTGGTTGACAGGCAGTAGGGGCTACATGGACAGGACTTCAATGGTGTTTCGGTTGTGTGTGATGAGTTGCACAGTGGCTGCCGTGTGGGACTATATTCAGTGTGGCTTGTGCATGCAGACGTGGCTCCTTGGGTGTTGCTATGTCTGTGATGGGTCATGTGGGGTGTGAGTCTGTTGTTCATGTCCGTGTGCACATTGTTCACTTGTTCGTGACGGTGGGCGGTGCTGCGTGTTCGTCTGCTACGTGACATGTCCCATGTGTTGGTCGTGTTATGGTCCTCATGCCTCCAGTAATCCAGCCCTGTCCAGTTTCCCACCTGCAAGTTGTTCGTGCGTGCACTGTACTTGATGCCACATGGCTCTAAGCGGGGGTGCTCCATGTTGCAGGTCTGTGGGGGTGGGGGGTGTTGTGGGTCGTGGGGGTGGCTGGACACCCACTGACACCGATTGCTGTGGACCGTGATGTCTGCCTTTCGGCTGTCGTTGTGCACTGCGGTGGCTGACACGTGGCTGTGGGGGATGCTCCTCCTTGCTGTGCTGTGGGACTGGGGCCTGGTGTGTGTTGTACTTGGGCTGTCCACCCTCCCACCCACTGCACTTTGTGTTCCTGCCACTTACCATGTTACTTGTCGGTTAGTGCAGCTGTGGCGGACACATGGGTGTGGTGGGTGCTCGTTGTGGCGCTTCTGGCATATTTGTGGACCTGTTGGTGGTTACGTGGCTGGCTTAGTGTACACATGTCCCCACGCATCTTACAGTTGTTCGGTTTGGGCTGTGTGTGGTAGTGTCTGTTGCATGTGTGTGTGATGTGTTGTGTATTGTGTGCTGGACATGGGGGTGTTTGTCCCTGGGAGCTGTGGCATGGTGGTAGTGCATGTGAGTACATAGCGGTGTGCTGGTATACATTAGTTTGTACTTACCAGCCTCCACTCCCCTGCTAATCCGGCGAGGATCTCCGGATGGATTACAACTCGCACCTTCTCCTCCCACGCTTTGAAGGTCTTAAAGAGCGCGGGATTCCCTCCGCCAGTGACGGCAGCCAGCTCTCTGTTTTTGCCCTCCTTCTTCTTGACCAGGCTCTTTACGTCATTCCAACGTTTGTTAATCTCGACTCTGTTCCTGGGCAGGGTCCCGACTGCATTGACCTGGTCTACGATCCGGTTCCACATTCTGTTTCTGGTGGCTAGTGGTGTGTGCTGGACCATGTTCCCATAGATTTGTGGGTACACCTTGATGATCTCGTCGACCATGACCGTCAGCTCCATGGGCGTGAACTTGGGCATTCTTTGTGGTGCCATGATGTTTGTGGTGCTGGATGCGGTGTGTGTTGTGTAATGTGCAGGGGGTTTGTGGTGCCGGTGTTTGGTGGTGGTGGTGGTGGTGGTGGTGGTGGTGGTGGTAGTGATGTGTGCGTTTCTGTGGTGTGCTGCTGTCCTTGCTGTGTCACTGTGTCCTCTCCTCTCCTCTCTGGTTTGCAATGTAGCAAGGGGTTGTGGTCTGTGGGAGTGCTGCTTTTGTACTCACCTATGTGGGTGTGTCCTCATGGTCTGTTGTTTTCAGGTGTGTTGTGTCTGGGGTTCTGGCCTTTGTATTTTTTGTTTGTCCGGGGGGTGTTTTCGGGATGTGTACTGTGCTTGTGTATTTGTGCGTGCCTTGCTGTGTGGACTTGTTGGCCATGTTGTGTGCTATTGGTTTTGTGTGCGGATGGTTTCTGTGCAGGTACGTTGGCGCCATGGCTTCTGCCGTGTCGATTCTCATCGGCGTTGTTTGCGCTGGCGGGCGGTATATTTGTGGTTTTTCCGCGCTCATGTCGGTGCGATCGTAATTTCACGTGCGGTGTGTCGGCCGTGAGGGCGGGCGGTTTTGTGTTGTCGTGCGTGTTTCCGTCCGTGGCGGGCGGTTTGACTCCGACTCGGACGTTGGCGGGCGGTATTTTGTGTGCTTTTCCGCCGATGGCGGTATTCGGTTTGTGTAATCGTAATGGCGTGGTCGGTGTTCAGGCGGTGTGTGCGGGCGGATTTTTGCCGCTTCCATGCCTGGCGGAATTATTTACGCCGGGTATCGTAATGGGCCCCTAAGTTTTAATAATTTATATGTTTTTTGTTATTAAAAATATGTTATTGTTCAATATTTATTATTTAGTAATTAATATTTATTAATTATTATATATTGGTATTTATTATTAATTTATTGTTAATACATTTTCTATTGGTAATTATGTTTTTAATAATTATTTATTGGTATTGGTAAATATTTAATAATTCATTAATTATTTTAAAAAATTAATTTATTTATAAGTATGTTATTTGTAACTTCTACGCTATCCAACACTTCCCCTACTGTTGCACTCTCTGGAGTTGGAATAGTAATTTTTACCCCTACGCTATCCAACACTTTCCCTACTGTTGCACTCTCTGGAGTGGGAATAGTAATTTTTACCCCTACGCTATCCAACACTTTCCCTACTGTTGCACTCCTGGAGTGGGAATAGTAATTTTTACCCCTACGCTATCCAACACTTTCCCTACTGTTGCACTCACTGGAGTGGGAATAGTAATTTTTACCCCTACGCTATCCAACACTTTCCCTACTGTTGCACTCTCTGGAGTGGGAATAGTAATTTTTACCCCTACGCTATCCAACACTTTCCCTACTGTTGCACTCACTGGAGTGGGAATAGTAATTTTTACCCTCACGCTATCCAACGCTTTCCCTACTGTTGCACTCCCTGGAGTGGGAATAGTAATTTCTACCCCTACGCTATCCAACACTTTCCCTACTGTTGCACTCTCTGGAGTTGGAATAGTAATTTTTACTCCTACGCTATCCAACACTTTCCCTACTGTTGCACTCTCTGGAGTGGGAATAGTAATTTTTACCCCTACGCTATCCAACATTTTTCTTACTGTTGTTTTTTTGGGGGTTGTAATAGTAGTTTTATTCCCTACGCTATTTAATATTTTTTGTATTATTTTAGTTAATATAGTATATAATTAATTTTCAAAATATTAAAAGTAAATTAATTTTTTTAAATTTGTTATTATAATTATTTAATTTTTATTTATGTTATTGTTTTATGTGTATAGATGTATTTGTAATTTATAATATTTTTTAATAATTTATAATTTATTAAAATAATTATTCAAACTGATTATAAAGTAAGTATATATATATATGTATATGTTTAATTAATGTTTTATTTAATTATATATGTTACTTATTAATTTTAAAAATTATAAAATATTTTTAACTATGTTTATTTTAATTATAAGTATTATTTAGTTTATTTTACATATTATTTTTAACAACAAAAAAGCGATATTTTTGACATCGATATTGTTTTTTCGATATTTTTGTACTTACCATGTTGTAGATAGGATTTCGATATTATTGACATCGATATTTTTGTTGCGATATTTTTGTAGGTCGATTTTTTGACCTTCGATATTTTGTCAGTGATCCCCCCGGGACACCTCATTGAAAAAGGAGCCAGAAAAGTGTCACAAGATCGGATTACAGGAGCAAAAGGAGAATGCACAGACTCGTTTCGAATAAAGAGGGGAGTAAGACAAGGCTGCGTGTTGGCCCCCTTTCTTTTTAATCTTTATATAAATGGGCTAGGCCAAACACTGGTGAATAAATGCCAAGACCTCCCCCAAATAGAAGGACGGCCAATACCTGCATTATTGATTGCCGATGACGCATGACAAATAGATTTAGCTACTTGGGCATTCTCTTTCATCAAAATGGTGTCTGGACTCAGGCGGTGCAAGCCAGAAAACTGGCTTTCATGAAAACCACAGCCGCCCTAGTTATTTTTGTGAAAAAGCTGGGCAGGAGACCTCCACGTGAGCTACTACAGATATACAGAGCCAAGTGTGTCTCGACGGCCATGTATGGAGCTGGGATTTGGGGATACTCTGATCTTCAGGCCCTCCAAGTTGTCGAAAACATGTTCTTACGATTCATATTGGCAGTCCCGGGTAGTACCTCCTCATACGTCTGTCACTCTGAATTGGGCGTCCCATATATCACAGATCTTATAAAAGTGGAACCAATCCGGTTATGGCACAGAATATGACATCTGTAGAAACCAACCTCAACAAGGATATTTTAAATGATATTTTTAAACTCGTTGGTGTTTTAAGAATTGCGTGGCTAATGTATGTGCAGGATTTTATGCATGATCTAGGCCACCCAAAGTTCTATACTAAGCCGAGCACAATGGACACTTTGACAAAAAAGTGTTAAAAATGAAAAGTTTAACCCTACTCGAATCCCTCAGACTAACAGTACAAATATCAAAGCCTACAGTACTGCATAACCAGATGATCTTAACTACGCATAGCATTCAACCATATCTCAGACTAGTCTGCGGCACATATGACAGACTCCTTTTGACAAGATTTAGACTAGGGATACTGCATAGACTAATGAGTTTCCCAAATATGAATGATTGGTCGAGAGTTATGCAACTGTGTCCTTATGATGATCGCTCAGAGCAAACAACACTTCACGTGGTTCTATTTTGTGAATTTTATAATATGCAAAGGAAAAATGGATTTTACCTCTTTTAAAAAGCTTGGTTTAGGCAATGCCGTCCTGCTTTTTTAGCATTACAGTTTTTAGAAAATGAATATATAGTATGGTTTTTATCAATGTATTTAAAAAGGATAGTGAAATGTAGGAAATCTATTTTAATGTGACTGTCTGATTGTCCAAAATCTAATTATGTAAAGAGGATCCAAACAAGTGACCTTTAAACGTCTGAGCACTACATGATTCAATGTATGATGTCGATTTATTTTCATGTGTTTTGCTGTGCTATCTTGTGTAATACTTATGTGATTTTATGTGCTTTTATGATTCTCTAAACAGAAATTTAATAAAGCTACGTTTGATTTGACAAGAGTGGGCTGACAAGCCCCTTAGGACCTTGGTTGGAGGCACTGGCGGAGGACTGGTGGTTAGCATCCCCTCCAGACTTAGGGGCCGATTCCGATTCGGGCCGGAAAACGTACCGACCGACTCAGAGCCGGAATAAATACCGACCGACACGTACCGGTGCAGCCCGACCCGCAAAGTACGATGAGAAGCGTGCTAAATCCGACCGACTCGTACGGAACACAAGCCGAACGACCGAGCCGCGTGGAAAACAGCCATACGGCCGGAAAAGCACGCGAATCGAACCGACCGACAAACACCAGGAAGAATCCCGAACGAAACGTACCCGGGAACTCCTACCCGCCAAGTACGATGCAACACGTGGAAAACACGACCGAGTCGCACGGAGCCCAAGCCGCACGACCAACACGCATTCAAAACTGCGAGCCGAAGCAACCCAAAACCCCGCGACCGACGCGTACGCAGCACAGAAAACAGCACAAACACAGCGTGAACGAATCTGAGAGGCTCGCACGAAACAACTGGAGGGTCCGACTCGGTCACAAGAGCGTCTCCTACATGCACAAAAAGAACCAAGGAAAAAAAAACACAAAGAAAGGCCAAACAAGCTATCACAAAGCAAATAAATACTGGGGGGGGAAACAGGGAACAAAGACACACCCACAACTCCACCCATATAAAGGACACAAATCCCTACCATGATCCTTTGCAAATTCAAATTACCTGCCAGCACTCAACACCAACAGACAGCAACCACACACACACTCACAGCTCATCCATCACACAAGCCACACACCAGCAGCACCACAACAAATAGCACCCTCACATACACCCAGCAAAACACACACTCACACACCCTCACTTGCACACCAACACACACATCACACACCAGCACCACCCAACACCATGCCCCCAAAGAAGAATCACAAGTTCCTAGATAGTGAATTGGAAGTCCTGGTAGATGAGATCCTCAGGGTAGAGCCACAGCTGTTTGGCACATTGGTCCAACAGACACCCATGGCGCAGAAAACCAAGATGTGGGAGAGAATCGTCAACAGGGTGAACGCACAATCACCATGTTTGCGCACAAAGGTAGACATCCAGAACAGGTGGTATGACGTGCGCAGGAGGGTCAAGGAGCTGTTGAAGAAGGACTACATCGTGAGCCAACACACCGGCAGTGGCCCTCCTGCCAAACCAGTATACCTCAGGCCCTGGGAGGAGAAGGTGCGGGCCATCCTACCACCAGTGAGCGTCTATGGACTAGAAAACATCCCAGAGCATGGTGAGTACACAACAAATGTACACAATATTGTGCCACAATACACACACATCACTGACAAGGGGAGAGTCAAACCATGCACCCTTAGCAAATACACACCAACCAACACAGATCATCCCAAAATGTGTATGTCAGCCAGATAAACACAATACATGCCAGCTCATAGTGAAATGTAACTGTGTCATGACATGTACAAACCTAACAACAAATAGAGCTAGGCAGTGGCACAAATATAACCAACAAACACAGTCAGACATGTAGCCACCACCACAACACCACCTCACAGGGAAGCTCACTGAAAGGAAGGAATACTGTGTATGCTGGGCAAGTCAGTGTAGCCAATAGCATCATGGGAGTCGTAGTCACAGAAATTGCCCACCCTCACAATGCGCACATCAACACCACCATGAACCATGCCCACATCACAGGGAGTGCAAAACAACTGACAAGATGGCTGACACTGGCTACTGCTGTGGGGAGCACAAGGCCCTGCTGGCAACTGTGCACCAACCAACAGCAGGACACCACTGACTGACATCCTGAAAGACAACTTGCACTCCCTGCAATGGAAGCACGTTCCATGGTGGGATATCTGGCTGGGTGGGAAGGAGGACTCACAGCACTGACCATAGTCACCAGCAGCTCCACCCACACACCCCCCTAACACAAACTACACACAACTCACCTGGGAGAAAGCATTGCCTCACACACCAATCAAATATCCCACAAAGAACCACAACCCTGGGTCATGCAGTGTGAAGCACAGGGACACACATGGGACTTGTAGCAAAACAAACCCCAGGATAACACTGTCAGCCATCTTGTCAGCACAGGCACAAAACCCCACAGGGAAGCGGAGTCAAAAGGAAGGAAGCATGGGCATGCTGGGAAGGGGGTGGAGGCAAAAGCATGATGGGTGTGGTAGTCACAGCCCAACATCCCCCACCCACATGGCCCAGCAAGAACACACCCAAGCATGCACACCTCACAGGGAGTGTAAAGCCCCATCAAAGATGTCTGACACTGGTGCTCTGTTGTGGGGAACACAAGGCCATGCTGGGAACTGGCCAACAACCAACAGCAGGACACCACTGTCAGCCATCTTGCCATTGCTGTCACACCCACACACAGTGAAGTACACTCAAAAGGAAGGAAGTATGGGCATGCTGAGAAGGGGGTGGAGGCAATAGCATGATGGGAGTGGTAGTCACAGCTCAACATCCCCCCACATGGCCCAGCAAGCTCACACTGAAGCATGCACACCTCACAGAGAGTGTAAAGCCCCATCAAAGATGTCTGACACTGGTGCTCTGTTGTGGGGAGCACAAGGCCATGCTGGGAACTGGCCAACAACCAACAGCAGGACACCACTGTCAGCCATCTTGCCATTGCTGTCACACCCACACACAGTGAAGTACACTCAAAAGGAAGGAAGTATGGGCATGCTGGGAAGGGGGTGGAGGCAATAGCATGATGGGAGTGGTAGTCACAGATATTGCTCACCCTCACAATGCGCACATCAACACCACCATGAACCATGCCCACATCACAGGGAGTGGAAAACAACTGACAAGATGGCTGACACTGGCTACTGCTGTGGGGAGCACAAGGCCCTGCTGGCAACTGTGCACCAACCAACAGCAGGACACCACTGACTGACATCCTGAAAGACAAATTGCACTCCCTGCAATGGAAGCACGTTCCATGGTGGGATATCTGGCTGGGTGGGAAGGAGGGCCGGATGTCAACCAAATACAACCAATGCAGACCATGTACACACCCCAACATTCACATGGAAATGCCCAAATAATGCAGGACAATGTGCTACACCAATATCAACCCCTGACTGTGACAACTTAGGACAATGCAATGTACAGGCCCGCATCCAGAGGCACAGTCACAACTGTCAGGTGTGTCAACCATTGATGCCTGCAGAAACATAACATACATTGTGTGTGTCTCCCAAAAACAGGTGATGATGGGGACACAGCAGCAGACGCTGAGGAGTCCCCGTCCCAGGCTCAAGAGGATACGGAGCTCACTGGTGTGGAACAGCCTCTGCCCTCCTCGGATGAAGAAGACCAACCTGGCACCTCCGGAGCAAGTCATCATGCAGCACCAGCAGGACCACCAGCTGCACCCCCTGCACCCACCCCTCCAACGACTGTCAACACACATACCACCCTGCCGACATGGAAAGACCAAGGAGCACCACCACCACCAGCACAGGGACCCTGGACCAACGTGGGGCCATGGACACCAACACCACCAACAACCCCAAGGGGCCCAGGGTCACATGTGCGTGCCACCTCAGGTACTGCACGTGTCGCCAGGGGTGGTGGGAGGGGTGGGAGACATAGGTCGCTGCTTGCAGAGGGGTCTGGACTGCATGATGACCCACAACTGGCACGCATAGCCGATGCGTACCAGTCCAGCACTGGAGAGCTCAGCCAGGTAGTGGGGCTCCTCAGGGACATTAAACAGCAGCAGGCTGCCCATCATGCCCGCTTGGACTCACACATGTCCCGCGTTGAGTCCAAGTGGGACACACTGCAAGAGATGACGGCGGTGCATAGGGACATATTACAATGCCTCCGCCAGATGAGCAGCAACCAGTCAACACCTCCCTGTGTGCCCACAACATCTGGTGCTGAAACAACTACAACTGCCACAGGGAGGGAGGATGACTCTGGCGGAGAGTCCCCTGCACCGCAGCAGCCTGCACTTGAGGGTCCCCCCCAAAGAAGAGGGGCCGTCCGAGGAGGGGCAAGTGAGAGGCCGATGGCCATGTGCAACCCCCAGGAAGCCAAAACCTGT